>PYXC01000364.1:662500-987500 GCA_015244755.2 Tenualosa ilisha
CCCTCCCCCCTCCCCCCACACACACACATGTTCTTCATCCAAAGGGCTGGTGTTTAGAGATCTCTAGAATCGAATCCTAATGTTTGATCTTTCAGGCCTCCCACATTCAACAAGCATTTAACGTTATATGTTCTTAATGCATATCAGACACCGTGCTAGTTGGGTATAAGAAAGGCTCTTTCTTAGCAGAGATGGATGCCTGGGTGGGCATCTAGTGCCATGGCTGGGACCATCTGAAGTGACCGCAGTCCTCAGCATGTCTCTCGTGCGTCACTCCTGCACCTGTGAGAAACACTTGGCCCTGTGACTGGCTGTCCACACCAAATGTCACAGTGGAAACCAAACGGTTAATAACATGGCAGTGCACCGCACTCCTGTTTGCATCAAAGAGACGGCATTCAGACAGAAAAAAAAAGAAAAGAAAAAAAAAGAAAAAAGAACAACAACAAAGAAATGCTAGTTCATTCTTTTATTCATCTCTCTCTCCATCCCTCTCTCTCTCTCTCTCTCTCTCTTTCTCTGTGTGCTCTCGCTCTCCCCTGGCAGGCAAGCAGAGTTTTTCTATTACCAATCTAATTGCACATTCCGCAGTGACAAGGCCTCATTATGCCTTAATTACACACATGTTATTTTGTACAAACATCTCCATTTGGGTTCCTTTGCGCGGTAATTGTTCTACGGGGACGGCCGTTTGAGATTTCGCAGATTGCTGTGAACTGACAGCGGCAGAGGCAGCCGGGAAGTAGGTCATGGCGGGCGATAAACAAGCGGCGCGTTTTCTAAAATAATATACCCGCGCGGTAGAAGTAATAGCGAGGCAGAGCCGAACCACTGTGAGGCTCATGTAATATTTACAGTGCACTAATAGATAGATGGCAGGTTTTTCTGAGCCCCTTCCAAAGCAGGCAACAAGAAGGGAGGAGAGGAGAGAGGAGAGGGGAGAGGAGGGGAGAGGAGAGGAGAGGAGAGGAGAGGAGAGGAGAGGAGAGGAGAGGAGAGGAGGGGAGGGGGAGAGGAGAGGAGAGGAGAGGAGAGGAGGGGAGGGGAGAGGAGAGGAGGGGAGGGGAGGGCAAAAGAGAGGGTTTGGGGGGATGTGATTTTTTTTTTTCATTTGAATTTCAGAGAAAGCTCACAGACTACATTATCACATCTGTGTAGTGTGTAGTAGGAGGGTGTGCGTGTGTGTTTGGATGTTTGTGTGTGTGTGTGTGAGAGAGAGAGAGAGCGAGAGAGAGAGAGAGAGAAAGGGAGTGTGTGTGTGTGTGTGCGTGTGTGTGTGTGTGTGTATGTAGATGCACAGCGGTAATTTTTTTCCTCAGTGTTGGCTGTGAAGTTGCTGATATTTAAGCAAGAGTGAATGGGAATGCATCCAGCAGCACTCTGGCAGTCGCTCTTATTGTACTGTAAGACCAGCAACAACCACGCACACACACACACACACACACTCACACACACACACACACACACACACCACACACACACACACACGAACATGGAGAGAGAGAGAGAGAGAAAGAGAGAGAGAAGGACACACACACATGAACATAGAGAGAGAGAGAAAGAAAGAGAGAGAGGACATACACACACATACACACACACATTCGCACACACGTTTCCTCCAGGACCACAGGGGTCAGGCCATGCTCATGTTTAGCTTGGCAGGCAGCTCCAGCTGAGCTTTCGGGGGCCACAGGGACGGACCTGGGCGATCCCCGGCGAGGCCGCCGCTCTCCACGCGACAAAAGATGTGTGAACGCCATCCGGTTTCACTCTCCGATCCCACTAGAGAGGCCACCTGAACGCCTGCACACGCACAAACACACACACACACACACCTGCACACACCCCTCCACACCCTGTGACATCCATCCAAAAAAAAAAAACACACTGTACACATCTTTTACTGTCCAAGGGAAGAGCACGAGGAAGTAAAAAAAAAGAAATGCCAAGACTACATTCTTGAGAGACGTCATCAAGGAGACACCTAAGCGACATCTGCTTCCATACATCTGGGCTCCTATATATTCAGGCTACTACATCTCTATATTGACTCTATATTATCCATCCCTGTGGAGAAGACAGAAGAATGTCTTGTCTAATCCCTGTGCATCTGATTACTGATAGTCACTGTTTTGATTATGTGTCTGGGTTGCCTAGATTGTTTATTTGCTTGGTGACCAAATTTAGCCTATGGGATGAAGCGACACTTGGTAAACAAACAAACAATTAACTGCACGAACCCATGGCAAAAACCAACAAGACTAGTTTTTATCTGTTATCATTATTTATTTATTTATGTATTTTTTAATAATGGGGGGGGGTTTACGGTACAGCGTATATTTTGCTGTGAAAATAAACTATGCTCACGTTAATTATATGGGTCTGCCTTGTGTATGTGAATCCCAAGCCAGGGATGAATAATATCCCGGCAGATCTGACTTTAATAGGGCCTCTCTTAGATATTCAGCAGAGAATGGCGCTTATGAAATATTAATATCATACAAAAATACGCCAACTCAAACTCACTCCATCTCTCACACTCCATGTAATTGACTATGCAAGCTTCCAAATCAACCAGGAAAAAAGAAATGGGGGGATGGGAGGAATCGAGGGAGGGGGGTGAAGGGGGGGGAGTGAAGGAGAGAACTGAGGAAAAAGGGGAATGGGGAAAAAAAATCAAACATTTCTTTCTTTCTCTCTCTCTCTATCCCCTCCTCTCTATCCCTTCCTCTACCTGAGTAGCCATACAGGCATAACCTGTCACTTATTCTCTGGGACGCCTCATCAGACCTGCTTCACAAGCATTGTCTCCATAATACCAGTGTAAGGGGGTTTGGAGGGGCTAAAATGAACAACTCTGATGATTGCTGGTTTGGCTGGGGTTGTGTGTGTGTGTGTATGTGTATGTGTGTGTGCGTGTTGCGTGGTGTGTGGGTGTGGGTGTGGGCGTGCTGGGTCCATGTTCAGACCTACGGACCAGTACTGAGCACTTTCATATCTGAGGGTTGGTCGTGTACAGGAAGCACACTCAAGCACACACACACACGCACACATGCGCACGCACACACATGCACACACACACATACACACACATACACACACACACACACACACACACACACGCACGCATATGGAAAGATCACACACTCACAAATGCAGATGAGACACACATAGAGAAATGAACACACACGCACACACACACGCTCAAACACACACACACACACACACACACACACACAAGTGCACACATGCATACACACACAACACAGGCCCATAAAAATACTGCCTGTGGCAACAACATCCTGGTCTCTGCACCCATTAGATAAGGAATATTGGCTACACACACACACACACACACACACACACACACACACAAAGCTTTCATACCCCACCCCCACAGCTAGTGCCTGAATGCGCTACTGTACTCAGTGGCGTTCACACCCAGAATGTCTCATCCTATAAACACAGCCTACAGGAAGAGCAAAACTCCAAACTCAAACAACCTCGTCCTCACTCTTCCCAGGTCGATTCATATTAAACCAGAAAACAACAAAAACAACAGCAAAAATCCGTCCCAAAAACAGAAATACTGTAAACAGGTTAGTGACGAACTACGAAGGTACACACAGTGTGTGTTTGCGTGGGTCTAGACTGTTCTGGCCCATTGTAGTGTAGTTGTAGGGTCCAGGGCCTGGAAAGAGCTAGCCCGCCACACCCCCCCCTCCCCCCCACCACCCCCACCCCCCCTGCCTCACAGCCAACGAGCTGCACAGTGCCATTGTTTACATAAGACTGACAGGCTGGCTGACCTTGCGCGTGTAATCTCCGCTCTCTCCTCGCCATGGCCCGAGCCAAGGAAACGCCGTGGTGCAGCACAGCGCAACACAACACAATGTGTTACGGAGTTCCAGACCAAGTATGTGTGTGTGGGAGATCCCTGAGAGTAGGAGAGAGCCATCCAGCTCTAGACTGAGAAGTGAGAGAGGGCGAGACACGACTTGTTGCTTGTTTATCTAAACATCTGTCTACAGTCCACCTATTGATGACCACCCACGCACAGTGTGACAGCTGTGGTAGCATCCTAATGTAATTGAATAAATGGCTACAGACAGGGCAGGGTAGCTTTGGGAAGATGGCTCTAACGTGACGGAAGTGGCGGCGTTTGTGAGGTCTTTTGAGCGCAAGAGGTTTTTCGGTTCCTTGTAAGAGTTCTTTTTTGGGTCGACTATTTTGACGCCTTGGCGCAGCCCGACGGGTGACAATGTGATGTCAAAAGGTCGTGAACTTGCCCGAGGCTTAATAAGCTGAGCGGGTGCCCTGTTAACAAGGATGTCATCTCCCCTTCATGTGGGTACAGGAGAAGGTACGATTTTGTGTGAGTGAACGCATGTGCAGCATGTGTATGCATGTGTGTGTGTATGTTCTCACTGTATGTTTGTGAACTATATGCATGTGTGTGTGTGTGTGTGTGTGTGTTTGGGGAGGTGGGGGTGGCTCAGCAGCACTAAACGGAAACAGTAAGGTGAGTTAAGGGGGAGAAGGGGGGAGGGTGAGGTTATTTTGGCAGGGGAACGGATGTAACGCTTAAGCCACTTTTAACTGAACACGGTTTAGAGAGAGATGGTGAGATACCAAACAAAGAGACCTGCAGCCTGCAGCATCTTGACTCTGCTTCACCACAGCACCTGATGAATGCAGTGGAAACAACACACACACACACACACACACACACACACACAAAAACACTAAAAAAAAAAAAAAAAACGACTGGCTTCCTTCTTTGAACAAGTGGTTGTCTCTTCTCAATGTAGCAACAGTTTGTTTAATTGTGACTCTTCCAAGAACAAACAGAATGCGTGCGTGCACACACACATACACACACATACACACAGACACTCGTAAACCCAAATCTTGGTTGATCTTCTGAGTCCTTCATGAAGCACACAGGAAGAGTGCACAATTTGAGGAGAGAAGAGCAACCGAGGAAAATAATGGAACTTCTTTGTAGCGGGGGGGGGGGGGGGGTTTGAATAAAATAAAGGGAAAAGTGGAGAGAATAAGAGATGAGGCTCAGGTTGATGGGTCTGTGTTTCATGGCTTTGTCTGCTGCTGAGGAATATGGAGAAACATCTTTTCTCTTCCCTTCCCCCTCCTCTCCTTCTCTCCTCTCCTCTCTTCTCTTTTCCCCAAGAGCCTCCATCTTAAGGTGCAATTCTCTGGGTGGAGGGAAACCAGTGAATGTGTAAAATATATATATGTCCTCTCTCTCTCTTTCTCTCTCTCGCGGTCATTTCTCTCTCATTTCAATCTCTCTCCCCTTCTCTCTCTCTCTGTCATTTCTCTCTCACACTTCAACCCCCCCCCCCCACACACACACACACACACCCCATTCTCTCTCTCTCTCTTCAATTCTCTCTCTCCGGCACCCACTTTCTCTCCTGACAGTCTTCTCATTCTCATGATTTGTGTCGACTCCCTTCCACAGATGCACATTTACAGTATTCACTTTAGATAACGTATGATTTTGCAGTGTGTGTGTGTGTGTGTGTGTGTGTGTGTGTGTGTGTGTGTGTGTGTGAGAGGTAGGGCTGGGCAAGGCTAGGCTGCGCTGCAATGAGCACTGAGCTCTGCCGGAACTGCTTTGTTAGCGTTCTCCCACTTGATAAATGATTTAAGACACGAGGTCTGAAACATCAATACCATCTCTATTGTAATTAAAAAAGGGGGGTGCCCCACCAACAATATTGCTCTTCGGGGACTGGGACCCTGAAGCTGAGAAGAGGAGAGAGATAATTTAGCAAAGCTCTCATGCAAAAGGAGCAGGACCGGAGAGAAGCTTCTGAAAATGAAAATCCTTTATGCCATTGTTCTTACCCACACAGCATCTCTCTCTCTCTCTCTCTCTCTCTCTCTCTATCTCCCTCTCTGCATCTATCTCTCCTTGAGTCTCTCTGTTTCACTCCACCTCTCTCTCTCTCTCTATCTCTTTTCACATTAGTAGATAATTCATAACAAAACATGCTAGCAGAGAGATTTTAATTATGATTTTTCCAATGAGTAAGGTATTCCCTCCGTCCCCATATATATGCAGTACATATATATATATATATATATATATATATATATATATTTATATATATATATATATGTATGTATACTGCAAGATCCCTACTCTCTGTAGGTAGAAGGATTGTTGAAAGTAAACTGAACAGCACTGTGTCAATGTCAAGCAAAGACATCGTCCTAATGAAGCATTAGACTATAATGTGCTCGGCAAACACTCTCATTTCTGCGGCCGGAGAGACCTTCGAGAGCGGAGCGCGCTGTTTCATTCCCTCCATTATGGCCATGTTGATGATGTGCTTCAGAATTTCACTTCTCCACTGCGGAGAGTTCATCAAAGTCCGACTTCCATTCAAAATGGATGCCAACGTATCTACTCAGACGTTACCAAAATGGCTCCGTGATGTGTGTGTGTGTGTACTATAAAAAGATGGAAATGGCTGAGGTAGACTCAACTGAAAGCCCTCATTCACAAGCACGGCTTGCATTCACTAATAGGCTCATGGACCAGCTCATGGTCTTGAAAGGGTGGTTCAATTATGCTGTTTAGTCCAGATGCACCAATGGGCCTTTAATAAATTGTTATTTTTTCACTCTGAGATAAGGTGAATTAAGAGATTACTTTTTGTCTTCCTCTCTCTCTCTGACTCTCTTTCTTTCTCTCTCACTCACTCGTTCTCAATCTCTTCTCCCTGGGGACAACTGCTAACCAACATTGCATCTTTGTGTGGCCTTTTTTGTGAATGGCGAAGTCTGTTGTGGAAGTCGAGACTAAAACGCAGTTCCCTGCCCCATGAGGAGCACGGACATAAACCGAGGTCTGACCGCCAGCCCCAAGTGTGGAGAGTCTCTCCATGGTTTTTGTGGAGAGCCACTCTCTGTCACTCATTCACCGACTGGGAAGCGTGTGTGTGTGTGTGTGCATGTGTGTGTGTGTGTGTGTGTGTGTGTTGGAAGGGGCAGTGGGAGTTTGGGGTGCGAACCACAGTATAGTGCCAGGGCTGTGAGTGTGACCACAAAACCACCAGGTCCACTCTACGCAAACACTGAAACCGAGGGCTGCGCTGGGCACTCGTGGGAGTCTATCACTGGTGGCAGGAAGTGGAAGGACAGAGAGACAGAAAGAGAGACAGGGAGAAAGAGAGAGAGAGACAGAAAGCGTGAAAAGGGAAGGCACGAACGACAACGAGACCGGAAGGAAGGTGGGATTTGTCTCACCCCTGCAGAGGGCAGCCTTTTCCCGTCAGGGTTGGGCCTCACGGGCAAGCCGCCGTAGAGCCGAACACCACGATCTCCTGCACCGTACCTGCTCTGTAGAGGGAGAGGAGAGAGAGAGAGAGAGAGAGATTGAATGCCATGGGGAGAGGATGATAAAGCCAGAGAGAAAACAAAAAGAGACAATGAGAGAGAGAAAGAGAGAGAGAGAGAGAGAGGGAGGTCATGGAGAGGTAGAGATGGTAGGACAGAAAAGAAAGAGTGGAAGGAACAGAGAGGAGTGAGGGAGAGACAGAGGAGTTGGGGAAGAACGAAAATAGGAGCAATACTTCAGTCTCAGGGGAATCGACAACTTTTTCTGACAAACTTTTGTCTCGTAACAAAGATCTGTCAGCTGCTTGCAAATCACTTTGACAGGCGCCCATAAAACGGCAGCAGAAATACCTGTTACAATGCCTATGTGCACAAATCAACCGCAACACACAATTACAAAACTTCAATGTGACACACACACACACACACACACACACACACACACACACACACACACAACAAAAAAAAACATGCATCCAAAAAAAATCCATGCATCCATATGAGGTACATCCTTCTGCATGCAAATGTCTATCAATGTTCCTAGCAGTCCATTTCCCTCTGTTGGAGGTGGAGCGTGTGAGCCAACTGACTGTGTGGATTCCAGCCCGACTTCCCAACATGTGTTTGGGAAAACAGGAGCTGTGGGGGAGCTGGCAGCGCTGGCTGGGAAGCCTCGGGAAGTCCTGGGAAGTAATGATTCACACCCCGTTTGGGAGCCCGCAGCCGTGTGTGTGTGTGTGTGTGTGTGTGTGTGGCGTCACACGCTGCCACACGCTCCAACAACTCAGCCTGCTGGGACATCCACACTGTGTCTGCCTCTTGGCATCTCCTGAGACATCGACGCTACTATCAAGGCCTCCCCTCTGCCTCCCCTCACTGCCACACACACACACACACACACACACACACACACACACACACACACACTCTCTCTCTCTGCCACTTTTCTCTCCCTCATAGCCTCTCTCTATCTCTCTTTCTCACTGCCACTTTCTCTCTCACTCCCTCACTGCCAGTTTCTCTCTCTCTCTCTCTCTCTCTCTCTCTCTGTTTCTCAGAGCTTCTTTCTCTTTCTATCAGAGGGGAACCCCACCCAACACAAGCCATAATAACAGACATGCCACCACAATTAAAACTTCTTTGATTTGATTCTTCGATTGGAACATTACTCATAACGAGGGACTGGTTTTGCGTTTTTATCAACCCCCAGCAACCCGAACTCTCACTCTTGTTGTTTCTGTCGGTTGGGTGATGTTTCGATCTCTGGTCCTTTTATCTTTTTAAAGAATTTGTTCCAATAAAGGGGAGTTTTTTTGTTTTTTGTTTTTTTTTTTTTACATGTGACTCTGGCAACTGTTTCTACAATGCAACTAAAAAAAGTAACCGAAAGGAGTCCATGACCTGTAGTTACAGAGCAGCAGCCTGTATGCAATTGTAAGAAGCAGAGTGGAGTGGGTGGGGGCACAAAATGGTTTTCATTTTGTTTTTTGATTTTTGTTTTTTTTCTTGCCTTTTCTTTTCTTTTCAGGCTCGGCCCCTTAACTACCAAAACACAGGCCCAAGTGTTAGCCACATTTCACTGTACACGGCCTGCTACTAATAGCGAGAGTATCTTGGGTAAGATGTGGTGTCAAGGTGCTTTACAAAGACAGCTATATCATGAGAATTGTGGGAAGGGTGTGTGTGTGTGTGTGTGTGTGGAGGGGGGGGGGGGCGTTGTTACACTTATTTATAGCATATACAGTACTCCTGCACTTCTATTATGTGAGGATTATGTGTGTGTTGGTGCAGGGTGGGTTGCATTTAGCCTCCTGCGGCTGAAGTGTCTGACTGAGGGAGCGGTTAGTGCTCTGTGTGTCTCCACTCAACTGTGCTTTCTTGCAATGCTTTTCACATGTCATTCTTCATCTGTCTCTGACTGTTTTTCCTTAGCAAATATGGACAAAGGCAAGAATGCACATGCACATATGTACGCGCGCACACACACACACACACACACACACACACACACACACACACACACACACACACCACACAATCACAATCTGTGGGCAAGGTTCCAGATAACTATGCAGTGAGATAAATTTAACAACGGTGTGAGAAAAGTACACTCCAGCCAATGGCATGTCTCTCCTGGCGGCTCAGAGATTGTTGCGTGAACCAATCACTTTTCCCCAGCCCATCCTGTAAACGTCCAGTGAGCCAATCTAATCTGGGCAAATCAATCTCAAACCAAACCTCGTCTGTAAATCAGGATAGGTCAGTAACACTAACACATGCACATGAACACACACACACACACAGACACAGACAAACAAACACACGCACGCACTAACACACGCACACACTAACACAGACACACACACACACACACACAAACACACGCACACACTAACACAGACACACACACACACACACACAACAAAACGCACGCACTAACACCGACACACACACACACACACACACACACACACACACACACACACACACACACACAGACACAAGAGCCATTGATATGCAAGTACGATAAAGAACACACACAGCACAGTGCATTCCTTTATGTGCTTGCCTGCAAAAAAAAAAAGTATTCTGGAGAATAAGACCCACCCTTTCTCACCAGCCAGAGAGAAACGTCAGCCCCCTGACTTTAATACTGTGCACCAGCTGCTCAGACTGCAGACGCATTAACATGCAAATTCCAAACTGGGGAAGCTGACATAGTTGGAATAACTGTGAGAGAATACCTGGCAAACAGGCTATTTCACTGTCTTATATGTTCAGACAGTAGCCTGTAGGTAGGGATACACTGGTTTTCCTACAAATGTTTTCCTGCTTCCTTTAGATCATCTTGCAAATGGACTGCTGATAAGATATGAGAAATGGGATGGCAAGATACTGCAAAAAGGCATACAGACTTGCTATGCATGTGCCAGTCAATAAAGAACTAAATAAATCACCTAAAATACAGTAAAGGGTAAGCCTATATCTAGGTATGCCACAGAAATGCATTTCCCCTCTTCAGTTTGTCTGTGCTACGATGAGGCAGTGAATGGTCCTGCGCAGAGACCAAAAGAAGGGTAAAAATATACTTGGGGTGGTTTGAGAGTGAAAGAGCAGGAAGGCTTGGCATTGATTCAGCTACCCCTGCCATGCTTCTGTAAGTACTATGTGGGGGGTCGTGCATATGTGTGTGTGTGTGTGTGTGTGTGTGTGTGTGTGTGTGTGTGTGTGTCTGTGTGAGTGTATAAAAGTGTGCCTGTACATGTGTGTATGTGGGTGTGAGAGCATGAGGGAAAGGAGGCCTGACACCACCTCATTGTGGTTTCTGCTGAAGGCCTGAAATGGTGTGATAAATTAGCCTGACCTGTGCAAATGTAAACATGATCCGTCTGGTGCAAATATGCACTGAGAACAGAGCAGAGAGTAGCATAGCATAGTGGGGTAGCTCCGGTGTCTGAACCATCCACTCGGGCTTTCTGCTTCTCCTGTTAGCTTTTGTAAGCAATAAAACACAATGTAACCCTCAGAGGCTAAGCTAGGCTAAGTCTGCTTCTCAAAATGCTAACTTGAAAAATGCCTGTAGATGGCCTGTGCATAACATGCACAGACAGCTCTCTCAGCCCACCATCTATAGGCAATGATATCATTGTGAAACTCACACTGTGGTCTGACACCTTCAACCTAGCATGCCTTCTGGACGTTACCAATTTGCACACGGTGCACCGGGGAGGAACAGAGGTGAGGCTAACAGAGGTGGCGCTAGCTTCCTCTGCTCTGTTTTCAATAGTTCAGCCCTCAAAAACCTCTTCTCCACAAGTAAGAGGCTCTTGTAATGGATGTGTGGTTTTGATGGCCACAGTGAATCTCTAAGAAATTGACCAAGAATGCAGAATCTCAGAAAATGTAAAAGTATTTACAGCAGAGAGGTGGTGAGAAAGCAGTGTATTGTGTATCAGTCCTCAGACCAGACTGCAGTGAGGCTCAAAAAGCAAGTTGACTAATTGTTTACAGTACCGTTGGCGTACTTGATTTCAGGTAATACCACACTGCTGAAAACAAGCACCATTAATCTTCTTGTGAATAAAATGCACGCAAATGCATCCTGTCAATCATGTTTTTTTTCCCAGCTAGTTCCACCCCTCCTCTTCTGTGATTGGTGCTTTTCTCCCTCTTACCGGTGTTTGCCAGATTCACTTGGCTCTCATTATGCAAATGACGGAAATTAAATTTCTCTCGTTCCCGGGGCTGGGGGGGAGGGAGTTTGGGAAGGGGGGCTGTAATTCTAATTAGGATAACACCGTGAACATATAAGGGAAAGGGGACTTGAAGTATACACCTGCAATTCAATACTGCAGCTCCTGATGAACCCACCGCCCACCCCGTCTCTCTCTCCCCTCCTCTCTCTCTCTACTTCTCTCTCTTTTATCTCTCACTCTCTTTCTCTCTCTTTTCTTACTCACTCTTCGTCCCCTTTTGACACTGTTTGTGCTTTTATCGGAATGTCCTATTTTCAGCTCCCTCTATTCAGCTCTCTTTGCACACCATCCCCACCCCCGACCCCCCCAACACACATAGACACATAGACACACACACACAAACACACACACACACACACACACAAATGCACTGCCGTTGCCCCTTTTCCCATCTAGCAACTTGAACACTTAGCAAACTCCCCTCTATGGCCTCCACAAGGACCCTGCATATTTTTTTGCAGCATGCAAATCACCTTGCACTTTCCCTCGACAAAAGTTTGTGTGTGTGTGTGTACGTGTGATTGTGCACAAAAAAAGTGTGAGAATGTGCATGGCTTTGCACGTGTACGTCTATACTTGGCCCTCTGCACATGAGGCATTAATGGTGTAGTCAGTAATGCGAATGTAAATGTTATTAGGCTGAGGGCAGATGACTGAGATCTGTGGTAGCTGATTTTCCTTCTTTTTTTTTTTTTTTTTTTAATGAGGCTGCTGTTGCGAAGCCACTGTGCATTCAATATGTTGTGCATTTTCACTTTGTGAATCCAGATCTTTGTGCTGAAAGGCTAGGTAATGACTGCAGCGGGGCCTGGTTTCTGTGTTAGTTAGCCTTTATTTCAGACAGTCTGTTCCCCTGATTGAGCGTCCCAAAGATGGGCTTCTCCATATTAATCAGTCTCTCTCCCAGAAAACCCCCTCCCCACTCACCCCCAACCCCAACCATGCTGAAATCTGTACAACGTCATTGTCATCCAAGACTGATTTGTTTGCTATTCAGGGCAAAGACGGAACAGTGCTGTACAGTGTGTTCCCACAAGGCAATGGAAAAAAAACAACAAAGTCTTTGGATTGAGTCCAAATGATATCTTAGCTTCTGCGGTCTACACATTTTTTCATTATGTGAGAGTCTACGCCCCTTGACAAAGAGACAAAAAGGAGAGAGAGAGGCAGAGAGAGAGAGAGAGAGAGAGAGAGGAAGGGAGGGAGAAGAGAGAGAATAGGAGAGTGAAAGAGAGATGGAGAGAAAGACAGAGTGAAAGAGAGATATAAAATGGGAGGAGCTTCATATAGATAGTCCTTCTTATGCTGGTGCTCTCTTAGTGAACGAGTGAAACTGGACACATGCTGTATGTCTTTCCATATGAGCATGATTTTGTATATATGGGGTTTTATTTGAGTGTGAGAGAGTGTATGTGAGCATGTAAAGGGTGTGTGTGTGTGTGTGTGTGTGTGAATGTGTGTTTGTGTGAATTTGTGGCGAATGTGTGCTTGTGTGAATGTGTGAACTTCAGTGTGTGTGTGTGTGTGTGCGCTCCCCTGTCTCTTTCTCCCTCTGTGCGTGTGTGTGTGCATGTGTGTGTGTGTGTGTGTGTGTGTGTGTGTGTGTGTCTGTGTGTGTGAAAGAGAAAGAGAGTGAGTGTGGTGTTAGCTAGATACACATGGCACCGGGGATCGAGCTGAGTTCAGCAGTTCTCACAGACCTGTCAGAAATACTGTCAACAGAGCGAAAAAATAAAAGACAATTGTGTTATGCAAGGCCTTAATTTAAAGCACATCACAAAAGTTCGCCCCCAACTCCGCAACCCACCCCCCCACCACCCCGACCCAAATCAGCCCAGCAGCCACACTGGCTCTCATCAGGCGGACCTCACTATCAGCTTGCACTGCTGTTGCTGCAGTACAGAGCCAGTGGGAAAAGAACCAGGCCTATTCTACCTGACTGGGCCGGCCTACAAAAAAGGCCAAAAACCTGTCCTGTATCTGCTGACCTTCCTTTACACCACTTTTGGTGCTACCTGTGATCATGACAGTAAGACTCCTGTGAAAATACGACGGCAATTAATTAAACACACACAAACACACACACACACACACACACACATACATGCATGCAAACAACTCACTATGACTTTTAGGCATGCGGTAGCAATGATCTCAAACAATCAGCAGGTTTAGCTTGTGGCTAATCAGCGGAAATGTTTGCTACAACATTGACGACAAAGGCTTCTAAACTGCCTTAGTGTCTGATTTGTGAGGGCGTATTGACAACTTGGCCCAAAATGACGCGCGTGGGCCTTTTGACTGGCCAGAAGGTAAGAGAAGAGAGCAGCCCTGGAAAGATGTGACACAGAGTTTTTACAAATGACACGACCGAGCCACATCTATGGTTTGTGTTATTAGTCAGGCGGCACTTTGTGTAATTAGCAGTTTTTCTCTCACACGCACCGTGCCAGTGATACAAACAAGACCCACACACACACACACACACACACACACACACAAACAACCTGGAGATCCTTTAAATCACACCGTTGTTACTAATGGGGAGGACTAAACGTCCCAGCTGCTAAAAGTTTTAGCGCGCTGTCACCAGGATTACTTGGCAAAGGGGAGGAACTCGATTCCTCAACATTCAAATGTCAAAGTCACAGCACTGAGACATGACGAACCTCAGTCTGTTTGTTCTCCTTATTCTCTCCATTTGTTTGGAGGGATTACTATGGATGCTCTGCCACAGGAAAAACTAATCTATAGTTTGCACAAGCTGTTTTTAAGAAAGAAAAAGATGTGCACTGTTCTTTTTTTTTAAAAAAAAAAAAACAAAAAAAAAACACTAAAACCAATCTCTGAACAACCATCTGTTTTTGTCTGAATCATTGCAATGTTCTCTATTCAAAGGCTCCCCCTGTCACTCTGCATTGTTAAGGGACTGCTCCGCAAATCTTCTCTTTCAAATAAAGAAGTATTAAAAATGTGGGGACATAACAAGCCATAACAACTCTAATTCAGCGCCAGTTAGAAAGGGGCTGTGTATTGTTTAAAGACTACCGAGATTTGGTTAGGGCACAGATCGCATTTACAGTCAGCTATTGTCACAAAG
Source organism: Tenualosa ilisha (assembly GCA_015244755.2). Taxonomy (NCBI): domain Eukaryota; kingdom Metazoa; phylum Chordata; class Actinopteri; order Clupeiformes; family Clupeidae; genus Tenualosa; species Tenualosa ilisha. Next base: position 677,228 of record PYXC01000364.1, read on the forward strand.
ACTGAATAATGTTTTTTTTTTTTTTCCTCTTTGCTCCTAAATAATCTTTTAAAAAATAAGCCAAATAACTACATTAAGTAAGCTTTGCACATTTCATCTGTAGTCCCAAGTAAACAAATTATATCGGCCTATTAGCAAAATATGTTTGATAGAATAGAGGGCCTATTCAGAACTGACTCTAAACTAAGTTCTAAACTGTAAAGTGTTTCTGATCAATCACACTAAAGACATATGATGCTAAAAGTGTATTTATTTATTGATTATTTGTTTACTTGTTTATCAACTGGATTAACTAGGGCACACTTCCTAGGGTCCTTCCTAGGAAATCATACTCAGGTTACTACGTTTACATTTTACTGCAGGCCACATTGTATCCTCACTCAGGCTGGGAAACACTGAGATAAGACATTTACAGTACTTTTGTTCTCTATCGTTAAGCCCTTTGCCGCCCTGAAAAGTGTGGGCAGTAAAAGCTAACATTAACACTTCACCCATCCAGGGTTCCTTGCAGTCTTTTCTGTCCATATAATCCCCATTATATACCTGGCGTGATGCAGCGGCCATTTTTAGTGTGTCGCCAGCCGCAGGGGGCTTACGGCTGGCGACAGGCCGCGGTGGCAGCAGCTTTGGTCGGCGGGGCCCAGCGCCGTGAGCTCATGGAGTGTATTTTCCACAGCAGATGTCTCGTGTTGTACGACACTGTAAATTACCGTCGCCGCTGACACCGAGATCAACACACACCGAAACTATGGGAGACATGTAAACACACACAGAGGGAGAGAGCAAGAGAGGGAGGGAGAGGGAGAGGGAGAGGGAGAGAGGGGAAGAGGAGTGAGTGAGAGAGAAAGAGAGAGACAGAGAGAGAGAGAGAGAGAGAGACGGGTGTGTGTGTGTGGGGGGGGGGGGGTGTGAAGGCAAGCCTAATTTTCAGAGGACATTTATGCAGGGGCACAGGGATAAAATACTCCAGCACACAAGTATGTGAAAACACCAGTGAAAGTGTGACACATACATATACATGACTCACACACACAAACACACACACACACACACACACACACACTGAGAGTCCCTGGAGATTGGTCAGTGCTTCTGCCCATGTGTCAGCAGAGGGTTCACCGCATAACAGGTGGCAACATAGATATTGTGTGTCCTTTTTTTCACACACGCACACACACACAAACACAGACACACGCACACACACATGCACACACACACACACACACACACACATACAGACAATGCACAGGCAGGAAGACTATTTGTGTAACCTCATTAGATATATCGCATTTCACACAGATGCAGACAAACCCCCCAACGCTCATTAGCATCATCTGTGGCTGTGTGGTTGAGGTGATAATTATAGGCCTGTGCATTTCAGGTATCTACACCTGGATGTGATCTGTGTTTGCTTATTCTGCTACCCCCCCCCCCCCCCACAACCTCTATCTGCCTACCACTCTCTCTCCCTCTCTCGCTCTCTCACTTAGATTCAGACTCACTCTCTCTCTCGTTCTCTCTCTCTCTCTCTCTTATAGATCTAGACTCTCTCTCCCTCTCTACTTTTCCCTCTCTCTCTCTGGTTGTTTGTTCACCCATCATGTACTAAGCATGCAGAGATGGAATGGCTGCAGTGTGAGGTGATTCTCCAAACACACTTTCTAGTTTGAAATTTTGAAATTGGCTTCGCCTCTGAGCCTGTGTGCACCTGTGTGTGTGAGCAACTGTGTCTATGAGTGTGTGTTCGCCTCTGAGCCTGTGTGTGTGTGTGTGTGCGTGTGTGTGTGCGTGCGCACGTGTCTGTGCCTCAATCTACCTCTATGCATGTCTGCTTGCAAATGTGTGTCTGTGCGTGCGTGCGTGCGTGCGTGTGTGTGTGTGTGTGTGTGTGTGTGTGCGCGTGCGTAAATCAGAATGCTCTACCTAGGATTTATCACTCTAAATATAAGCACTTTAACAATACCATAGAGAACGCAACAGAATCTGGCAGGTTCCTGTCTGCCCTCTGACTAATACGATTATATAAGCCAGGGACATTACCCAGCACCTTCTCCCGCATAGCACAGCACAGCACAGCAGCCTCCATCACCTAACTATCACCCATCACTGGCTGAGAAGGAGGTGGGTGGAGAAGGAGTAGAGAAATAAGAAGAAGATGGTGATGATGATGATGATGATGATGATGATGAAGAGGAAGAGGAAGAAGAAGATGATGCATTAACAATAGAAAAAGCGAACTCAATGGAAAGGGTGAGTCTCCAAAACCGCAAGCTCAAGTCTCACAGAGCTCGCAGAAGCTGAGGAGCGATTGAAAAGGTCATCCCAACGGCTCCTCTGCCTTTTGCATGCCCCTGCTGCGCTTGACACATCGCGGGTTTTACGTTGTCTGCCACCACCACCGCTGCCGCGACACAGGCCAAAACTCTCATCCAAGACAATCGACACATTGTCATTCTTTTCTTTCCATTGAACCACAATGTGTATGATTCCTCCTCTCTCACTCGCTTTCTCTCTTTCTCTCACTCTCTCTCTCTCTCTCTCTTTCTCTCTATCTGTTTTCTCTGTCTCGGTGGGGATGTCACACTTGCGGACCACATAGATGACAAAAGCCGAGGGTGTTTATGCAATAATGAAACTCACTGCTGTGTCTGTGGTCTCCAGAAGGCCACTTATATTGCTGCTTACTGACTCCCAATGGGTGGAGGCTGAAGCGGAGGGGGGTGAGAAGTAGCTAAGAGCTAAGAGCTTGCTTACTCTGCTTGTGCCAAAGTCTATATGGCCTTGCGTGCCTAGGTAATACATTCTTGAATAGACACGTATAGAGTAGACAGACACACACACACACACACACACACACACACACATACACACACACACACACTCAGAAATGTAAATGCATGAAAGAACATGTTTGCATGTACACATGTACGAGCTTGAGTTCACTGATACACCCTGTATAAACACACACACACACACACACACATACCCAGACACACACACACACACACATACTCAAGCTCAAAGACATGCAGGAAATGTATATGAGGCGGAGTTGTAGGACTATGAGAGAGCCCTTTATGTGTGAGAGGCGAGGCCTTTGAGCAGTGCTCAGCGCTGGGACCGTCCACGTCTGGCATTCCTTTCATTGGCACAGCCCCACGTATGCAGGCCATTCCTCTCTCTCTGCTCACAAGAATGCCATCCATCCACACACACACACACACACACACACACACACAGCAAAGATCCACCATACATACACACTCATAGATGTATGCGTTTACAGCTACAGTGAAGTGTGTACTCCCACACAAGTGCAACACACTCACACTCACACATATACACACACACACACACACGCGCGCACACACACACAGCAACAATCCACCACACATACACACTCATAGATGTGTGCTTTTACAGCTACACTGAAGTGTGTACTCCCACACAAGTGCAACACACTCACACTCCCTCACACTCTCTCTCTCTCTCTCTCTCTCTCACACACACACACACACACACACACACACACACACAGAGTCGCATACACATAAGGTGCCACATATGCACTTGCACAAACACAAGCACAGGCATATTAAAGCCAAAACCCCTCTCATATGTAAACACACACACACACACACACACACAGGGCCTATGCGTCATTGATGGTAGATCTGTGTAAACGATACAAGGCCAGACAGCTTGTGTTACAGGTAACCCTACCCCGACAGCTGGCGAGAGGGCCTCGCCTCCATGACTGTACTACACAAACAAAACAAAACGAAACACACTCCTTGCACTGGTGCACGCAGCTGGCAACCACTACGACGGCCGCTGCCCTCATCGACAAGACAACAACAACAACAACAACAACAACAACAACAACAACGATTGCACTTCAGAGCAAGTGCCTGTTTTTGGTGCTAGACTCGTGTGATCAAAGTGTGTGTGTGTGTGTGTGTGTGTGTGTGTGTGTGTGTGTGCATGTGTGTGTGTGTGTGTGAGTATCTGCTGGTTAAACTCAATGAAACTTGAAAAGGTAAGGCGAGCCAAGAAGAGAGGCATTGTCCCCACTGACAATGAGGCAGTGTGGCCCAAATGACGGCTTTTAGTGGCCTCCCCTAACACCTGCCCTGCACAGTGTGTGTGTGTGTGTGTGTACGTGTGCGTGTGTGCGCGCGTGCGTGTGTGTGTGTGTGTGTGCTGGAAGACACTAACACCTGCCTATCACCTGCTGTCAGTCCCAGCTAAGCAACCAGTGGTAAGCAATCCATCTGATATGTTTCAATGTTTCTATGTTGGCCAATTGTCATGGCGATGAATTGTATTGAATTCCATTGAAATAAACAGAAAAACAAGAAAGAGAGAGAAAAAAAAGAGAGAGAGAGGAGGAGAGAGAGAGACAGAGAGAGAGAGAGAAAGAAGTGAGAGAAAGAGATGAAGTGGGAGATTTACATCAAGCGGGAAATAGCGTATGTCGCTCTTATTTGGTCATCTCCTCATCCGGGACAGCATGGTCAACTTCTCCCGTAGCTAACCTCAGCCAGCGATAAGCATCGCCAACATGGCGTCCTGCTCTGGTGGTTTCATTGGCCCCGTGCCGACCCCTCCATTGTTCTCTCTCTCTCTCTATTCTAACCTTCACTTGTTCGCTGCACTTGTTCACAGCTCTCTCTCTCGCTCTCTCTCTCTCTCTTTCTCTTACTTTCTCTCTTTCTGTTTGTTCACTGTGGTGTGCTGCTGCGACTTGATTGGCCAGGGGAGCTGGCAGCTAAATTAGCCGGTAATGTGCTGTTTACTTTTCTGTCTGCTGGGGGGAAGTCCCAGTTGAAACAAGCTACTTTATCATTACATTGTACATAGGTGTGTGTGTGTGCGTGTGTGTGTGATTGAGTGTGTGTGTTTGTGAGTGTGTGTGTGTGCATGTGTAATTGAGTGTGTTTGCGTATGTGTGTCTGTGTGTGTGTGTCTATGTGTGTGTGTGTGTAACTGAGTGTCTTTGTGTGTGTGTGTGTGTGTGTGTGTGTGTGTGCATGCATGCACATGACGTGTTTCTGTGGGTGTTTGTGTGTGTGTTTTCCATTGTGTCTGTCCAGCATTAAAGAATCAAGTTCCTCACAGTGTGTGTGTGTGTGTGTGTGTGTGTGTGTGTGTGTGTGTGGATGTCACAGTCTACTTAAAACATTAACATCATAAAAACAGCAGTATATGTCTTCATTCTTTGGTGTTTTTGTATGTGTGTGTGTGTGTGTGTGAGACACTTTGTAGCTTTTTGTAAAGCGGAGGTGCAGCACGCCTACGTGACAAGAGACTTGCTTGGCTCCTTGCATTTGACTGATCTCAGCGCTCAGCTATTCCACGGCCTCAAACTGCATCAAGATGACACACAGGTCTCTGTACCAAGTGCCAATGAGTGACAGCTGGCTTTGGTGTGGTCTATAGGTTGACATGACAACATGCCAAGGAAAGCTGGCCTGGCGGTCAGGCGCACACTGTACAGCGGCCTTGTCGTCTTAGTTACTGTATCACTGAGGAGGTGAGAGATGAGGAGAGAGAGAGAGAGAAAGGGGGGAGTAGTGAAAAGAGGACACAAGTTCTTGTGACCCTCTGGCTGTGCTGCAACGAAGGAAATATTAAGGTATTGAAATTATCTGCACAGAAGTGGCTGCATTGAGAAGCTATGTTGTGCTCCTGACTGGCGGTGTGTGGGGGGAGCCAAAACAACAACAAAAAAAAAAAAAACTAAAATGATATCTAGTGAGACTGAGGCCACATGAGGAGAGGAGCAAAGAGCTGGTAGAGAGAAGAAAAGAAAACGTTCGGAGAAAAAAAAAACAAAGGAATCGGTGGCAGCGCAGTAGAGGAGATGAGAGAGGCTAGAGAGGAGGCGCAGGAGTGGAGAGTGCCCCTGCTTAACACAACACAGACACAGAGCCAGAGGATGGCACAGGAGGAGCGGGGCACTGAGGAAAGGAGGAGGTGAGGGAGCCAGCGAGGAGGAGGAGGAGGAGGAGGAGGAGGAGGAGGAGGAGGCGCGAAGCGAGGGCTTTCCCCTGCTCAGCGCCAGCCCTGTAATGAGTCTGTCAGGGCTGGTTAGAGCGACTGCCGGCTGCAGCCCTCCCTCCCCCTCCCTCTCTGGGCTGTGGACAGCCCTCATTAGCCCTGTAATGGCATGCCACGGGGCCCGATTACACTGGCACACCACGCCACGCCACCCCACGCCACCCACGCCACGCCACCCCACGCCACCCCGCCACGCCCCACTCCAGCCCCCACCTCACCCTAGACCACCTCGCTGTCTGTCCATCCAGCAAAGCCCAGTCCTGCCCGGTCCTCATCTTTTTTCATTCGCCCGCCCACCCACCCGTCCGCTTGCAACACTATACCCACTGCTCCGCTCCGCACCGCTCCGCACCGCACCGCACCACACTGCTCCGCGCGTTGAGCTGACAGCACACGGGCCCACTGCGGGGAGACATCGAGTCAGCGAGAGTGTGAAAACCCTTGAGGGGGTGGGGGTGGAGAGGGGCAAGGCGGGGGGTGGTGGGGGTGGGGGTGGGGGTGGGGGTGGTTCGTGTCTGAGCAACCAACGAACATAGCACCACACGAGGAGCATGGGAGGAGAAATGAAGGAGTTCCGATACACGATAACGATGAAGGGAGTATGGAGAGAGAGAGAGAGAAAGAGAGAGAGAGAGAGAGAAAGGGAGAGACGGATAAACAGAAAAAGGCATGGGGTGTTGGCATGCGCTTCAGACTGCGTCTCTCACTTCCGTTTTGATACAAAGCTTGTGGAGGAGAAGAAGAAGAAAAGTAAATTTATTTATATGCACCACTGGGTCTTATCAGAAACACTGGCATTGCTTTGCAATGGCAAAAAGGAGCTTGATGCAAAGCTGAAATCTTAAACATATTTGTTTTTTCTCCAGACCTTGAGAACTGTGTGTGAGGAGGCTATGTAAAAAAAAAAAACTAAATGAAGAAAACAACCTCCTATAGAGCATGATACAATATGTCACATTTCATCTGATCTGCCCGGCGCGAGGCGAATGTCGTTTGGGGTGAACTATTCCTGGTCTAATCTGAAATAGACCTGCTCATTGGCCAGAGCAATGCAAGCGAAAGATGAGGCTGCATGTTCAGGTCATTCGCTGTCAGCTTCTTTACCTCAGCTTTCTGACAGACGCTCTCTCCCTCCCTCCCTTTCTTTCTCACTCTCTCCTTCTCTCTGTTTCCTTCTTGTGTTTTCTCCTTTACCTCACCTTTATCTATCTATCTATCTATCTATCTATCTATCTATCTATCTATCTATCAGAGTTCTTCATCTACTTAGGAATTGTTTTTTGTATATTGTCAATAAAGAATTCACGACAATCTCTCTCTCTCTCTTATCCTTTTCTTTAACTCAGCATTCTGACAGATGTCCACCCCCCTTTCTCTCTCTCTCTCTCTCTCTCTCTCTGTGTCTGACTGTCTGTCTCTTTCCCTTGTTCTCTGTTATGGAGAAAAACATCAGCGAGGAGAAAAAGGGGTTTTGGACTTTTCTCTTCTAATGCTTATGAATGGAATGGATCTCTTCTGAAGCCCACTGTTCCAGGCCATCCCATCTCCCATCTCTGATAAGGACGCCTATATTGACAAGCCCTCTGTCCACATTGTCACCATCCTGCACTAGTTACCCCTGCATACTGGTTGCGTTTTCCAGAACAATCCATGTTATATAAGACAGACCAGAGGGTGAGTCGGTGAGAGAGAACAGAACTCCCTGCTCATACATGTGCATTTCTGAGGCACAGTGTTTTACAGGACAGATATAGTGGGTGTTGGTAAGAATGCCTAAACATGACTCTTTCTTGTTCAGGTCTGATGAGAAAGATGTGGTTCAAACAGATGGTTTCTATCAATGTTTTTTTTTTTTTTTTTGCAGAGAGTCTCGATAGCTCGGGTGCTCACATGAGCACCCCCACCCACACCCCCAACCACCTCCCAAGGTCACACTGTGGTGAGAAATCCTTTTGTTTTCGTGCATATCTGTATCACTGGGAAAGCCAGCCATCTTTATTCTTGTGTACACACAGTCCCAACAGGTGTTTCGGCTTCCCGTGGACAGTGCTGCCCCATCTACCACAGTGGTCATCACCTCCCGGGCCGCTGCTAGCTAAGACAATTAGCGATGCGTCACCTGTGCCCTGAGGCTTCTGCACCTGGTGCGGCAGGTATAAATGCCCGGTTGCGGCACCTCTCTGAAACCCTGCTGGGACAAGGCCCTGGAAGAAGGGTGCTATTCTGTATGGTCTGCCCTGTGCACTGGCATGGAGGCCGGTGGCTTTAGACTGCGTGGGTGAGGTGCAGCTCTCCTCTCCGGGCAGGGGAGAGTTAAATCTCTTATCTAGAGGCTCCAGAAGACATTCCTAGCAGAGGCCACAGTCCACGGGTTTCCTGCCTCTTGCCCACTGCCCTATTTTTACTCAGCCGTCTCTCAAAGTACCAGTGGCAGCTTTTTCCTCGCAACACACACACTTCCTGTCATTCACTCACTGACATTTCTCCCTTTCTGTCTTTCTTCTATTCTCTCCATTTCTCGCTCTCTCTCTATCTCTCTCACTCTCTCTCCCTCTCTCTATCTATTACAGGTTAAAACCTTTTACCATAAGCTTCATATTTTAATCTAAAAGTCTCATTTTTTATCTTTATACATGATATAACACATTCTGAAACCTTCATTGGTTCACACTCGTATTGAAGGATTTTATTTCAAAGCTTTTTGAATAGTGAGGTCAATTTTTGTCTGCCATTCAGACACTAGTAATGGGTTGAGAGAGGTTGAGAGATTGAGCAAGAAAGAAAGGAGGCAAAATACTTGAAAAAATGATGGAAAAAAAAAATAATAATAAAATATGCTTCAGAGGAAATCATTCTTTCTTAGAGTAAGTTGCGAAAAAAAAAATCTGAAAGTGCATTCAGTATCTTTGGTGAGTCAGGTCTCACATAATTCTGAGGCAGCTGCTGAGATCTCAACGTCTCACGTGCTGCACACAAATAGATAGGAAAGTTCTGAATCAGGTGTTAAGATTGCTAATCGCACACGCGCTAATGTACTATTCTCCACACACATTTTTGTGTGAGAGCTGCTTGCTTCTGGTTTGATTGTTACTGAGAGCTGAGAAGTGACTAACTTTAAAGACAGGAGAGCTAAAACCTGCCTGATCAAAAGCCATGCTCTGTTTTTTGTCTGCTGGGCATGACTGACAAATAGCCTAGCAGTTTTCCATTGAATGGTACCGTAGGAGACACACTGACAACTGGGGCTTTTAACTTGCACTAAAGGGCATCCTTGGAGCAGTACAAAGAAGGGCTGGTAGGTGAAAGATAGATAGAGAAATAAATAAATAAACAAACAAATAAATAAATAACTTTAGCGGCACTGACCTTAGCAGCCTATACTGCTAACCTCCACTGAACATCAAGGGAAAGAAGGGGCCGTCTCTTAAGAAAAGTGCTTATTTTAGACACTTGTCCCTCCGGGCATCGATGAATAACATATTATTTTCTCAAACTCGGCCTGAAGGTAAATGTGGTGACTGCCTGCCAAAGTGCATGTGTGTGTGTGTATGTGTGTGTCTCTGTGTGTGTGTGTGTGTGTTTGAGAGAATGTGTGCATGCATGCATGGTATGTGTGTGTTTTGATGTGTATATGCATATATTTATGCATGCTCGTGAAAAGGAGAGAGGGACACATGGAGAGAATACAAAGAGAACATGAGTGATAATGAGTGATAGGAGTCTCTCTCTCTCTGTGTGTGTGTGTGTGTGTGTGTGTGTGTGTGTGTGTGTTAAAGAGAGAGGGAGAGAGAGGGAGAGAGAGAGAGAGAGAGAACTGTTCTCCTTTCTATCTCTTCATCAGTTTTTTTCCCCTTCTTCCTCCATGCTAATGGATGGGGATGGGGTGAGGGTGAGGCAGTAGTGTGTGTGTGTGTGTGTGTGTGTGTGAGTGTGTGTGCGTGTTGGGGAGGGGGGGGCAGCGGTCTGCAGTGGAGCATGTGAAAAAGGCCTCACGTGATTTAGGAAGCTCTTTAGTATGGAACCTCTCAGCCACAGAGAAATGGAGAAATGTAATCAAACCATAAATCATAGATCATAGTGCTCTGACCCCCCCCTCCTCATACACATACACACACACGCACACACACACACACACATACACTCCCCTCCCCCTACATCTCCTGACACACACTCTCTCTCTCTCTCTCTCTCTCTCTCGACAGACGGTATGCATTGGAATTCTTGCATTGTATTACTGTCTTTTGCATGGAGTTAAAATGTATGAGAGGAGATCAAAAGAACTCATATTTATGAGGTTTGATATGATGCCACTGCATTATAGGTAAGGTATTACATAAAGCTTGATTTTTTTATTATTATTTTTTAGTTTGAAATCTGAAATAAGTAGAGGACATGGAGATGGAGAGAGGGCTGTTGGAAAGGCATAATTTGTAGTAGACCAACATCAGGATTATAGGTTACAAGATGCTACACTGCCACTTCCACAAAACCCAACCAACAATCACAATTTAATCTTTATTTATAAAGCCAGCCTCTCTTTCTTTCTCTCTCTCTCTGTCTCTAGCATTCGCTCTTTTATCTCTCTCTCTCTCTATGTGTGTGTGTGCGTGCGTGCAAGAGTGTTTTATTTATTTGGCTGTGACTTTGAGAGAGAGCCACCTGGCGTGTTTTAATATGAGCTGAACAGTGGGGTCATTGTGTGCACTGGGTGATACAGGCTGAGTGACCCATTTAGGGCCAAGACTCTGTGCTGACAAGAGTCTGTTATGTCTAGGACATCTGGAGAGCCCCAGGCACTGGAGTATGACTGCATACATTTGATCGAAAGAAAAATACTTTTGACATAGACGCACAGACACACAGAGATAGACACACACACACACACACACACACACACACAAATGCCTCTACCTTTGCTATGCACAAGCAAAAGCGAGAGAAAAAAAAAAGCTGATCCTTACTAAAAGAAAAAAAAAGAGGGAAAAAAAGAGATGGAGATTTCATTTGACCGCTACATGGAGAGAGAGAGGGAAAAAAAAGAGAAAGAAAGAAAAACCTGCTGGATTTGATCCAAGCTCACTGCTGCTCTGGCTTAATTTGCTGAGATTTCAGAGCTGTGGCACCAGCTTCCTGAGAGGATTGCGGGGCAGAAATGTTAAGGGAGATCTAGTGATAAGTTGCAGAGCTTCCAGGGACAGCGTTTACTTTATATTCATGTCTCTGCCTAAATACAGGAGACCCTCCTGTCCAAGGGCCACAGACCTGTGCAGGACTGAGAGAAAGAGAGAGACCCAGGCACCCATAGACTAAGATGAAAAAAATACATGTCTTGCCAGTGGAACTGATCTGCCATTAACTACTCCAATGGAATCCTGGGATTTCCCTGCCTTTCATTTTTGTCCTTTTCTCTCTATTTCTTTCTTTCTTTCTTTCTTTCTTTCTTTCTTTCTGTTTTCCCTCCCTTTTCTGCCAAACGCCTTTCCACCCAGCCCAATGACTGCATTACCAGTGTAGATGTAAATGACTGCATTTTGAGATGCAAAAATTAAGCCATGGATGTGGCTCTGAATGCTTTTCCCCAAGGGTGCGAAAAACATTATTCCATGAGAAGATAAAGGCGCAATTTGCACAAACAGAATGAAATTTGATCTCCCTCTCTCTCTCTCTCTCGCTCTCTCTCTCCCCATCTTTACTCTTTACTCTTCTCATTCCCAATCATCTGCGTTTTCTTTTTTTTTAAGATCATAAAAACATCACAAAACATTCCCTCCAGATTAAACGAGCAGAGGTGTTTTTTTTTGTTTTTGTTTTCATTATTATTAAGACGTTCTTCTCATCTGTTCTTACAGCTACTGTGAGCGGTTGGAGCTGCAGGGGTTTAATATAACTGAAGGTCAGAGCAGAGGACAGACGATTGTCACAGATTTACTTGTGTATTATCAGGGCTTACCATCAGACTCAATACGAGACCATATATCAAATATCTGCCATGAATGAGAATGAAGCTGTACACTGTCTGAACAGAACACTGCGTGGTCTGTGACAACACTATGTGCAGAATGCAAGACCACTGCACAACGCATACACTGCCAGTAGTCAGGGAAGAATTCCCTATTTACACTCAATGACTTGAATGCTATGCATGATTTAGAGCGTTCGCATGCAGAATGCAGTAAGAATGAATTTATCATCGGCCAAATGTACTGTATATGGCTTCTGTGTTTCAGGCCTGAGTATTAGCGACACAGTCAACTCTAGACTGAGGACAACCCTGAAAGAGCACTGAAATATGGTCGTCTGTGTTTTTTTTGTTGCTTTTCAGAGTTAAATAAGGTGCTCGCAAGGTGCTCATAATTGCTAGTTCCGGTGCAAGCGAGTTCGACACAGACGCTTTGACTTCGACTGGAGAGACCGAGACGGCCGCATGAGAAGCCGCTGTCGTCCAGGCCGCTGCCATCTTGTTTTGTTTCTTTTGTAACCTGTAATCGGATTCCGCATCCCGAAATAAATCAGGTTTGTTGAAAGGCAGAGGCAAGAGGCGGAAAAGATTAAATCATCAACCCCTTGTTTCAATTTTCCATATAATTAATTTGCGTAATAAAAAAAATGTAAACTCACAAATGATTTAGGGGAAATTAGCATTTTTAATCACAGAAGATTACTTTAATAACTCAATGAATGTGTGACAGCTGGCGCCTCAGCAAACGTTGTCACAGGCATTTAGTTCTGCCACTGCAACCATTACACGTAATGCAAATCAACCTAAGGTTGTTTCATAGCAACAGTGGTAGTTTGTGTTTGTTTGTGTGTGTGTGTGTGTGTGTGTGTGTGTGTGTGTGTGTGTGTGTGTGTGAAGAGAGAGAGCATGTGTGATAGGGGGGGTAATTTCCTTTTCAAACCATGAGCTATTAGTTGGTAATCCACAATTTGAGCCGGGTAGACCCTAATACATGTTGCGGATATTTACTCTTTACAGTATATAGAGGATTATTAAGCATACTGACATTACGCCTGAGAAAATGCTTGGGAATTCACCGGCTGCTATGGTGTGTACTCTGGAGTCAACTTGAATGCATTCATTTAGTAATTCAAATGACTATTCATCGGAAATACACTTATCTCTCTCTCTCTTTTAAACCACCATCTGTTTTGTTTGTCAACTATGCCCTGAGTTCTGGTACCTGTGCTCTCGGTGGCCCTACTGCCAACAGACCTCTTTAACTTTGTCATCTGAAACATTTTCAACCATGTCCCACGTATACCTATGGACGCCCTGTGTGTGTGTGTATGTGTGTGTGTGTGTGTGAGAGAGAGAGAGAGAGAGTGTGTGTGTGTGTGTGTGTGTCTGTGTGAGAGACAGAGTGTGTGAGCGTGTGTGTATGTGTGTGAGCGTGTCCGCAGGATGTCAGGGGTGTCGATGTGGGTCTGACAGAAAAAGTTCCTGTAGTCAGTTTGTGTACGAGGCCCTCTCAGTCACATGGCTGAGTGCAGTGTGTGTCAGAGGGAAATGCCCTTCTAAAACCCTTTGTCAGAAGTCGTTACCACATCCTCAACAGAAGCAACATTGCTTAAAATTCCTATTCTCAAATGTACCATGGTGGCCAGAATTGAGGAAAATTCTGCGAGAGACTTATTTGTTTAATTTGTTGATGCTGTGGCTGTTTCTCTTTATTTTTCACACATACTGTGAAGTCTGTGAACCTCACCCTCACAGTGGGCCGGACAGAAAAAAAGAGATATAATTCTATTCTTATAACAGTAAACAACTTGTTTCTTGTTTACCTCTCTTTATAGGGGGCATCTGCCAAGCAGTTACAATACGAGATATGGAGTACTTCCCTGTGGAATTCCACTTCCCGCAAATGCATGGTCACTCTACTGTAACACTCTGAGGAGAATCTTGGTGGTGGGTGAGGGTGGATACATGGAGCACACTTAAGCATTATTCACTATTAACATTCCACAATCTCCCTCTCTTTCTGTTAATAACAGATTTATTCTTTGTAAGCATAAAAATGGATCTGGTCATTCTGAGTGCCCCATAAGCCAGTGTGTAGTATGGTGTTGCATATCAACCCTCATGCCTTCAATCTGTTAGTGTCTCCAGTGCTGTGACTTCTAGCTAAATATGAAAGCGCTGACTGGCGGCGTGGGCTTACTATGAGCCCAGGGCTTGTTGGTTTTTGTGTCCAGGCTTTATAGACCAGCTGTTCTGTTTTATAATCCCATCTCTTTTTCTCCGCCATTATCACAACCTTACATGGCGACACACAGCCGCTTTCTGTTAGCATCTTTTGGCACAGCACAATGCGACACAATGTGAACTCATCCCGACGTTTAGATAGAGATGTGTGAGCCTGCCGAACGTCGTGTTTTCTGGGCAAAGGGAGCAGGGAATCCAAAAAAAAAAAAAAAAATATGCCCATGAAAGCATAACTCCAACTGGTGCCCTCCAGGCATGGCATCACGGTGCTGTGCCAGCCCTCCGTGTCTATGCGTTCGCATTGAGGAGCTTGAAGAACAGTGTTTCTGGGAGTGAAAACCAGGCTTTTGAGCTTTTGATGTCTGATTTAGCATGCACTTCCAGATGGATGTTGGATTAAGTCTCAGGATGGATTTCGCGTAAAAAAACACAGAGAATGGAGAGTGATAAAAGCTTTATGTTATATATACTGACCGCAGTAAAATCTGTTAAATATGCAATAGACTGAAGCAGAGGGAGAGGAGTCTGCCAAAGGGTTTATTGGACAGCGTCATTCTATTGGTCACAATTACTTTATCCTCAGTATGGGCAAAAGAGGAATTGTCAGTTTTACACCACTGTTTGTTTGTTTTTGTTTTTTTTAAATATGTATTTTTATTTCCTGCGTGCTTTTGAGACACATAAATTCCCGTATTTACATATGAACATAAATGTATTCAACCTTAATGATGCAGACCTACAAAAGATGATCCAAAAGATTGAGTTTCCTTTAACCACAGCATCTCTCACAAATGCCATTGACTGCATATAATTATAGTACTGTTTCCTGCATAGCATTTTTAATTCAGTTCATGGACAGCTCAGTCACTTCCTTCTCCGTATATTTTATCACATTTCTTCTCACATTCGGCTGAATTAATGCAACTTTATGAGGCCTCAGTTTACTCTCTTTCTCTTCATGTTTTTTTTCTCCTCTGCAGGATTTTTTTTTCTGTCTTCAGACTGTATGCAAGGAAACTATTTTCTTCACCCACTATAAAATACCGCTAAAATATCTCAGAAAAGCCTGAGTTGATTTGACAGGACAAGTACAAGGAAAAGCTATTACTGAACCGTGGAAAAAGGTGATTTAGAAAGAATGGCCATAACTGGTACATTTGCAGTCTGCATTTTATCTACTCAAAGTGGTTTTAATTTGACTTTGCTGTTAATACACTTTTCATACTTTTTTCCCCCACTTAGGGAGACTTTGCTTCTCGTTTCCGCTTTTTCATATCTGAGGACAGAACTTCTCGCTGCAAAATGCCTCAACATCATGATATTACTGTGACTATTTTAGGCCACACTAATGATAACACATGAGGTGAAATCACTAAGGACTTTGGTTCAGGAGATAAACTGTAATAGGAAAGCCATACATAAACAGGCTCATATGACAAGAGATTCATCTCCCTTTAAACGTCTCTTAAAGAAAGCAATCTCTGCCAGCAGTGAGTGCAATTTATCTTCTGCGGTCTGACGGGATCTGATTTTTAGTCAGGCTCCACCAAAACTGGAGTGTTTTCTGGCCTACAAGACCAATAGTCCTTTATACAAGTCGACATTATAGGGTGCACTTAGCATAATATCCACATCAGGTCTGATACTTTTTTCTATTTTCTAGTAATAGTCTTTGCAATTAAAAGTCTTTACATCTGTGCCATTTAAACATATGACATAGAGGAGCGCTGAGTGCTCGTGTTATGAGAATGTTCTTCATCTTGACCATGTTTTCTGTCAATAGGTGGAAGAGGCCTCCCTTTATTACGCAGACACCGTATTTATTTTTCTGCCGCTTCCTTTGCCTTGTCATCCCCGCAACATTTTCAACTGTTCTTTTTTTGAAATCTTCACTTCAAAACATAACATGTGATCTTTTGTATTTCTTAAAAAACAACAACAACAAAAAACAGTAGCACCATTTGGCATCTGGGCATACTTACAAATGCAATCTTGATAATTGTTTCATATTAGGTGTCATTTTGCGGCAACGCTACAGCGTTTCCAGTACACCATGGCACCGGGAAATGCACTGAACCTCATTTAACAGTTTACAACTCAACCACACATCAATAATAGAAAAAATGAAAAAAGATTACAGTAAACTCTGCGTTTGCACACCGCACGGCACACAACTCTGAAATGTCAAAGGGGAAGCCGTGGTGGCAAACTCATCTTGAAACTAATTTAGAGGCTGCAAAAAAACGTATGCAGCAATACAAATATTCACCTGCCTTTTTTTCCCTTCAAGGTATGCTTCACAAATAAACTCCTGGCACTTTTGACTGGACAGTCTGAAATAGTGACATTCTGGCATACTGCCAAATGCTTATGGACCTTTCTATGCTATGCTGTGAGAGATTCCTGATAGTGGTCACAAAGCCGAAACCTACCCAAGAGGGAAAGCTAAGAAAAACAAATAGGACTATATAGCCAGTTGGACTTTTCCGAGAGTAATTTGACTCCCTCCTAATCATGAGTGACAGGCAGTAATGTGAATTAAGAGCATTAAATAGCGGCAAAAACAGAAATAAATAATAAAACGTGAAAAAAAAACAAAAAAAAACAAACAAAAAAACGCTCTATAACAAACTGAGTCATTTAAATGGCCAATTTGTAACTTCATCTGGATTTCCTGATTAGGTTCTTTCAAAAGTTAATTAAAATGCCGTGAGGAACGGCACATTTGTTTAGCAAGCGGCTGCCAAAAACACACAAGACCAGAAAACCTCAATGTCAGCAGATGCTTGAAGCAGTCTTGCCAGAGCATGCCATTTCTTTTGGCGTGGCTAATCTCAGTTTAAAATGGCAAGCATCTTCACAGCAATATTGGCAAAATAAGCCCACAAAAACATTTTTATCTCCATTTCACCAGGGTCAGAGTACGGTCTAAAAAAAAAAGACAGACCAAGCAGCGATAATCCTGCATTTCCCTCTGGGATTAATAAACTTCCTATCTATCTATCCATGACAACAGTAAAGAGACAGAAATAGGTGGCTTGTAACTCACTCTATGTGTGTGTGCATATGTGTGTGTGTGTGTGTGTGTGTGTGTGTGTGTGGTGGTGGTGGGGGGGTTATGTAGTCCATGCGCTGGTATGATGGCGGTTGGATCCAGACTGTCTAATTAAAGAATTTTCTCACTTTCTGGGAATTCTGGGAACAATATCACTCTGGACTGCCATACATCTAAATGTTTAATAACAACACATATTTTTTTATACATCATTGCAGTCCATAAATGCAGTTCCTCCTTCATGATTAAATTACTGCTGGGATGGGTAAACAGTCTTTGAATATGACTAATTTTCTCACACACACACACACACGCGCACAGACACACAGAATCCTCAGGTCATATCCTGTCAGCAAAATACATATTTGTCTCTCTTCCCCAGTAGCTCGATTCATACGGATCCCTATTAGAATAAAAGTGAGAAGACTTCCTGTTGTTTGTACCATGACCTGTGCCATTGGCCATGCTGAGGTGTCATAACCAACACTTCCCTTCACCTATCTGAGCATTTCAACCTCTGCTAACAGTATTAGACAAACGCCTCACAAATGAGCAAGTCCATTTAAACTTTTTCTCCTCCTTTGTCCTAATGATCCATGCAAACACACACACACACACACACACACACACATACACACAAAGACACACACTGACACAAATTAATAAGGTAAAGTGTATGAAATTTGTTTTGAAACATGCTGTCAGTGTGATAAAACTAGCCTTCAGTTCTTTTGCCATAGTTTGTTTAGTGCAGTGTATGTGATTATGAACTGCTACCCACACGCCCTTCCAATCTGTCAGCCGAGCGTCTGCCGAGTGGGGAGCCAGATTCCTCAGCCTTTGTGTCACAGATTAAGGGAGAGCAGGAATGGGAGAGCAGCCTGTTTGCACTGTGATCGTACGTTATCTCGGTTACAACAACACACCGCATTCCAGTCACACAGAGAAAAGACACACACATACACACACACACACACACACACATACACACACACACACACACACACACAAACACACACTCCCTCTCTCTTTCTCACAAACACACACATACATAGTCTCACAAACACACACACACACACACACAAGGTCACTCATTCCACTGCACATATACAGTACATGTAAGCTTTCAGCAGACACAGACACCTGCATAGGCCTAAAGAACTTGCATTCTTCCTCGACAGAAATATCTTTTTTCCTATGGTTTTCTTTCATTGGTTCTTTCTTTTTTTCTTTCTTTCTTTCTTTCTAAAACTTGTCTATGAGCTGTGTCCAAACATAAACAAACAGTTGAGGAGTCAATTAAAGGAGCACAACCACACATGAGGGGGTGAGGTCTGACAGACTGCAACCACACACACTGGGCATTCGGAGAGGGTGTAGTGAAAGGGTAGAGTGGGGAGTGTGTATGTGTATGTGTGTGTGTGTGTGTGTGTGTGTGTGTGTGTGTGTGTGTGTGTGTGTGTGTGTGTGGGTGGGTGGGGGTGGTGGCAGACGACCAGTGGCAAACAGCCCCAAACCTCCACAGTGCTGCCCAAAGCCACTGGATGAGAAAGCAAACAAGTAGTCCGCGTAATCCTCTGAAAGAACTTCAACTTTCAGCAAGTGTGTGTGTGTGTGTGTGTGTGTGTGTGTGTGTGTGTGTGCAAGCATGCATCTGTGAATGTGCTCGTGTGTGGGTGTAAGCATGTGTGTGGGTGTGTGTGTTCACACGTGCATTTGAGAAGTGTCGCCAGCATATATTCACTGATTTGAACAATAGGCAATAATCTCCTGATTGCAATAAGATAACGTAATTACATCGTAACAAAGGGACATTCCTATACCACAAAAACAAGAGGTGCAGATTGCAGGCTCATTAAGGAGCCTTCCAGTGCATCTAAAACCAGGTTTAAACATAGATATGTAACTGCAGTCCAACTCTTAGAAACTTCTGTAGGCTAAAATTTAAGATTACAAGTTTACGGTCATGACTATTTCTATACATACTGAGCCAGTAGACTATAGTCTATGCATCATATGACTATTGTGCTTTTTGACACACGGTTCATCCTCCACTACTAAACATAAGAGTATCTCCACATAGTGGACCATGTAGGTCAGGATGTTGCCCGACCTAAAACTTAGCTCTTCAACATCTCAATATTCCATACACAAAATCACTTTTTTAAAAAAAAAAAAAAAAAAAAATCGGGTAAAAACTCAGGTGCAAAATGTCCCTTCAACAGCCACACTGGGTCCATTACTGTAGGTCTAAACAGCAATGCGTTTTGACACCTGTGGGATGCCATAGCACATTTGTAAAGTAGCTTTGCCCAGAGGACACTGCATATAATCGTGCTTCTTGGAAGGTGGCTAATCTATTCTATCTTTGCTCTAGTTTGGGCTGTGGCAGATGCACTTTAGTGCACAAGTGTGTGCAGTTTCAGCTACTGGGGCGGTGTGCAGCCAGCAAGAGAGAGAGAGAGAGTAAGAGAGGCAGAGTGGGAGCTAGTTAGAGAGAGAGAGAAAGAGAGAAAGAGAGAGAGAGAAGGCCCAGAGGCAGTTCTCTCTTGAGGCCCTGAGGCTATGCCTGAGCTCGGCCATGAGCCAGCCATCTCTCCGTGTGTTTGCACAGGACATGCCATAGGAAGCTAAGACAACTGCTGGTGTTTGCCCAGCCCAGAACACACTCTCCTAATACAGCCCACAGCTGCATTCTTCCCCTCTGCTCAGACTTCTCCCTCTCACACAGTGTTTATTTATCCCTTCTCCACACATTGATCCTATGGAATCTGGATCCATCTCCACTTCCAAGAAATGCCACCATGATATGGGAACGTCGGAGTGCCCTGCGCCCGAGAGGAAAAGGCAAGCATGTGCAGCCATTTCACCTCCAGGAGAAAGTCAGCGTTGGAGGCGAATTAAATAAACGAGCGCTGTGAGGGAATTGAAAGGCCCTTTTGAATAGGAGGACTGACTAGGGGCAGGATCCGATGTCACTGTGTCAATGAACAACATGGGGGCACATCGAGAGGGCTGGAGGCTAGTGGCTGTGATGATCTTGCAAAGTTTTGACTCCTCTAAGCATCCCATCAGCTTCGCATGCCGTGGAAAAAAAAAAAAAAAAAAAAAAAACAACTTTGAGCAGCTCCAGGTTAAATAAAGTTGATAATCAGCACAGATACAGTATCAGCACCACCCCAGACCATGTCAGACTTTCCACATTAGGACCTGTCAAACCTCCATGAAATTGTTCTCTTTTTTCTCTTCCCTTCCTCCCCTCTGCATTCACTTCCTGTCCACGGCAAGCCATCACAGAGGTTATTTTATACCCCTGCTTTGAAACAATGCCACCATGCAGAGCTACTACTTATTGAAACAATGGGGCAACATGACCCTTCACCTTTTGCGCACACACATACACACACACACACACACACACATACACACACACACAGACACACGCACACACACGCACGCATACACACACGCCTTTTGCAGTGCCTATGCATTTTGCTTTTTTACGCTAGAATGCCAGCTCATCGGCTTTCCAGGCTGGCAAATTCAGCGCAGTGTTTTTTTTGTAATTATTGCTACATGCTGTTCACAGATCTGAGGGAGAGGGCAGAAGGGCACATAAGGAAGGTTTCTCAACCACTTACACTTACAGTAGTAGAGACAAGAAAATGTTACACCAGTGAGGTTAAATGTAATTTTAATTTTCTCCAATTCAACTCCGCTACGTCCAACTGACATGAAAAGAACGGAATCAAACCATTTGATTCTCCTAGCAACGCGCACAACCCCAAATCTTCGTCATCTTGATCAATAACCGCTTTTGAGGTGATGGAGGCAAGCAGAACTGGTGACTCACATCCACTTGTGCTGTTGAATTTCAATAACATCCTGTTGGTTTGTATAAACGATACTATCTGAGCAGAGAGGTCAACACGTTTAACACATTCAAGATGTTCTGATTCCACCCTCAATGCACAAGAACATGCACCGTGTGCGAATTGCACCAACAACACCCTATTAGAAAGTAGGGAGAACAAGAAAACACCTTTCAGTGAAAAGAAAGAAAGAAAAACACCCAACACACCCCCCCTCCCCCACACACACACAAATGAAAAAAAGAAAAGACGAACACGGCAGATAATATGCCATCCGCTTTAATGTCAAATGGACAATTCCAACTAAAGCAAAAGAAGCCATTTTGAAAAGGTATGAACCCCATTTTGCTATCTCTTCATTTTCTCTGGGCAGAAAAAGTCCCTATGGGAAAATACAATAAGAAAAAAGCTTTTGCTTTTTTCTATGTTACAAAGAGGCCATTTTGTAACAGTATGCAAAATGATATTACTCTTACCAGTGACTGACTTTTTTCTCTTTTTTTTTCCTCAAAGGTGCTTTCTTTCCTTACCATGTTAATTAGAGGATCCTGCGAGTGCATCTGTTTCTATGAAATTGCTGCATTTCATTCTTTGTGTTGGCAAAAGGCTGAGCAAGGAAACTGTTAAATCCAGACAGACCTAGTATTTTTATTCCTTTTTTTGACTTCTTTACTGAGAGCCATCCATCAGCATTTCATGCAGTTTTGGGTTTTGAACCACACAAAGTGCACTAAAACAATAAACGTCTGTCTTTCAAGTGACGGTCTGGGCAAGAGCACATCTGGTGGCAATGCTCATTTTGGTTTCCCACATTGCTGATTGACATTACAGACGACTGAAAAATAACGCCGAATCCAGAGGTTAAAAAAAAGAAAAGCAAGTTAGCCACCCCCAATCCACTCACACACCCACACACCAACACACTCCAATATACATACTTTACACACACAGGCACACAGGCACACACACACATATATATATATATAATATTATGAGAAGTAGTAATGTTCAGTAAGAGAAAGAGGGAGTGCTACTGCAAACCCCGCCGGTTCCTGAGGGGTACTGTGACACACCATTTTTGTAACACAACTTGTAAGGAAGAAAAGGACCCACATCAAATGCAAACTAATCCAGATCAAAGAGTGCTATGCTGACAGAGAATTGAATGGGGGCTTCAGAACATTTTCAAGGTTTCCTCATTTTCTTTTTTCTTTTTTTAGGTGTTTCTGTTTTCTCTCCCTTTGGGGAGTAGCAAGGCAGGGGTAGCATGTTTTAGTCCTTTCTTTCAAAAAACAATCTAAAGCATTGTTTGCATTTGCTTTCAAAATGTCTTTCTGATTTTGCAGGTAATAAACAGGTAATAAATGATGTTTACCACTCAAGTGATTTTCCAGCGACACAAATAGCCTAAATTTTATTAAGAAATGGGACCTGGCTGGAGACAGATGCTAAACATCTTTTAAAGTGCCTCAACATTTCACCACCTAGAACCTATTAGCAAACATTATTAGACATAGGGATCATTACACAGAAGACCATAGCTGCATCCAACAAAAAGAGAACCCCCTTCCCTCTTGCTCTCTCTCTCTTTCTCCCTCTCTCTCTCTCCCCTCCCTCTCTCTCTGTCACTCTCTCTCTCTCTCTCCAGCAGGTTCTAATGAAGTCCAAGCCATCTCCCACAGGACGACCATCATTATTATTTACTGTGAGCGTTACTGAATCAGCCTGCTATTCTTCATCATGCCAGGAGCCATTCAAAGGATCAGCCCACTCACTGCAACTCCGGTGCTCTTCATGCCAAGCCCAATTAGCAGACAGCTAGGAATCATTCCCTCCACAACCAATTTGGAATTTCAAAAAAGTAAGCAAAAGATCCATATCAACGGATTAGTGTGCTCATGTTTTGCTGTTATTATTATTATTATTCATATTTTTTAAAAGAAAAAGTGTTAATAATGTATTAAAAACAAAACGTAAAAAAGTCTTGCCTCTTTCAACTGGGATGAACTGCGTCACAGAAGGAATTATTCAATAAAATGTGATAGAATTACAATCACACAATAATAATAATTATAATAATAATAATAACTACAATAAAAAAAAAAAACATATTTTAGGTTAGGGAGACACCAAAACATGTTTTCATAAACGACCAAACATGGTGCTAATTACTGTAGCTAATAGTGACCTACCAAAAGCGTTTGGTTTTTTACTTAATACATTTGTCTATCTATCTTCAACACTAACATGCATCCAGTTAATACATTTGTCTATCTATCTTCAACACTGACATGCATCTAGTGCATGCCCTAATACTATTTAAAGACAGTTAGCTCACTCAAACTTGCCTCTGATTGCGGGAGATTAAAAAAAATCTCAGTCACTAGAAAACATTTCTGGACGCTTTCTCAGTTGATAAACCATATGTATTTTGGCAATGGTTTTGTAACTATTAAATGCTATATGGCACAGACCACAAATTTCAAAATTGGTTTTCAAATGCAAGCATGAGAAGGTTAGACCCGTGAACACACTTGGTGTATTTAAAGTCCTCCATGACCTATATTCTAAGAGGTTATGCAGTGCAGTAATCATAATTGATCTGTAGTGTAGGGTAAGCTTTAGTAGGCAGTACTAATAAATGCGTACTGCCAGCACTGGGGCTCATATACATACATATATATATACATATATATAAATATGGATGTGTGTGCGTGTGCGTGTGTATGTATGTATGATATATACACACACACACACACACACACACACACAAACACACACACTGTATCTATCTAAAAAGCTAAGCACCATATTGTGATCACAAGAACATTTCAATACATTTCTCAAAACATGTTTACCTAACCATCTTTAAATCCAGTTGGGGACTTGGAAAAATCTAG
The DNA here is from genome assembly GCA_015244755.2 of Tenualosa ilisha. Classification (NCBI taxonomy): domain Eukaryota; kingdom Metazoa; phylum Chordata; class Actinopteri; order Clupeiformes; family Clupeidae; genus Tenualosa; species Tenualosa ilisha. The sequence goes on from PYXC01000364.1 coordinate 701,321, forward strand.
CAAATAGCAGCAAGCATATCATTTTTTTCCCTCCCCTCTGCCCCCCTTTCTGTGTGATGCATTCCTTTTCTTTATGATATGCATGGGTTAACACTTTTCCCAGTGAGAATAGCACTGCCTGCGTGGATTCCCCAGTCAGCAAAATAAATGAATGGCCAAAAAGGAACCCAAGTGCACTCTGTCAACCTAAGACTGGTTATTTCCACTTAATTAACTTCTCTGTGTTCCCAACACAGTCAGGACTGTTGGGCTTACAATTCATTTCATCTCTCTATTAGGACCATGGTGTGTGCATGGGGAGAATGAAAAAAGGAATTGTACAATGACATGCAATGACACAAGGGGGTGAACACACAAGCATGCATGGAAGATGCCTGCTGAACTACAACAGAACTAACAGCAAAACGCGAAACATGTCTGATGTTCAGGAAATGATTATATAGGATCCGTAAATAGGACAACAGATTAAAATCTGTATATAGGGCTCTCCGTTCACGGTGTTTGTGCGTGTGGTTGTGTCTGTGTGTGTGTGTGTGTGTGTGTGTGTGTGTGTGTGTGTCTGTGTGTGTCTGTGTGTGTTTGTAGGCGGACTGTTACTGTTAAATCAGACTTACAATTGTACACCTGAGGCTTATTCCCATCGAATCACTTGCTCCATAGATTTTGCCTCAGGGTGTATTACCAGTCCAAATACATCACACATACACAGACACACACACACACCCAGGCACACACACACACATGTGCGGACATGAAGACAACGAAAATGAGAGAGGGAAAGATGAAGATTTATAGATGGAACTCCTGCTGATCAAACAAGGAGTTAAATAAATATGCAACAGATCAGCTGAATTGTGATGTGAATGAATGAACACTTGTATGTAAAACAACTCAACAGCTGTGCCATAGTGTGGCGTATTGATCTTCTTTTTTTTAAAGTAAAAAGACATTTGCACAGTGAGATGTGCTGTGCTGCGGCCCATTTCCAGTAATTGCAAGGCCTCAGGGTTATTTTTAGTTCATTTAAAGCCCAGTCTAAAACCTAAAAGAGACAGGTCTGAATTTTACATTAGAGGCTCGATATGACGAGCAGTGCTGACAGATCTTATAAACATCCACAAATGAATCAGGGCTGTTTTAAGCAATTATTAAAAAAAAACAGCCCCTGACATCGGCTTGTGTGCCACCTACACTTATACTAATATGACTTAGCATAAGTCTACACATGGAGACTGTAAAATAGGCAATATGGTAGTAACATACCCGTAAGTTGCAATATCTTTAACAATACAAGAGTACTAGTTGTTGTTTTACATCTACATTTGTGTAGTCAGCAATGTGATTAAGTTACATGCTGTATAATTGAGGTCACACCGCTTGTGTTGCTCTAATTTCAGTGATGCATGAAAAGTGAACTTCAACATAGCCTACTTCGCATTCATCAGTAGATTGCATATTATTATTCAAACATATCCTGGATGGGAATATTGGTCGGCTTTGCATTCTGGATACTGTAGTTCATGACAATAAACTTTGTAATGACAACACACATGGGAGGAAAAAGTAAAGACACCCTCCCTCAACTTATCCAACTTCATTTTTTAAACAAAGTAAAGTAGCCTCAGGCAATGCACAAGTCATAATACATTCAACAAATAGTCTCTCGGTGAAACATGCATTTATGAAGAAGTGGCCTTTGCATGGAGCGTATGCTGAACAAACAATACGCCCACTCATCAGAAGAAAAGAAAGAGATTGAAGGGAGAGAGGTTGGGAGGAGAGCGACAAAGAGCGAGAGAGAGAGAGAGAGAGAGCAACAGAGAAAGACAGAAATGAAGACAGAAAGAGATTAGGGAAAAATCTCTGCTAAAAGTATACATGACTCATAAGTCAATTGCAACTATGGCTCACTGCCTTCCCTATATGAAGGAGAGTCTTATCTACCATGAGTTTTATGGTCTAACATCGTAAACCTTTTGCAGTACCACTGTGTGCATGATAATAACTAACATTTCACTCTTACAGTTGAAAGGAAAACTAAAAAGGTACTCTCAGAATACACCACCGCCTGTGAAATCCTTTCAATGGGGAGATACATCCTGACATAGGCTACACAATTCTAAATGTGCGCCATACTTGGCAGAATACACTCTGTTGCCATGGAAACTGTGCATTAATTCATTCTAAGCGCCACAGGTCTATAGGGGTGGATAGGTCATGTAGTCTTCATGTGGAACGCTGACTGTTGCACACCGCTGGGGTTAAAAACAGAAACCAACAAGAGCTGCAATACTCCACTGATTGGAATCTTCAGAAGCTAACTACCTGTAAGACACTTCCGGTGTAGTAGTATGTCTACGTGCTTCTCAGAGCCACCGCTTCTACCTAAACTTCTTTTTTTTTCCCTTCTAACTGCCGGGAATGTAGATGCTAGCATGTTAGCAATTTGGCTCAGGAAGTAAAGGGCTCATAATGGATGGCCTACTTTTCATGACCACTTCCGGTCCAACTCATGGTAGCCTACTGTATGGTTATGGTACAAATGATTAAAATGCATACTTAGTTATCAACATATCCACACCTCTATACTACGCTCATCATTCTTCAACAGTGAATTATGAATGTGAGTGTTGATCTAGCTTGTCTTTTAACAGCACTTCTAGATGAACCATCCACAACTAATCCTCCCCAGACCTCACATTTAAAAACAATGTTTTTTTTCCATGAGATCCATACAATCATCTAACTATGGTATCAGCTTGGTATTGAAGCAGCATTCTACCTTTTAACAAAGGCCTACGTCATCTAACTCTCATCTTTGAGTTATGCCTCAGATATATACAGGATATATGTAAATAACATCATAACACCAAAAGGTAAGTATGTGTTGATATCTAGTTCATTAACTGTTTTCAAGGTTTTTTTAGAGGATCTTGTCTTGATTAATGCATCATGTTCAATGCATGCATGTAGGTCCTAACAAGCTGTACTTTGTATGCATCTAGATACATTGAACTGAACATAGAGGACTGTTAATGAACAACTTAGAGTTTAAAAATAAAGTCCTCCATGAAATTACAAAGTTGTTAACTCTGTACTCCTTACATTGCAATATGTGCGAGTTAAGAAACAAAGTAAAATTCTATAGGTTTTGTTGTTTGCATAGATGTGAGATTTTCAGTAGACTACCAAAGGTGAAGGTAAACTAATGATAATTCTTTATAATTCTAATATCCTTAGCCTCTTGGTCATTTACAAAGGCCTATAAAGCATTAGAGACCCTTTACAGCATTCTGCTCAGTTCCCCACTTCAGAGAGACCTCTATGTTACAAAAAAAAGATCAAATATGAATGATTACAATATCAAATGATTTCAGATTCCATTTTTGACACTCCTTATCACTACCATTTGTCTCTCCCCATTTGCAGTGAAGGAATCAGGAATCAGTAAATCCAGTGGGAGCTTTAGTTTGGTTCTTAAATAGTTGATGAGCGAACAAGAGACACTGGAAATAGCACACGATCAAACTGCCATTCAGGGCATATATATAGGCCTATCTGATAAAAATAGGAACTGAAAGACTGGAAGACATTAATCAATGTAGCGTGAAACTCATTAATTGCCACAGTTGATTGGTCCCCAGAGAATATAAAATGCAAATTGGAAATACCTTCCAATGTTATTTCAAAGCATATCCACTGTTATCGCAAGAAATGTCAGTTCAAACTGCGTAACATTGCCTTTGGCGCATATTCAGCTAAAATGTTTTGTCAGAAAAAAATGCATGAGCTTTGAAACTCAGAGTTTAAGGAATTATACACTGAATAAACACTGACTGTTAAACTTCTCAAAGTGTGTAAAGAATGTTACACAAACATTCGGTGAAATATTTAACCGCTGAAGAATGCGCAAAGTAAGAATTCAAACTACATAAATCGAAATGCGCCTCTTCGACGCATCACCATAGGCTGACTGGTATATTCTACGGCTGTTTTCAGCAGCTCCATGTTAGCGAAAATGATCATTCTGAACATTTAGTTAGTCTTGCCTCCTCTGTATGCAAACTGCTCCAGCGACAGGTGCGGACACCCTTTGCTATTTATCCCTACGGTATTAAAATCTCCCAAACAGAGGAGGTTCAAATTTCCTCTGAGAACTCATGTAAATCCAGACATAGTGAAAGAGGAATTCGATACATGAACATATAAACACGCATTAGGCCCACTGATGGCTAAATACTGGGAAACATGAACAGCCTAGAAAATAGACCGCACATACAACTACAGCGCTGTGTCAGTTTACGGTTTTTAAAGTGAGAAATGAAGTTCATAACATATTGAAGTCTTTGGCAAAATCTCATGCAACCGTGTGCGCCTCAGTGAAGTTATGCCCGCGGCAGTGTTCATTTACAGCACATATATCTGTTTTCATTTAATACACTTGAAATTCATTTTCATGCATCAAGTCTGTTGCACAGATCTCCCCAAGGCGGGAGCTTACTGAATACTCGTCATTTCAAGTCCCATGTATGTAGCCCGAGACTGCAGTGAGATAACTTAGAATAGATTTATCGCAGGGTTTTATTAGGTTTGGTAATAGTGGGACACCATTTCTTCGTGGCAATGCTTGGTCCTGCTCCTATATAAGCTATAGGATATTTGTGAAGGCTATACAGTTCCCACAGTAACACTGGCTATGTAAATGCGTACCTCGGCGGCAGAAGCATCACAAGTAGCTATTTTGAAATGGCCCACGAAATGGCTATACATTTAACTCATAAGTTTATTACAGTAGCCCTTGGCTTATGACAAAGTAACAGCCAATTAATTAGCCAACTAGTTTGTCAAGTTAACACGTGGAGTGTCACTGAAAACATCAAAACCTAAGTAGAACGGAGGAAGCTCGGCTGCTTTTTCAAATGTATCAGATGTATCAAAACGTAGACGACAAACAGAAACAAAGCGTGAATTTGTATTTCCAGCCTTTGCAGAAAATGTATCCAAACCCGAAGTATTACGTCAGTATTTGAATCCCGCTCATACATTCGTAGAAGTGATGGCAAAGGGCGCTCCATCTTCTCGTTAGGAAAGCTACATTTAACGTTACCGATATTTTCAGTCAGGTACGACGAGGGATTTAGGGACTAGTTTTAGTCTCAGGGGTGGTACCAACTATTCAAGAGTTGCTAGAGAGCAAGTGGACACAAGGGCAAGGCTACCCATTCAGTATTTTGGAGAGCAGCAACTTACTTTAGTGCATTTTCATCAGACGCCAAGTCGGCAATGCTCTACTCGACAAGAGAAGCTACATAACAAAAAGATTTCAAGCGGGAGCTTGGCAAATACAGAGAAACACAGAGAAGTAAAAGTGACAATATGGTTGGAAATATAGTGTTTTCCAGAAGCGTTTTACAATACGATGCATGTATAGCCTACGCCAAGCTGTAACATCCAGTTCTGACTGCGCTCCAACAATAACTTAAGAAAACATTAATGCATGCTAAATGAGTGATTACCTTGTTGCAGTGGTAATAGTCCAAAGAGCCGAGACTGGAGTCAGTAGGTAATGTACATGAGCCCACGCTTGAAGGAGGTGTAGGATAAAATCTCACGTCCATCTCAGAGTCCGCAAGACTGACGGCATGAAAACAGGTTCAGCGTCTGTGTGAGTCCTCTCTCTCTCTCGCTCTCTCTCACTCACGCTCTCTCTCTCTCTCTCTCTCTCTCTCTCTCTCTCCCGCTCTATTGTTAAACCAAACAAAAAGAAACAGAGGAATTGAAAGAAAAGGGGGTTGAGTCTCTTCCAAGCACTCCTTCCTCACATCCGTTCGCAGTCTTTATATCAACATCAAGCTCACATCAGCAGTGATGCCCGGTCAATTTTTTTACTAGATATTAACTTAACGTGGTAAATGCGTGCAAGTTCACTTTGAAAAAAGAACATGCGTCGCTTCTGGTTTGCCAGAAAATTGTACGAATCAAACTCTGTAACACCGTCAGAGCACAGTACTTGTCATTTGTGGCTACGCGTAAAACTATTGTTTAAGTTAACATTAGTTGGTGTTTGTCTGTTTTCCCGTAGCGCTCTCAGTTGCTTTCCTTATCTGCTTTGTCATGTGGGAGTGTGTACCCATGCGTTCATTTCGACGTGGAGTTCGACTGTTCTTCCCTTCATACCAGATGCCAAGCGACCTCTGCCGATGGGAAAGGGAACGGTTAAGGAGCGCCAGAAGAGAAATGGGGGAGGAGAGGCTCTCAAGTTGGATTGACAGTCGCCCCACAAATGCTGAGGTCGAGTTAACTGTCCTGAAGCCCAAATGTGCAGAAAAGATTTGGGTGCACATTTGCTATAAAAGTTCAGTTCGGGCAGGTGCGAGTCAAAAGGGTGTAAATGTAATATTATATTTACACATAGAGTGAATTTCAATGTCAGGACCAAGGTTCCTCTTTTTTATCATTGAGGCAGCATTTCAATGCACTTGACCTTCATAGGTATATTGTGTTGGTAAGAGATCAACTGGAGTTCAGTGGAATGAGCTGACAGGGTTGACAAAGGGACAAGAAAAGGCAAATAATTCCTGTGGTAATACAAGATTTAGCATTTATCTTTATGGTGGAAAGATATAGCTACCTCTAAAACATTTACACTTACAAATCCTGAGTATTCAGAAGTAGACCATAATGCACACTACTATAAAGAAAAAGAAAACAGGAGTGACATACGGTACACTGTAATTATTTTTCTTTTGCACTGGTAGAGCTACAGCATTAAGGAGGCGCATCATTTGGCATTAGTGGAAAGTACACTTCACACTTCACACTAAAAGCACTTCATGCGAGGCATTGGGAGGGATACATGGTATCAAAGCACACTTTTGGACTATGCAAAGTGTGTCAGTGCACATGCACTGCTGTTATTACCCTCAGAGGGTCATGTTGCCGGGAATTGACTACTAATTTAAACCATCTCTACCAGGGAGACAGCAGTAATCACACACTGTCAACACAGACCAGCCATGAGCTGCAGAAGAGATGGGAGGGAAACGCGAAATGAAAAAGCAGCATTCAGCGTTCAGATCGCAGTGGCGTTGTTCAGAGCTGAGGTCTTCAAAAAGGAAATTGGCCAGCCAGCTGTTTTGTTTGTGTTTGTGTGTGTATGTGTGTGTGTGTACATGAGCAAGAGAATGAGCAAGACAGAGGGAGATCATTTTTGCGTGTGTGTGTGTATGTGTGCGTATGCATGCTAACAATGTGTCTTTATGTGCACATTTTCTCAAGGCTGAGGCGCGCATGTGCAAGCATGTTTCTATGCTTCTCCCTGTGTGCAAGTGAGTTGTCATTGTCATCGCAGTAGGACCCTTGTATTCTCTGCAGGACTGCTGGCGTGCCAGTCAGCTCATTACCACGTGTGTGTGTGTGAGGCTCTACGGCAGTGCGCGTGGACTCTTGTTGTCGGGCCGAGCCTGAGCCTTGGCCTTGGGTGGGGACTTGTTTAATAAAAGTCACAGATGGAGCACTCAGCAGGCCTGTAGAGCAGATTCAGCAACAGCTTACTGAGCGGACCCAGTCACAGCGCAACCCACTGTCTATGTATGTGTACTTGTATGTGTGTGTGTGCATGTGTGTGCGTATGTGTGTGTATGTGTATATGTGTGTGTGTGTGTGTGTATGTGTGTGTGTGTGTGTGTGTGCTTGCAGGTAGGTATATCTCTGCACACTAGCATGTGTGATGTGGATGGATGTGTGTGCACAGGGGGTTAACAGGCATGGAGATGCTATGGCATCATGGGAATGGAATGTGTAGTGCCTCCCGTCCCAGCATCCTTCAGTGTTAAACAAAAAAAGAGGGGGAAAAATAAAGAACTGTGGGAACTGTCTGTGTGAATCTAAAGATTAGTTTTTATTTACGAGCAATCAATGGGCCACTACCCAGAACAGAAACTAATTACAACTTCATTCAACCTTAATTACTTACTTAAATTACTTGAGCAATTAGTGGAACAAACGTCGTCCCAGTTTTGTGGTCTCTGTAAAAGGACATAGATATCAAATTGGAATCTTAAAAGACTTTGCCCCAAAAGATACCTAATAATCATTGTTTAACATTCTGTCATTTAGTATTAAAAACGTTATGAGCAAGATATAGCCCTAGATGACAGAATACCTTTATATAGTCTAACAGCTACTTACAGCTTTGGATTAGGAGAAATCCAGTGTGATTCAATCCATAGCTGTGTTGTTTGAGCTCACCAAATGCTGTCCGTAGGGAAAAGAAAAAAAAATTTGATAGCATAGACCGAATATCAAACCAGAAGCTAACATTAAAGCTGCCCTGCCACACAAAAATATTTTTACCTTTTTTACCCGTTTTTGAAATATGAAAGGTCCATATGAGTTTGAGTTATATGGTACTTGAGAAAATGTAATAAAATCTTCCCTGTCTGCAATAGCCAATGGAAAAAAATAAACAGAGAAATCAGGCCAATCCGAAAAGTTGATCAAGATAGACCAAGCTTGAGCCACTGGTGGATGACAATGCATTATCGCCCAATCCATTCTCTCCTGTATTTGATTAGTGCCTGCCCCAAAAAATCCTAACTATACGAGATCACTGAATGTTCGTGAAATATAAAGGCACAGAAACAGGAACAGGTAGAACAGCAACGTCTCATTTTTAGCACATTAAATAACAGGGGGTTTTTGAAGAAAGGCCCTTTATTATTTCTGTGTCCATCGCAATTCAAAAAGAATGACTTGTCAACTTTGGTGAATACACAACAGGCTTCGTAAGTTCTAACCTGTGACTGTAACCATGATAATGAAGCAGGTATCTGGTTATGTTGGCTACTGTGAAACTGTACAAACTTACTGTTGCAAAGTGTCTGTTTACAGTCTCCAGCAATTGGTGAATGTGCTCATCATAGTCTATGTCTTCTTTCATTTCCTCTGTAAGGTAATATTTCAACACTTTTAGTTTTTCGTCCCTTGCAATACTGATATTAACAAACTAATGTAAATAGCCTATTCACTCGACATGCCTTGCTACGCTGACATGCTACAACAGTGAATCAGAGCACAGCTTATTATCATAGGTGGAAGAACAAGGTGCTTTACTCTAGGGCTTTTTGAATAGGTTGCATATAGCACTGTTAAAGTCTCTTTGGACTGTTTTCAGCCCAACAGAAGTTACATACCATCTTTGGAGACTTCAGAGAACAATTTGAAAAACCATACAGATGTATGGCAGGGCACCTTTAACTGAATAGGGCATAGGAAAATAAACTGAAAGTGAGTTTCTATGCCCTATTTCTATGCTAGTGTTTGCTGTCGGTTCACTTTGGACTATGTTGTATTAAATTTTCTTGTTCTTTTTCCTACCAACAGCATTCAGTGATCTCGAATAACAAGGCTATGGATTGATTCACAGCAGATTTCTCCTTCAAAGCTGTCATTAAAGGCCAATTATTTCTCCAAGATACACAAAAATAAGAGAGATTACACAAGTATTACGGACTGTCAGGATAATCAGGACAGTAGAACACTCCAGGGCTATTGGAAGTGAACCTGTCAAGTTGAGACTTCATCACTGACTACTACAGCATATGAGAAAGCAGTCGCCTTTAAAGATTGCTGGCTTTGTATGTACAACACAGCTCTTGGTTTTGTTAGTGAATTACGTATATGCCAGTGTTTTTTTGTTACACAGCCTGAACGAAGTCCCAGTGTGTTGTGAAACACAGTATTTAATAAAGAATGTATGTTTGGAAAATTATGTCAGCCTCTACAATTACACTGTGTAGAAACCCTTGATATAAATTGAAACTCCCTCTCCTACTCTCTCTCTCTCTCTCTCACTCTCTCTCTCTCTCTCTGTCAACTCACAAACCTACATTGCATACAGCTGGAACCAATGAAGATATAGACGAGGGTCACTGTAAGTTATACAGAAATCTGCCTTTTTTCCTTCTTCTTTCTCTTTTCTTCCTCTCTTCCTCTTGACTAGTCTTACTTTCCTTCTTCAACAGCTAATCTCAGAGGCGCTATGTGTGCACTGTTTGGGTGTGGGGGCTGACGCTAAAATTTTGAAATGGATCTGCAGCCTGATTAATAGTTTGGATTACAGTTCCTCTGTTGTGGTATACGGGCTGGAAGTTGGCCAGAAAATTATATTTATTCTCTTATTGAGGAAAACTTGGCAATATGGCCTTGTTTTTGATTTTACAGTTGAAACAGTAGCCTTGTCAAAAAGTGTAGAAATATATGCAAGCGTGTATTGAAATGTAGCGCACACTTTAGAACATCTGCTAACCTCTACTGGCCCTCAGTCATAAGAGAGCTTTGTCTGTTTCCTGCTGAAAAAAAAAAGTCGATTGAAAGAGCTACCATTCAGGAAGCTCATCACTTGCCTGCCTTACACTGAACATATTCTCAACATGTGCTCGACACTGCCAGAAAGGCTACATAGTGAATGTAAACAATTCTTGGGTCAGTAAATACCTTAAAGTACAAGGCCTTGTGTCAGATCATGTTGTGTATTTCTTTTTATATGCATTCTTCAATGCTTTCCTTATGTTCATAAAGACAATTGTGTGCATTGTAGTGCTAAGGTTGAAGTATACGGTACAGCCATTTGAATCACTTTGGGCTCTTTTACTGTGCTTCTGTCAACACTGTGCCTATGTCTGCATACCTTTACCCCTAGCTCTCTGGCTGGATGATTGCATGGATTGTGTCATGTTAAAACCTGTATCCAATGTCTTCTGTGAATACCAGATGCATCATGAATGCTATGCTATATAAGCGGTCTGTGAATGTTTTGCAGTGACCAGGTTGATTACCTCTCCCTGCATACTGCACCCTCAATCAAGTCTACAAACTAAGATGCTTGCTATTTAGATTATGAATAATAAATGAAGCCAAGCTTGCTTTCGCTTAATAAGTGTGACATTTAAAATCAAATGAGTGCACTTCACTTGCTGAAGTGTAGAATTTTCTCTCAACAAAAGAATTGACTCTGAGCCAGTGAAATGACTTAGATCAGCAGTTTGGTTATCATCAGGCGTTCTGCCATTTTACATTTCACTTTCATCTCCACAGCTCGAGCTAAAAAAGAAAAAAGAAAAAAAAAAAAACGGCACTGTCAACTCTAGAAAATGCTGGCCGTTTTCGAGCTCTGAAAATTGAAAGCCCTGTTGGGAAAGATGTACATGTTTTTTTCTTTCTTGCTCCAACCTCATATGTCCATGCTACCCTCAGTCTGCTGCACATAAGCATCACATAACCAGTGATCCCTGTTTCATCTTCCTGTGTTGCACAGATGCAATGAAAAGAGGGGGATGGGTGGATAGAATGATTGAGGAAAAGGAAGCAGAGGTAGAATAAAAGATTGAGGGGGAGAGAGAGAGAGGGAGAGAAAGAGAGAGAGAGAGAGATGGCCTTTGACTGGATTTAGAAAACTGCAGCATTTTCATTTGCAAGCTGCCTGACTTCACAACTCTCTCATATCTTAAAAGGGCCAACCTAATTGATTAATGTTTGCACTCTTGTTGGGGATGGATGTGATTTGAAGTGCATGTGCTTTTCAATATCCAACTCAAAGACTATGTGTTTTTATTGGGAGTAGGATGGCAGCAGTGGGTATGAACATAAATATATAGAGAAAGTCCATCTCTGCATGTGGCAAAATTGAACTGTGTTGCAACCCGGCCTTTAAACTAGATTTTTTTGCCATTGTTTCATTCCAAACAGAAACAGTATTTTAACGTTTCCAGTTTTTGGCTCCACCCTAAAATTGACATTCCTGAACCAGTTAAAACTAAAAAAATATTGTTCCTGAACTGGTTAATTATGTCCCATGTCATCTATGAGACATAAAAATAGGTATGCTTTCAAATTGGTAATTAGTAGTCACCATATTGTCCTTTGGCCTGTATGCAAGCATCATAAAACACTGGGCCTCTGCTTTATACAAGCTGCATCACTGTCTTCTTATAGCTCATACGAGAACTGAATAATTTCCTACTCAAACAAAAAATGCATTTTTTTTAAAAAGGGTGCTGTAATATAGGAAGCATTCCCATATAAACACAATTGTTGAAATGACTTAAATGAGAACTATTGTTTTTAACCAAAACTAAGTTTTACCAAATAAAGCAGTAGCCTTAACATTAATGTTAGCTGTTTCCAACAATGTTTGTCACAACCTAGTAAAGTGAGAAAACAGGTGAAATTCATGTCTAAGATAATTTTTTTTGGTAGCCTATAATATCTAATAAGATAATTGCGACTTGGAGACTACATAGGTCTGTTGATTGCCTGCTGGTGGAATTGGTAAGCTTCAGTCTCTCTGCTCTCTCCATGCATTCAGTGAACTACGAGGTGAACATCACCAATTCATTGCAGACGCAGTCCTTTTCTGGAACAAAAAAAGAACCGGTATTAACCGGTAACCATTATTTTAAATAAAATGTTTCTGTTCTGGAACACAAAAAAATATATAAAGTTTCTATTTTCGTTTTTGTTCAGAGCAAAATGGCAAAAGTTTCTGGTTTTCCGTTTTCGTTCCACGAACCGTTTCAAAGCCTTGGTTGCAACATGACCATATGACACCTGTAGGACAACTGGAGCTAGCTTATGACTTATCTATGCACATGTATCTTTGCTTATCTACATGCACAGTAATGGACAATCTGACTCACATGCTGGCCCATGTAGCCACCCTGATACATTCAGATAGAAACCTATCAAATCATCTAGAGAGGAAATTTATGTTTTCATAACACTACACTGAAAATTAATTAGCAAGTTTACTAGAGGGCCAAAAAAAGTTTCAACTGTAATATGCTAAGTATGTCACAACAATGCAACTATGTTTATATTGCTTATATCCAGCTACTTTAAGTAACAAAGAACATGACAGAAACATCGTTAACTCAAAGTGAAAACAAAATTCAATTGCCAGAGCTAAGGGTAAGTTGTCCATTGAACTTCTATCTACTACGCAACATGGACTAAAAACATGACAACAACAAAAAAGGCAATTAAAATCAAGTTGGGTGGACTGGGATCTTCACTAAACTATGTACATAGTCACTAGGGGGAAGAAAATCACATTTCACACAAAACAAGTTAATGTTGAGTTAGCAATAGTGACATAATGATATTGATAATGATCATTTGATGAGTCCAGTCAAGGTCTACTCATCAAAATACTGTTACACGCCACTTAAAATACACAGCTATCCCTGACACAGTATACTAACTCACATCATATTCTATTACCTCAACACACATGATTATGGATCATTTTATAGCCCCAGTGACAGGTGTCAAACATAATGCAAAAAGGACATTTTCTGTCTTTTGCAGTGCTGCAGAGCTATTTTGGTACATCAAAAAAGAAAGAAAGAAACAGCAGACATTACAGCATACTCTGATTTGGTATCAAATCAAAGTTTTACTGTAGTTCAGGCTCAGTTGTTTGTTGCCAGTCCCGTCGTGCTGTGCCTGTGTCCCTTTATATTAAGGTTGTTGTAAAAACTGTGCAATGTTGTATTCAACAATTTGTTGCTAACACAGGACAATAAACACAGCAACAGCTGTCAACAACAGTTTGTTTTTATTTAGCAACACTTTCATTTACTATAGGCCCACTGTGAATTTGGCCTGTCAGTGCATGGTACATATATTTCATTCATCCATATGTTTTTAGCTTGAGGTCCACGTCTATGTGGTTCTACTCATTCTGTGCATTGTGTTTAAGTCAGACTGAAGGATAATCTTGGACTGGTGGAATAGTCCAACGCCATGACCCTATAACTTGTGTAAAAAGTGGAATGTGCCTGTCTAGGTATTTTAGACTACTTAGTGTTTCAATTCAATTCAATTTTATTCATACAGCTTTTACTACTTTTACAATAGTATTGTCTCATGGCGCTTCACCGTAGGAGCACCCAAGAGCAACAGGGGCAAACTCCCTTTTGTTTAGTTAGTGTAGGAAGAAACCTTGGGCAGATCCATGACTCAAGGGGCTAACCCAACTGCCAGGGTTGATATGTTAATAACATAGTCATATTGTACAGGGAAAACGTGGACGTGGACGTAGACGTTTATTCATGCCCATAACAGCAATAAAATGGCATGGTTTTTGTATGACGTAAATGATTACGTGCAGGGGTGTAGTGGGCGTTGGACGCGAAGGTAGGAGTCCTCCCACTTCTTGGAACAGATCATTTATGTATTTCTCGGTTTTTAAATATTAGGCATTCATCATTAAAATCATGGACGCCCACTATAAAAAAAAACCCATTACACCTCTGATTACGTGAACTGTTTCAAACCATTTTTTCATTCAAGTTCTTCAGCTAAAATCAGGAAAAGCTCAATTTTCATGAAGTCATTCATATCATACAAATACCATGGCATTTTATTGCTGTTTTGGAAAAAGTTCATTTTCAGTGGAATTTCCTAGTGATATTGTTTCCAGAATAAACATAGTCGAATATATCAACATAAACACACCAGCTTTGTTTATGGTTTCATAGATGCTAGTTGCATAGTCCCACCTTCAGGACTCTCACCTCACAACAGTGAATGCTCTCTTGGCCCTGTCTCTGTCTACCTGGGCCACCACTAAAAGTGAGAGTGGATCTTGAGCCCAAATATTTGAATGCTTTGGCCTTTCAGTTATGTCTGCATTGGTGTGGCATTTCAGCACCCTTTGCTCTAAACTTTAGTTTTGTAACACCGCAGAAGTTTGTGGAATGTGAAAATGGTATTGAGCACACCTATGCGGAAATAAATAAGACAGTGCATTAATACAAGATACTAAATCTCATCATGATTACTTGCCCTTTCTGTGTTTTTGACAGCAGCAGAAATATTTATACATCACAGTGCTTCTCTAGGCATTTTCAGTTGTGCATCAGATTCTGCACAGAGAAACCACAACAATCTTGACCTTTAGCAAACATGGCGTATTGCATGCTAAAGGTCAGCCAGGAGGAGAAAAGCCAAAAAATGATAATAAAAAAGCACAGAGGAGTCTACACATATTCATGGCAAAGCAACAGCCACATTTCAAAAGAAACCGAATATGACCGAGAGACAATGTATGATACAGTCCCAATGTACTAGTCTATACGTAGCTATTTTGTGTTTACAAACAAGCCTCGGTGTGTGAGAGTCGTAACCACATATCTCTCACTGTTGAGCTGTTTCTGCTCAGTGAGGTTGCCACTCCGTTATAAGACTGCAGCCTTGATAAATTCAATTGTCTGATTAGTTTGATAAGTTATGATTGTCAGAGCCTCAGGGTGTCTCCCTGCTTCATGGCTTCATCTTTGATTATTTAAAAAGCTTATCACTGGAAAGTGAAACTAGGTCAGCAAGCTTTTTTTTTCTTCTTCTTTCCGTTAAATCCTTTATCTGTTCTTGTTGAGTAAGAACACTGTTGAAGCAATCTGCATGTTAAAATCTCTGTCACAGACCAATGTATGCTCTATGCAGCCTATAGTGGCTACATTCACCGTTGCGTTCTTGTACAGATGCCTTCTAATTGACGTCACGTGTGTGCCTTTATCCTTTCATTGTGTATTTTGAAGAGAGGTGTTTTCAGTCTCCAGTACTGTAAAACTGTGAAAACACCAAATCTCAAAAAATGCCACATCTTAGTGAGCATCTTTGTGATATTTTGTTTAAAGCCCTTTAGTAAATATATCAAAATATCAGACTCAATCTGTTGAGAGGACCAAAAACTCATTTCATGAAGTTTTCTTTGGAGATGACATGCCTGAATCCATTCCAAAAATCTATGTTGAGGTCCTTGAAAAATAAGAATTGTGATATTTGTAATTCATTTACAGTGAGAATAGATGGGAGTTGCCTACAATAAATCAAATTAAACACAGATATTTCAGATTGGATTGCCAGTAAATTGAATTTTAAGCTTCCAAAAAACAAGAAATTTAATCACATTCTACCCTGGAAATATCAGAGGGGAAAAAAATGACAAACATATCTTTCCCGATACTCTTATCTTAGAAGTCTGATTTAAATACATCAAGTATATTAAAGCATACAGTACGAGAACAACAACACATATATTGAAGAATGTCTGGTATGTTTATTTATTTATATATTTATACAAATAAATATACCGAATAAACTATATATATAAAATCATCAGAAAAGAACATACTGAGTGTGCCAAACATTCTGATGTTGCTAAATAAACAATGACTGTCCTTTTCCTCTTCCTTCCCTTCTCTCACACCAGTTTAGCTAATGAACACACAGATGCCTGTAATATCTCCTGTGTCCTTGTGTGTGTGTGTAATGCTAAGTGTGTGTGTGTGTGTGTGTGTGTGTGTGTGTGTGTGTGTGTGTGTGTGTGTGTTTTGTGTCCAACCAACAAAAGGACATAGCGCAACAGTGGCCCAGCACTTATCAGATAGTAGCACCCAGTCAGCCTGTCGCTAGACACCTCACTAAAACTAATAATCTAAATGTGGAGCTCAGTGAAGGATCATGGGAATTTGGAGTCACTCAGGCTGATTGGCCCTATCATTACTATGCTAGGGGAAGGAAGCACTGCGCCTCTGTGGTGCTGTATTCATGTAACCTTGACTATACAGTGGAGTCATTCCAAAACAGTAGCTGCAAACAATGCCCAACTGTAGTTCTTATTCTTGCACCTTCAAAGGGATATTATTAGCCCTGGCATGCCCTCTTCATGTGCTCTGCATTGTTGTTTGGTATTTAAGGGCTTTTAATATGATGTATGTACTTCCTTTCTGCTCCTTGGACACAAGGGTAAAATAAGAAGTATGTTTACAGACTGTGGAGATACATTCAGAGAGCAAAGTTAAGTGTGTTGTACTGCTCTGTTGTATTACGCATACACACGAGACTAGAAAACAAAATACAATGTGTAGCCGTGTAAAGAATGTTTGCTTGTGAGAACATGATTTTAGGACAATAACATGCAGTCACTATTCAAAGAGTGGAAAAAAAAAACATTTCATGAATTTGACACTGACAAAGTCTTCCTCTCTCTCTCTCTCTCTCTCTCTCTCTCTGTCTCTCTCTCTCTCAGTCTCTCTCTGGACACAATGAAAAAGGAGAAAAAGTCTCCCTCACCGCCCCTTTTGGGTTTTCAAGGCATGCTATTTGGGTTATGTAATGGTCTGACAATGTTCCAACAGCTCATCCAGCTATACAGTATATAGAATGACAGGTTTATCTTGACAAAATCTCATATCTCAGTGCATTTGCTGAAAATGGAACAGTGGTCAGAAAACCCCAGCACAACACCTAACTTGATGATCTTACAAACTCTTGAAGCATATGAAATACATTCTAAGAATTCCACTGTATTACTTTCATTTTAAGTCATTACCAAACCAGCATTAGCTATTTGAACAAATCATTACTTCATCACAATTCCGAAATATACAAATGTTTATGAAAGATAGTCCATGTATTTACTAATGTGATTGTTTACAGTATGTTTCCAAAGGGATCCTTACAACATATATATCATATATAAATAATGAGTTGCACAGCATTAGTCCATGTTAACAAATCCTGAAAATGATTTTTCACAGCTTATAATGGTGTGTTAATGATTTATTAATGAATGTAATTATAAGGTGTTACCTAATCCAGTTCTCTTCTGTATATACTGACTGAGATCATCACACATCATGTCAGGTTGTGTTGTTTAGAGTATTCTTTTGAAACTTCTAAATAACATGTTAATCAATGCTCAAATTGTTTTCTGTCGAGTGAGATGTTTTAGGATGTCAATGTGGATCTTGAATTTTAGATAAATGAAAGAGACCTACAGATATACACCATCTAGTGAAGTTACATAAGCCACTTTCAGCTCATGACACACTTAAATAAGCAAAGGTTATGTAACCCTTTAACTGTGCTTCTACCATTGAATCGCAGAGCAAATTAAGTAGGTGTACAGGAATTTACAAGTGAAGCAAAAACATTGTACCAGATTCCTGCCTTTGTTCAAACCGTGCATTAAGATGTTTTCACATTAAAAAAATAAGGCACAGCTGTAGAGCATTTCCTCCCTTACGGGTGACTCACAGGAAGCTGAAGAAAAGTGAGTGAAAAATAAGACAACCACCAAACAGCTCTGCACTCAAAACACAAAAACACAAAAGCACACATGGTTAGAAAATTCAGCAGTGTTTTTTTTTCTCTCCATGTGTATTTCATATATATATATATATATATACACAAACAGAAAAAAACACAGAAAATGTAGAGTATGAGTGAGTGGGAGAGGAGTGGATAAGTGAATTGAAGGCAGAGTTAGGAAGTGTTATTTTCTTCTAAAATGTGTAAGTGTTACTGCTTATGAATTCCAAAAGGAGGGGGTGCACTGTATGTATTTGAGCCTTTCATGGATCCATTAATACTTTAAGGGTAACATGGCTTTTTATCAGAAGTACATTTTTCCCATTTCTTTCTGTGCTCTTGATGTAAGCTGTGTGTCAGTGCGCGTTACAGGATTTTCCTTTTATCTCACATGATTATATTACCACATTCTCTCTTTCTCTCTCTCTCTCTTTCTCTCTTCACTCTCTCTCTCTTCTTTCTTTTATGGTTCAAAAATAGTTGTGCTCTCACTCAACCCTTCTCAGAAAGCCACGACTATGCAGCAACCCTTCCTTGCACATGAACCTAAATCAGTCATGGCTTCAACCAAAGCAGCCCTTCACAAAGCAACAGCGACTACAGTAAGAGAAAGATGTATAGAACAGTGGCAAAAAATAATATGGTAATTTCTCAAGCATTAAACCAGAAGTCTGGAGTGGGATGGCGCATGGTGTGGTAATTCGATAGAGACAGCAGTATTTCATAGATAAATTGTATTCTAAAAGCATGAGGGACTATGGAATAATCTTAAGGTCAGACAGTTTGTGAATTGATGGGAAAACATTACCAGTCCTTCAATTGCTAAATCTATGGTCTGTGGAAAACAGCCCCGTGAAAAAGCTGACATTAAATATTTATCACAAATAGCTATATTTATCATAAATATTCATAAACCAAGTCTGTTATTTTTCAGACTGTGGAACATAACATGCTGCAATTATAGTACAGTCAAGTTGAAGGAGACTATTAACTCTTCAGAGAGAAGTCCTTTTAGAGGGCATGGAGTCTGGAGAGAAATACGTTGTTTGTTAGCAAGATATTTATGTTCACCAAAGTTTGCCTCCCTCTTTTATAGGAAGATTTGTAAATCCACTGCTCTGTATGTGTGCAATCTTTTGAACAACCAGTCTCTGCACTGGTTTTGAATAAAACAAGCACATTTTGATTACTTAAAATATGTAGTACAGTTATCAACATACAGAAGGCCTATCAGCTTGCACTGCAGTGTGAAGTATAGTACATATTGCAAACTAGTAAACATTTTACGTAAAAAAAAACATCCGGGATTTGGCTCAAGAGACGATCAAACATTCTCTATAGTGTGAACAAAGAATGTAAGCATAGTTCACTTCTGTATTATGGGATATAAAATGGAAAAATGCGAAGTACGTCAGCTGTTGTTGATTCTTCCCTCCCCCACTCTCACTCAGTTTACCCCAGCCCTCTACCCTCTCCTCTTTCCTCCACTACACAGTGCTCTCTCTCTCTCTCTCTCTCTCTGCCATACCCAATCTTCCCTCCCCCTCTCAGTAACAACCCTTCTCTCTCTCTCTCTCTCTCTCTCTCTCCCTCCCTCTCTCCCTCTCCATCTCACTCCCCATAACCCAGCGTTCCATCCCCCCACTCAATAACATCCTCTCTCTCTCTCTCTCTCTCTCTCTCCACAACCCGGTCTTCCATCCCCCTCTCAATAACATTCTCTCTCTCTTTCTCTCTCTCTCTCTCTCTGTCTCTCTCCTCTGCTCATCCACCAGAGATTAAAGAGCTGCTTGTCTGATCATTAGTGATGGTATTAAGATAAAGAAAGCATATCTCTCACATTGTTTTCGGCATTAGAGTCTGTGCCCACTGAAGTAATCATATAGATGCTCAGCCTTGCACAGGATTCAGAGTCGAATGAATCATACATTACATTACATTAAACAGAAATGGAAAAACAGAGAATAGCTTTCATTCGCCACTGCACGGTTATATAAGGTGCTTTTGTTGCATCCACAAAATAAATGCACACAACCCAAAACAAAACGTCTGACTTGGTGGAAAATAAACATGGAATTGAAATGAGTCGGGCACAGCTGTCCAGAGCTGCAGCCAGTGCTTTTAGTCTTTTATCTCTCACAGTAATGTGCACAGGTGCTGCTTAATTCAATTGGAAAACGTTGCCATGGTTTTACATTAATATGTTTCCATGTTACCCGCACAACTGTTGTCATGGTGATGATAGGACTTATTTAAGCTGGAACGGGAGTCTGATTCAAAAGGCGCATGGGTGTGTGTTTTCATTGTTTCTCATTTAATTTAGATTTGTTTTTATCCATGACGGTGAATGAAATAAAAGTGATACAAATGCAGTTCTTTAGTGCTTCATTAAAAAGAGAAGAAACAGACTGTGGAATAGTGAAATGGTTTATAGCAAACAACCTCTGTTCCTCTCACTACCTGCACCTCTGTACTGCCTGCTTTCTCCAAATGACATCAAGTAAAAGACTTATGAATATTTATTCACTAGTGTCAAGAGTTTTCAGCTTTGGTAACTCATTTCTAAAAACCTTAGCTAAAATCTTCCTCATCATCTTCTAAAACTCTGAAATGTTTAATGGAGATTGAGAATATGTTCTTTGTTGCACCTCATCAGTGAACTGGTGGATGGCAGACACCATCTTACATTTCCCATTGCAAAAGTCAATTTGAATTGTCTCAAATTATATTTCAGAATACCTCAATGGCACATCAAACCAAAAACAACCCAATATAGCATCGGTGTGTAATAGACTTTCTTGATTACGGAGGAAAGAGTGAAACAAATGAGATGGAATCAGACCCAATCAAAAATTTCACATTTGTATTTTGCTATATCCCTTTCTCTCTGTCTTCCCAGAATGCAACTTGAGTGTGCTTCCTTTATTGTTGCTGTGCATGACCCTATCACTGCCACACGTGTTTGGAAGATCAGGAATATTAGAGATGCTTAGAGAGAGAGAGAGAAAGAGAGAGAGAGAGAGAGAGAGAGAGAGAGAGAGAGAGAGAAAATGTCTCGCCGCCGTTTTCCCTCTATACCCTTAGTGCATACTGCTGTGGGTGATTTGCCATATTTGGGATGCAGAGGTAGGCTAAATGATGTGTGCATGCTCTGCAGCGGTGTGCTAGCAGAGCTATGGGAGGGTAATGCAATCACATGGCTTTGTGGGAGCGTCAGCCCTGCATTATGTGTCTGCCTGACTGAAAGGGCCATAATTGACATCCTTTCATATCTACCAATATAGGAAATCACTACTGTAATTATGCCAGAGATTACTCTCCCTTGAAGAGCAAAACATGTATGTGATGCATTCATTTTCTACTCATATTTCTCTCTCACACCTCCTTTTTATATGTAGTCTTCAAATCCATTTGGCAGTCACATATACATCTGTGTATCAGTGGGAAAATAACCATATTTGTTTGCAACTTTTCTAAAATCATCTGCGAGCAGCTTTCTGAATTTGGAGGAACTAAGCACCCAATGTTTCCAGATCCACTGCACATCAGTTTGAGAGTGCACTAAGCACCCAATGTTTCCAGATCCACTGCACATCAGCCTCGTTTGCAAAGTCTGAAGTAACTTCATTAATGTCTATTTCATTATTGCTGACTTTAAAATAGCCTGCAGAGGGTAATGTATTGATTTCAGTGAATTCCTGCACCTTTGAGTGTACACCTAAGCAGACTTACAAATAATGTACCAGACCAGAAAATACCAGACTCTATACTCTTCTGTTTTGCAAAGAAGGTTATAACTGTGGCTTAAATTATGCATTAAATTACAGAATTGAGAAATTATGGTATTAAAAGTCTCTGTGGGCAAAAGTTGCAGCATTAAATGATTTAGTCTCGCGTTCCCTACCTGTTCACATAATAATCATGCCCATTACTATAGACAACCAAAGTTTTACAGGTGCATCTGATTTACTCTCTATTATTTTGCATTATTTCCACATTCAGGTAATAGCCAAAAAAACCCTCCATATGTCCAAAGCATACAGTTGCTGGAACAGTATAAAACAGTAAAGGTAATGTAATAAATAATGTATGTAGGATAAGGCACTGTCAAAGTGGATATTTACATCTCACTTTACTTCACTACTGCTGCTAAAGTAGTGGAGTAGGTGAGAGCAGGGAAAGCTGCAACAAGACTGATTTCCCCAAGCAGGATCAAGTTAGTGGAGTTAGTGGAGTTAGAGTAGGCATGACTACCTGAATGGCACACAGAACCTTCCAGTATATCCCAGAACCTTACTGGCACCACTAGAACATACTAATTGGTGTTTGATAACACTGTCGAGGTTTTTTTTTATTTTATTTGACTTTGCGGTGGTTTTCTACTCTACTCGGAATGGCAAAGTGCATATTCTGGATGACTGGTGTGAATAACATCTGTGTTTAAATACGCTTCATATGACTCCATGCCATTCAAATGCTACCAAAACAATTTGTCTCATAAAAGAAGATGCATCGTAGTGAATTGTTACACAGTATTGCTTTGAATAACAACATTCATTACTGGCAACTGTGTGATCATCCTTTTAGTAGGCCAACACATTTCCACCTTTGTCTTAAGCGCAGAGGAAACACGCATACATAAGCAATGGTTTAGTGTGAATAGTGTACCACTTCAAACCTAAGTCACTGCCAAATAGTGTGTTGCATGAAAAAGAAGCTCTAGAAACCCAGGTATTCTGAGAGGGATTATTGTGGTTGCCACACTGTCTTAACACGCATCTGCTGATGGGAGGTTCAGTCATGTGTTACCATTCTCATTCAGCTCCAGTTTGAGCATAGCAGGGAGCAAATCATTGTACTCTTTCTCCCTCTCTCTCTTTCTGTCTCACTTCAAAAGATATATATGACAAAACCACCTCTGCAATACCACCTTAAATGGCGCATTCAACCTCTGTTTGCACAATAAATGAATGCAGTACAGTATATTCATTTCTATACAACAAGTGAGACGACTCGCCACAAAGGAAATGTTCATACATTGTTCAAGGAAATATTTTGAGAAGAAAGAACAATAAACAACAAACTTACAGTGGACAATCTAGATTTTATATCTCGGCACATCATTCAGCCAAGCATCATCAACAGTCAACTGAAGGAAAAGGGTCACATGGAAGAAAGGAATTTACTCACCCTGTCTGAAATGTGCCCAGTCAGAGTTTATTTAACAGCTTTTATGCTATAGCCAAGTGTTTCTGGCAACAACTTTAAGTACTTTCTGTCTGCCTTACTGGCCTGTATGTGTTGGGGTAAGGGAAAGCATCACTTTGCTGCCTCGAGATGTTATCATTTGGAACAGAGCATGTTAGCTTAGCATGAGCACACACTGCACCCATCACACACACACACACACACACACATACACACACACACACACACAGACACACATATAGCACCTGTTGCTGAAAAATGAAAAACGTGCAAGAGCATATGAAACCACCAAGTTTAGTCATGACCCAAAAATGACTTTCAACTCTTTGAGACAAGTAATTACAGAACATGAAAATGAAGCACAGTGAAGCGTATCTGTGCCTACAAAAGGTTGTCGGCCATTTTGACCCAGCATAGGCAATTGGCAGCACAAGCAAGTGTAAAGAAAATCAGACTAGTGGCTCGAGCCCCTCTGTGGAATCGACTTGCATCTCAGCAGCAGGTCTTCGCTTTGTCATAGTTTCCATCATCCCCACTCATCATGAGGCATTACAGAAAATGAGAGAGAAAGAAAGGAAGACAGACACAGACAGAGATGGAGAAAGTAAAGGAGACAGAGAGAGAAGGAGAGAGAGAGAGCAAGAGAGAGAGGGAGAGGAAGAGAGCAAGAATAAAAGGAAGGAGAGAGAGAGAGAGAAAAGGATTTGAGGGACAGAACAGACAGCACTCTGCGATCCTTATATAAACCCAATGTGACAAGATGGTTACTTTCTCTCTCCGCTGTGACAGTTAATTCTGGACGAAGAAAAACGTCAAAAATGTTTAGCCGCGCTTGACTGGAGTTAATTACAGCCCCCTGAGGCTGCAGCGACTCTGGCTGCTAATGGCATTGACTTACAGATAAAATTCCATTTACAAAAATGTTTTTAGCTACAGATCTAATTTACTTAATATCAAATATTTATGCCAGTGCAATTAAATTGACAATGTTTGTGCTCTAAAAATACAGAGTTGATCTTGTTTTCTACGCCCCCCAGTTCTTCTTCTTTCTTGCTCTTCAGCACTTGGATACTGACTACTGACATTATTTGTATTGCTACATTGCTGAATAAGGGAAGTAATTGGTTTCTGTTCTTTTTTAGTGATTTGCTGGACACAGAGGTGACAGAGAGGGAAAAGCATTTTTAATCCAGAGTGTGACCACCATTGTGACCAAGTGATGACCATCTGTGGATGCCACATCCGTTTGAAATGCCACTCAGCAATGTAACTAATGACAGTCCACTGTCACCACTACACCATGGAGAAGATATATTTCTATATCATTTTTACATTTGGAAGGACACCCTTGTTAGTTTAGAAGGCCTGCTCATGCAAAGCAAATCTCAATTGGGAATTCATTGACTGTAGTTTTTGGATCATAAGATGTGGCTCAGTAGGATCACCTTGCAGTGCCCATTTATACTGCAGCCATACATAGCCGTGTGATATGTGGCAATTACAGAAGGCAGTAAAGCGTAGTGTGAGGCTACAGGCTAGGGCAAGTGCATCTGATAGAGAACGGTGTGGCAGAAGAGACATGGTGCTTCATAAAGTGTCAGGTTGGAATGATACGAGGCTGGCAGGTTATTTATTTCACTTGGCTTGATCAATACTCCGAGGTTCTCAGGCTAAATTGTCTCCATTCCTTATGACTCACACCGAGTGAGGTGAGCATGCACAGAATGCATGGTCTCTCATGAAGCTCTCGCCTTCAGACCACCAGCTCTCTTTTTCCATCACAGGGGGAAAAAAAACAAAAACTCTGGTAGAACAAACAGTCCGTAGACTGCAAATGAATTCATTAATAAATCTGCCCTTCTGTATGATTTTCTTTGTGTGTGTGTGTGTGTGCATGTGTATGTATGTATGACTGTGATACCACAGCTAAATTTAGCTTGACATTACATGTTAACAATACAGCTATCTATGGCCGCTGAATTACTCATGCTCTGGTATTAATCATATCAAAACTTTCTCTTTCTTCTCTCTCCTGCCTGTGTCACTTTTGAAGCTTGCAACGGTTGTTTCCATCTCTCTCACTGAGTGACATTTAAGACCACCTGTAGAACGAGACACAGAGAGACTTCAAACATGTCTTTTCTGCTCTCCTCTTCCTTCACCTCACAAGCAAACACTTCCTGTGACCTCGCTGGCTCGGCTCGTTGCATGGCATTGCGGTTGCATCACTTCCTTTTTGGCAACAAGCCCCTGTTCCCCCTCTCTTGTGCTTACTTCAAGCTCCCTTTGCACTACAAGATGAAAGCTAGCACACAGTTCATTAAAAGACAGCCACAGCTTTTGTGTTTTGTTTTCTTTTTTTCCAGTTTAGTGGACGAAACCTCCCAGATTGTTCTGCAAATTTCGAGTTATGTGATTACTCACCATCAGGGGTGTAGTAGGCGTTGGACACAAGTGTGCGGAGTCCCCCCACTTCTTGGAACATATTTTGTACGTAGGCTATTTTTTCACTTTTTAAATATAGGCGATCATTTATAACATTATATCGCATAGCTCCTCTAAAACAAATCCCCACTACACCTCTGCTTACCATACTTTAGCAGTGGATGCTATCCCTCTAAATCCATGGATGTATATTGTGTGTTTATGGGTTGACGTCTTTGACTTAAGGCATATATGTTGGTGTTGTGATTTCCCATCCATTAGATCCATGTTTGGCAGGGGAAAATACAGGAAGGAGTGAGTGAGTCCCAGTTCTTTAGAGAGGTTACAGTATGAGCTGGCATGTCTCATCATTAGATTTTTTTTTGTGTGTGTGTGTGAGTGTTTTAGCACTGCCAGTTCTTGCTGCGGTTGCCTGTAGCAGGTCTGAATACAGCTGTCATTCCCATATGAATCACCACAAAAGAACACAGTCATTAGTATTATGGGCTGTACGCCGAGGCATCAAGCCGCCACCACCACCCTTGACTAATTTTTTATTTGTATCAAGAAACAAAAAGCTTCACAAATCCCTGGGGGACCTAAGTGGCTTTCCATCACATCTGAGTATGCTAATAACCTCTAGCTTGATTAATTGGACCAATTAGAATTAGTGGTGGAAGAAAACGATTCTTGGCAAGGTGCAAAACATTAATTAGTCATGAAAACATTATTTAATGTTGGGATTTAATCCGGGCAAATACAATAGAATTTATAAAAAAAATCTATATGGACAATTATGATGTGGCATATTCAGTCTCTCTCTCTCTCTCTCTCTATGTGTGTGTGTGTGTGTGTGTGTGCGTGTGTGTGTGTGGCGGTACGAGTAATAGCTGTGACTGTTTGTATTAAACCACATCAACCCCTCTCTCTCCCTTTCTGTCACTCTTTCCCTGTCTCTGTCTGTCTTTCTCTCTCTGACTCTCTCTCTCTCTTTATAATGAAATGAAACCACTGTATTCTTAACAGTCCCACAGTGATTAATGATGTCCGTTACAGTATTTACATTAATTCCACAGAATGGTAACCATCACAAAGAAAAGCAGACACTGCGTAGGTTGCACAGTGATACAACACAAACATGCATTCATTCTCAAATAAGAAACACACTGGAAGAATTTTTACCATTGGCAGTAATAATAGAAAATGACTGTTAAATGAAGTCTTGTCTGTAAAATTGAAAGACACATCAATACTTTAGCCATGATTTTAGTCACTGCATTTAAATACGTGTCTACACTTTATGGGTAAACTGTTTTTGGAAATTCCTTATGTGGGTATATTCCTTTCTGAAATTGTTTGTGTAGGCCGAGTGGGACAGATTGAGTGCAATAGCGTTTTTTTTCTGTTAGCCAAAGAGCCGCTAAAGATTTTTTTTAAATCTTTTTAAAAAAACTTAAAATGTGTGTCTGTCTACTAAGCAGATGCTAGAATAATAACAAAATGTAGGTGTCACCTGACTATCCCATCAGTGACAAAAGAAAACTGACCGTGTCAAAATGGGTAAGTAGTTTTGATACCATGTAGTGTTTGGAATGATGAAGTACAGATATGTAATGGAAACTTGCCGTTAGACATTTGTAGTTAATTTACCCAGTAGACTTTGTTATATTCCTTCCAACCTGGAGAGATGTGATTGACATCTCAGTTGTAATGCTGTCATTGCATTATCAACTAAGGAAATGCTTAAAAGTTAAAGCTGAAAGTTAAAGTTAAGTTAAAGCTCCTGGATTAAGGAAGAAGAAAAAAACTAAGAAGAAGAAGAAGAAGAAGAAGAGAACAACAACAACAACAACAAGCAAATGTGTTGCTATGTGTTCCATGCCAAACATACCAGACTTACAGTATAATGATGGTAGTACACAATGAATGTGGACATCAGTGTAATTTCACTGCTATGTGGTGATCTATTGTTTAAAGATGAAGTTTAAAAGGACTATTGAGCCTCAGTGGTGAACGTAATCATTTTTGCAGACAATAAATCTCTAGCCTTACATAGTTGCATGTACACAGCATGTTGAAGCTTTCCAACACAGTTAAGTCAGCACTTTAGCTATGGCTTGTTTAGCTGTACAGCCAGTTTCAAGTTTGTATCACAAATGAGTAATAAGAAGATCTTACAGTTGAGGATAGTGGCAGGGAACAGCATTTGCATCACGGGACAGTTTTTGGCTAGAAGATAAAGTAAAAAATGTAATGTTCTATCAGGGTTCTTTTTTCAGGGGTATAAAACTTAGAGCCATTTCAGTCAGACTGAATCTATACTGCTAACGATAAGCCAGGAAACAAAATTTGATAACCCCCCCCCCAAAATATGTCAATTAAAATAAAACAACTGAAAAGTTATGCCAGGTTATCATGAAAATGCAGTAAATAGCATAACCACAGAACAACCAATTATGAATGCAGGCACCTCATATGTAATCTACTGGTAAAGGATCGTCCTCAAACACAAAGCAGACAGTTAAGACAGAATGCCAGATTTTCATGTGGGTTAGAATAACTAAACAACAGCCGGAAACTAGCAAAAGGGGGAGCACTTTATTTTGGTTTGTCACTTTTATTTTCCATGCTGGGTAACAAACATAAAAAAAGAAAACTTAAAGCAACTGGGTTTGCATTTACCTGCAAATGCACCACATAATTTCCATTTCCACAGTAAAACTCTGGAAAACTCAGTCAATTCTCTACCAGTAAATGTCGGCCCACATCAATTATCATTAACCTGCAACAGAAAGAAACAAAAGTAATGCTTCCTATTGATTTCAGTAAGTATAAATGCCACTGATGAAACCAGAAAGCACTTAGCCTTCAAAATAAAACAATAAATTAAATAAATAAATAAATAACCCCGCACGCCATACGAAGGCAAAAAATACAGTTTTGGGCCAAGTAATGGCCGTCTCTTTGATCAAAGTGCCCCTGTGACCAATTTATGGTTCTGAGTTTTACCTTTGGTCAGAGAAGAGTGCACTTCCCCAGCAATCTCATCAATTTGAGGTGGTCAGGCCTAAATGTAAATATACAGACATCTGGTCCAAATCAGCCTATGTGTTGTGGTTTCATGCTTAAATGTGCTGTGGTTGAAGTTCATGCACTCTGAATAGTCTTATCATTAAACATGGCATTGATGACAGATTATTATCACAATTGTTTATGATTGAAACACAATTAATATTTTATTTGGTGATCTGCTACAGAATGGAACAGTGTAATATATATATATATATATATATATATATAAAAGGTAAATTGGAACCTTTTGCTTCCATCTACAAACTTTTAATTACAGTATATGTAACTTGGAGTTGAAAGCACTTTTGGGTGTATTTCACATTTCACGTTTCAACATTGAAAATGAATCTGCATAAAATATTGATTGTTGTCGGTGTGGTCAAACTTCCTCAGACTGTTTTTTACACCTTCTCAGCCTCACGCCCAGTTCTCATCAACAACCTTGCATGACGGAAAAGGGAGCAGCAAACACAGTGGTAAACACCCAAACAATGTTGCAGATGAGGTCAAAATATTTTCATTTACACTTTCACACCTTCCCAGAAATAAAAACAATGATCATTTAGATCTCCATATCAGAAACACCAGTGGACCTAAGTCCTTTTTTATTTATCTTCAGTCTTGTAAACTTCAGATGAAAGAGCTTCTTGTCTGGTGGTGTTGCTGGTGACATTTAAATGAGCAGTGTTTGGCTGGTGGAGGCACTCTGGTCATGTCCTTCCACCTACTGCGCTCAGAGCACTTTACCGGATTTAGAGGAACTGCTGTAATGGGGGGAAAATGAAAGAAGTCTTTGCAGAGCTTATCTAATTGCACTGTGAACCTTTAGACTTAGACAAAATCATATGGATAAGTCAGCCTCAAATTGGGAAGCTGTGGACAAAAAAAAAAAAATTATTTTGCTGCCACACGCCCAAACCTTTTAATGCATGTACCTTGTGTTCATTTGGGTGGAAATTGACTGACTCCAGTATGGAACAAATGGCTTTATTGAGGACCAATTTAACTGAGTAAAACAGCAGTGGTAGATGGTGTGCACCCAATACTAAAACTTAGGTCCTGTGAAATATATACCATTCTGTGCATCTGACAGTGATGTAAATCATCGTATATTGCTGTGAAAATACAGCGCATCCCTCATCTGGACCCCAATCTGTTTCCTTTCGCTTTATGTGACTTTTATGAAAATCTCTTGAGCAGAAATGATCTAGAAGAGCAATAATGTCCAGTACTAATTTAATACCTTATTACCATAAGCCGGGTGCAATGCATGCATAATAAATTGTTGTATCTTACCAGACTCAGGCATATGGTTGGAACAGGATCCTGTCCTCAAACTGTGCTGCCACATTTGCATGATATGATGTGAGAGTTGAATGGATTGGGGGATTATGTGAAACACAGCCTCCCTTCCCTGCCCATTGTGCTGAAGAGAAGTATCGCATTCCCCCAGATGGAGGGGAATTTGGAAACAGCTAAAGAGAATCGTTAAAAAATGTGCACGGTTTGGGGGAAAAAAAAGAGAAAGAGACATCAAAGAACATGCATTTTTTTTTTCAAAGAATATCTATAGGATTTCAGTGTTCCGTTTCCCTTTTCCTTTTAGAAAAATGTTTAATGCTACTAACAACTCCATGTGAAGATGAGTAGAGCCCATGCAGTTAGATTCTGCGGAAGTCATTCTAGGACAGCTATTTTGTCAGCTCAAGACAACAAGAAGCTTGGGACCTTGCTGTCTTGTGCATTTCCACCATAGGTGTAAGACCCACAGAAAAGTAAATGGGGAAAAGTAGTTCATCCCATTTGCTTTGTCTAAACTATGGGGAGATAGAAAATTATGATTTAATTAATTTAGCCTAAGTCTAATCAGGTCTATCAGCAGGTTGCTCCCAAAACAACTCAGTGTTCCTTTGTGGTAGTTGAGGGCACTCAAATCAATTGACAGGGATTTAATCTTCTGTAACTCTATGCAAAATGATGGAGGTCTATTAGGATTTATATCTGTCAGGGGTCAGAACTTAAATCTTCAATTTAAAAGGGTGAGTCACAGAATTGTCAGTTGCGTCAATGTAGAAAAGTGTTGATGTGCTCGATAACCACAAATATGCAGCCTCTACAGACCTCAAAGTGAGCTTCATACTGTTTACCACCATGGGAAGATTTCAACAATCGGATGGGTAATGCAGAATCAGTGACAAATCAGCATGGTCCTACCATTTACAGTAAGTTTGCCCCCTTTTCTGAGTTAGTAGGTCAAAGTGTGTAGGTGTACTAAATGCAAAGATTAGCATTTATGTGGCAAACTGAAGGGAAAAAAAGTTAGGGGCTAAGATAAACGCTTTCATGTTGACGGCTGTTGAAAAAGGTGCAAATGAAAGTTAAAGTAAGAGATGAAAGTTAGTGCTGTTCCACTCTCGATCACTCTCTTGTCTGTTTCTCACACACACAAACACACGCACACACGCGTGCACACACACACACACACACATAGAAAGAGAGAGAGAGATTGTTCTCTTTGACTTTATTATTTGTGACTCAGAAGTCTAAGCACTCTCACAAACATCCAGCTTTTCACTAAGTCCAACATATTTAGCAGCCAGGTAATATTTATTGATTGTGAAGCTTGGGAGAGCGGAGAGGTAGTCTTAATATGACTGTGCACTGAACCTGACACATCGAGGCACATTCCATCTCACTGGTAAAGGTCAAGGAGAATTTGAGAGACCAGCTTAGTTTCAGTCTTATCTTGCTTAAAGGTTGGTTGTGACCAATCACATTGCTACACTTCAACGACACAAGACATGGAGATTCTCGTGAATTGCCTATAATTGCCTACACAATCCAATCAACTCATTTCTACCTCTGCAACAACCCAAATCAGACAGAAAAAAAATATCACAAAACAAAAACATCTTTCAGTTCTACCACAAATCATGACACGTACAGTCTAAGACCTCCAGACCTAAGTGTGTCAGAATATTCTATCATATTATATGGCAGACCTCTCTCTTTTTTTGGTGCACTAAATTGAAGCTAAATTATCAAGGCCTGTTCACCATACATCACTATGGGAAAATGCCCTGTGGAATCTAACGATGAAAAGGAATCTGAATTTAGAATAAGAATTGGCTCTGACAATGAAGTGACCTCAAATGAATGTCTTCAGAAGTTCATAGAAAGTAGATCTGAATGCTGAAAAGATTTGCTGGGTTTTATGTGAACAAACTGACATGATGATTACAAAAAATGTCCCCTCTACCTATTCCATCCACCTCCCCATCATGATGTGTCACATTTTATTTAATTGTCTACTTCAAGTCCAATCAAGAGCGGGCTGCATTCTAAAATTAGATAGTGATGACTCACATCTGAAATCATCCTCTAAAGGTTAGCTGATTCTAAAGAGCAGTAATTGAAGTGGAAAGCCTATTAGCTCTGATAGACTCTGAAACCATGGAAAAAATGCATTCTAATGCCATTTCATATGCTTTTAGGCTGAAGGAAGATGCATATGAGAGCGATGAGTAAACCTTTCATTTACCTCTGAAAGCACCGAAACATTGTGGCGTATTTAATGATGCGATCATTGCGTTTCTTTTATTCGCTAGTTAGCTTGATGGCTGCTAATGTTATAGAGTTTGGCATACCTAACCCTTGCAAGTATCGTCTACATGAGAACCAATTCCAATGCAAACTCTCTTGAAGGAAAAGTAAATTATGCACTTGAACTTTTGACCCAATGTGATGGTGGGTGATAATTTTAGATAATGATGACTTTTTTTCGTTCCCCACAGGATTGATTTCATAATTTGCCTGTTAAATGTTAAAAAATGAGTCAATTTGCTAGCATGGTAGACATACCACAGACAAATGCATAAAGGTTATTTCAAGCAGACAAATGATAGATGTGCCTATTAAAAGCATCATGCTCATGCCTGATCTTTTGCCTTCTTTGTCATATATGATGCATGGAAACAAAAGACCTTTTTCATTTTGTGCAACAGTCATCTCAGTGGCGTATGGAGAACCTGTTTAACATGCACACACTTTTTTCCCCCTTTTCCTGAGATACCACAACCATTCCTTCCCTGGCCCAGCAGATATCAGAAATAATCTTGTGTTTCATCTGTCTGTGCACTGCAGAGTTGTATTGTCACTGAAAATGAAAACCTGTGTTGCTGGGGCTGCACAGAGAGGAGGAGGCCCGACTTGCAGCATGAAGGTACGTTCGTGCTTCCCTATGCATTATTCATCCTTTCCACTCTCATTTCTGTCTGCTGTTGATTCGCAGAGGATAAAATGAAGAAGGTGGTTCAGGGGGGAGAGGAGGACTGAGTGCCGTGTGTTCCCGCCATCTCCCCCTCTCCTTCTCTGCGCATCTCTCTGTCTCCCTGTAACCGTCCGCAGGTACATATTTTCACAGGGACCTGATCCTGCTCTGTTCTTTTTGGGGTGCTCTGAAGAATCAGGAAACAGTAGCACTCCTTTGAGATTCATAAAAGGGGCATATGATTTGACAATGTGTCAGGGAAGTCAGCGGTGGTGATGTCGGTAGAGATTCATCCTCCCTAAAATGGCACCTTGGGCAAATGTACCGACATGTAATGATATGATTATGCTATACGTTGTGCTGTGCATGAGAGCACATCATGTGTATTGTTTTATTTGATTACGCTAAAAACAGCTCTCATTAAAATTGTTTTTGGTCCCCTGGTATTCAGAAAACCATCAGGTTCCAATGTCAGCATTTCCAGGAATTTCTGATGAGGTAAACTAATCGATTGAAACCACACTCAAAAATTGAGTTCCATTTCCTGGGAAAAGGAAACTTAAATGTAACTGTCCACTCTCAGCGAATCAACACAGTCTCAGTGGGATTTATTAAAACCACCATCTGGTCACCACAAACGCTCTTTTTTAAATAAGAAAGAGATAGAAGGCGAGACAGACCGCAGGACAGCAGAAAAAGAGAGAAGATATTATGAAAAAGTAGGTGTTTGGTGAGAAATGAGATGTGGTGGGATTTCCCCTTTAAGAGTCAAGTTATAGAGTCATACAGAGACAGATCAAGAGAGAGAGAGAGAGAGAGAGAAAGAAAGAAAGAAAGAAAGAAAGAAAGAAAGAAAAAAAGAGAGAATGAGAGAATGGTGGAAAGTGTGGGAGAGAGAACCTGTTTCATAATGTTTCAGTTCTGAACACCCATGGGTCTCACGTGTATGACTATGAAAGCTATTTTGTTAGCCAAAGTGCAGACACAGCACTTGCAGCTCAATCAAAGGTGTTTGCCACACGTGACTCATCTTAACAGAATCAATTATCGAGAGTCCTCCAGAAACACCACATGTTGTATTAAGGAATCATTTTAGCATTAAAATTTATGGCACCTTCTTCTACTTTTGAATAATGAAACTGGATGATGAAAGCTTAACGTTTGCCAAAGAAGCGGTTAAGAGCATATTACTAATTTAAAGCACATGAGTTACCGGTCAGGGTTGCTCACAATGGAAGTTGTTTACACAGTAACCCAATCAAACATTATTGATATTTCACATGGTACAAGCTTTTGAATCTTTCAATTGTCCCAACTACAAGCAGTGTGATTAGTTCTGGCGTATTTCTTAAATTTCTACCCACAGGTGTTTTTGCTTCCAAAGACTTCATTGTCTCCTTAACAGAGCAACCCTTTTAATGATGATAATAGTGGGGAAATAAGACAGATGTGAATGCATCCGTAAATTATAGATGATTAAAATGGCTTTTAAAAGCTTTGTTGAGGAATTAAATCACACTGCACAAGAGAATAATAATAAGCCATAGTGGCACAGTTTCATTGATATTTAAAGTGGAGTCTTAAATGTAGCCCTGTGGTGGGAGATGTTGAGTGCACAATCATATCTATGATAAATATTGTATATGTACTATGTTGTTTGAGGACCTCTAGTTGACATTGTATGCACTGGGGAAAATAAAGGCTCCCTGCCTATCTCAAGGTCAGCTATACATCTTGAGACCTACATTTTCCTCTGCATGCTTCAGCCACTGTTTTTTATATTTCTTTTTGTGTAATTCACATGTTTTATTTATCGTATGCCTCATGCGCAGATGATAAAAGCTATCTTGCTGGATTGCATTTCCATAGAGCGGCAGTTTCCTGCAACCTCACCATGCAAATGTATAGGAACATTCAGATGAGGTGCTACACTGATGCACACGCAGCTTCTTGACATTTCTTTGATTATAAGGTGAGCGCTAGGTGCATGGGTGGCTCATGTAGTCACCATAATGCGTTTGTTTTCACTTCATTCCAGCACTGGACGAATGCATCAATGTATTATTAATCTTCCCTAGGGCCTCTCTCTCCTCTCTCACCAAACACTCCTCAATCTGCTTAGCACCACTAAACCATTCAACAACCGGTTCCTTGCGAACAGGAACAATATCAAGCAGCAGTAGCAGCAACATAGTAGTGCTGTTCTTTATTTCTGAAAAAAACGGAGGTGGCAGTGGCAAAAGAGGAATGTCTCTCTGTATAATTACAGCCAAGGCTTCAGATCCTCCAGTCGCTCTTCTCCCTTTCTCTGTTAGCTCTTCCTCTCAGTATGGAGGATCTCGCCGCCGGTGCCTCTGGACTCGGAGACGATCCTGGGCTGATTTAGGTGACAGCTCTTTAGCCCTCCACGTGCCTGACAGCCATTAGGAGACACCCAAGGGCATGAAACCCAGAGACGGATCCCTTTCGTTGGAGGGGCTGGTGTTCAGTGAGCGCCCACAAATCAAAGGCAGTGTGAGGACAGGGCTGGGTGACGTGCAGCACTGAATCATGACAATCAGAGGAGGCGATCAGGGGAGAGAGAGAAAGAGAGAGGGGAAGGGGGGCGCTTCACATTGAAATACATGTTTAGCGGGGGGGAAAAAACTGCTTAAGGAGTCATAAAGGATGTTTTTCCCCACTGGATGTGTCCTGCATTACCAATCACTTCCCTCCAACATATTCAAACATGAGACTATAGTTTTGCATCTAAACTGATACTTACCTACAACAATATCAGAAGTATATGCACGTGAAACTGATAGAAGGAGTTTTCTTTTATTTTCTTTCTCTTGATGAAATGCATGCCTCTGCCAACATACCCCTTCAGTACACGCATGCACACACACACACACACACACACACACACATAATATAATCAAAGCTCCTGCTGAAAAACAAGCATTTTTTATATTATTATTCTCTGACACTTGTATGGTGCAAAAACATGCATAGTTTGATCAAGAACGTAGATAAAATAGCCTGCGGAGAATGTTCCCATTGAAACTGAAACAAAAGGAGCTGCCCTCCACAGTTTTTTGTTCCCTAAGCTTTTCAGTGTAAAGGCAACTGCAGCCCATCAACATGCCAACTAGTGTGCACAGTGCCATTCTGAAAAGACTGTTTTGCCATCCTGAAAGGGCCATTATTCTTAATAGACTCACTGAAAACTTTATACAGTGCCCCCTAAATGAGGCCTCACTTTTTTCAAAGACCTGGCTTACATTTATATATTTATTCCATTGAGTTTCGGTATTATGATTTCTGTTATTGTGATGTAAAAATTCAAATCAGCCATTTATCATTACACTGACAATCCCCTATGTATGAGGTTTTGCGCTACTGAGGGATTACGACTGTGAATACTATCTCCTTCCCCAGATGGCTGACAGCTTTTTCTACCATGTAGGAAAGGTGCCATCTATTGGATATGTGAATTATTGCAGCAATCGTTGCACAATGAGCTGATGTGAACTTTTACTAACATGATTCAATTAAATTTACAAATTCAGATTTGGATGATGTTAGTAACACATACTAAACAGACACTTAAATGCTAGTGTGCATGTTGTGCATTGCTGATTTTGTCTGACAGGTCTGAGAATGTATTATTTTAACATGTAAACAAAACATCGACAGCTTCATGATTATTTGCTAACCCGGGTTATAGAAACACTCTGAATTGCCTGCTCAATAATCACATTTTCTTTATATAAATGCACTGAGCATTTTCTGTTGTTTAACTGTTATTAACTTGACCATATATCAACAAAAACTGGTTCCTGATGATGTGCACTGATAATTTTGCATCAGAGTTGTATAATGGTGTTGCCATTTTACAAGAGCAGATATCTCTGATACAGACACTGTATCAATGATAACAAAATACAGGTCAATGCTACATATGTTTTACCTTTTTTGGCTTTATAATGACATCACAATTGTCAGTCTAAAAGCATTTCATTCAATTATTATTTGAACATTTTTTTGACAGCAGAAACTGCTTAATGTGCTTTTCACCCGACACTTACAGCACACAAGATGCCACAAAGTGGCCGTGGATTAGTGTAGGACAATGCAGATGAAAATGGTCATGCACTTTACACACCGAATGTGCAAATAGTTCCCTTTTAAATTATTTATGGTGGCAGCCTGTCTTAGGCCAGGGCGTAAAGTGCAGTGCAGTGCTTGCTGTGACGATACAGAAATTATTCTGACAAGGTGCACTGAGAGCCTCGGGGAGAGAGGGGTGATGCAGTCAACTGTTTAAATGCTACAATGGACCTAAAATACCGTTAGATGAAAAAAACGTCAGGTGAAGTCAATTTCATTTGAACATTTAACACATAAGAACAGTTAACCCATACCTTTTAGATTAAAGGTATAGGTTGATTAGATTAGATTAAGTTTGAACAACACCTTTCAAAATGCTTTGTCCAAGTCTAATGCAAGCAGCAGAGCATTCACTTAGGCCTATTGAATTAAATTCTGAAAAAAAAAAATAGATTTCTGCAGGGAACTACGCAAGCGTTCTCAAAGCCAGAATAACTAAAGAGCCCAGGTGATGGCGCTGTTGCTACATTTTCTCAAAGGAAAGAATCTAATCTTACAGAACAACTATCCCTGTCTGCCCATATAATCCAATAAAGGATGAAAGATTGGCTATTTGTAAACAAATTCATAGGTCTAAACCATTGTCAAATTATTAGCTTTTGCTGACAAATCAGTAGACATGCAGTCCTAGTGTAGTGGGTTAAGGACATTTTTATCCAAGATTTAGGCCAGTAGAGGACAACCACATATGAACGTAAACAGTGACAGTAATTCACAGTCTATCTTGTAACCCAAAGGTATTACAACCTGTCCCAAGTCTGCAGACTTGCAATGTGTAGGTGTGGGCCACCAAGCCAGCATAGGATAACATAAAATAAAGTTACTATATCAAATAAAACTGTGTTTTCATTCCATTCTTCCATTCTCATTCCATTTTTCATCTTTGGACAAGGAAAAATCACTCAGAATCCCCAGCACAGATGTCATGGAGGTGAGAGGAGTTTTGTTGTAAACAACATGGCAGCGACTAACTAGCCAATTAGTCATTTATATGCCATTCTATGAAGTTTGCTTTAATCCTCATTCAGTAGCTTATTGTTATTGTATAGACTTATTTGTATATCTGTAAGTTTCAGCTACATAACAGTTCAAAAACACTATGTGCCTTCGCCCAGTTGGCCCAGGGTATAATATGAAGTACGTGATTAAGTGATAAACCTGAGTCAGAGGTAAAGGAAGCGGTAAAAGTCCTTACAGCGTAGCCAGCCTGTTTTGTTTAATTAAGAAACCGAGGCTCATCTGTTATCAGGATGACCACCTCCATCTTAACTTACCCAGTATTTCGATTTAAACAAACACTTGTAATAATCTCTGGCCTATTCCTGAAACATCTTTCAGTTGTGCTGTTTCCAATCTTTCTCTTCTGGTAGGCTAGTCTGCGTTAAACTTGTTGTTCAATAGGGTACACTCACGCTAGGCATCATGATTAATATTTCTGAACACGAGAATTTTTGGTTGTGGCAGCATGATTTTTATTCAAGTAAATTGTCTTCTGCCTATAGCCTACATGATAAACTAGGACACTGGGGTAAATTAC
Source organism: Tenualosa ilisha (assembly GCA_015244755.2). NCBI lineage: Eukaryota > Metazoa > Chordata > Actinopteri > Clupeiformes > Clupeidae > Tenualosa > Tenualosa ilisha. The sequence continues at coordinate 740,143 of PYXC01000364.1, forward strand.
CTGCTTCTTGTGGGTTCTGTATAGATTTCTTTTTTGCGTGAGCTGAAAAGAGTAGCCGACTAACGTAAACCAAGTACCAAACCTACGGGCCAACCATGAGTGAAAACCCATTCTACAAACTCTACACCGTGTTGAACGCACCCATTTGTATACATTTCTACCTCCCCGCCAACGAAAGCCTATGATTGGCTAGCAGGATCCAAACAGGGCCTTGATTTTAAAGAGACACGTCTCATTTGCTACAATAAATCTGCGCGGCAGCCTTTCTATTCTTACGATTTCTTTTCAGAGAGAAACATACAGTGTACCTTCTATTAGGAATTATGGGATAGTAATTCTTTGTGTTATGATAAGAGTTGTTTGCCTCCAGCATTTGTCTTTTGCGTGTTAAAGAAAACAATCCACATGGTCTAGGTATCCGTCTGTATTTGCATCACTGCCAACCTTACCGGATGACGACAGGGCGGAAAGGCTTGTCCATGTTAGTGGATTTTCAGCGACAAAGATGATGTTTCCGAGGTTCATTCGTCGGTCCAAGTACTTGTGCTGAGAAGACACCGATGTCTGATATGTCAACCGTTCCCTCAGACGCAGGTAGCCGGCGATCTGTGGTTGCTTTTATTCTAAAGACAACTTGTGTATTTCTATTGCTGTCGTGAATGTCCCGCAGTGCGGCCTATAATAACAGTGCATTTTCAATAGGAGATTGGGCTCCAGATCACCTTGCCACTGTTAGCTTTCTAGGATAGTGCTGAGTTTTGGACTGTCGAAGAAGCGTCTTCATTTAAGAAGTTATTTTCCAAACTAAACATAGATGCAAGGACTGTGCTACCTAACGTACCTATTCATAAACCCACACAACGTTGTCTGTGTCGTTATCTATGCATTTAGCGTTAGCTGACGCTAGCATAGTTAGCTGTGTCTAGTAGCCCAGAGCTAGTGCAGTTCACACTTCCTAGTTGGATAGTAACGTTATCCTTAAAGTTATGCTTTCTGACTATGGGTTTATGACATCTGTAACCTGTCAAAAGTTAGGCAGAGGTGTATTTAAGACCTGCCACAAATTGACATTAATACTAGATGACGAGGTTCCGGATGGTAAACTGTTTCATGGTCCTCGGAAAAAAATCAACTCTAATGTTAGCTATGCTAGCATGGATGCGTTAGCCTCACATAACTTTAAACGGGATTCCCCGCAGTGCAACAAAGTGTCTGGCTTGGTTCCGTGGTTGCTTAAGTATCAATGAAAAGTAACAGTGGACTTGTATAACTGTCAGTGACGAATGTTTCTGTCTCATTTGTTTACGCAAGTCTCACAAAACTCTGCTGTTAAATATGCTAATGCTAAACTGTGCTTTGATAGTTCGCTTGCTAGTAGTTTGGAAGCTGTATGACAACCGCCCGAGGAGAAGAAGGCAGGAGGGCGGAAACTTTACTCATTTGCGAAGATAACTGGCGTCATATTAAATCCGAAAATCCGTAATTTGGATATCGATGCCAGTGTTATGAAACGAAAATAAATCTACTATATTATATAGTATAGGCTGACAGGTCATTGTCGCATTTATTTCAAAGAAGGCGTGGATCTGAGCGCTCATTTGAAAGGCAACTTGTTCTTAAGTGGACACTGGGGACAGGCAAAATAAGAAAAAAAACACACATTAAACATTATACTATTAAGATTGAGGTAGATACGTGCGGTTTTTTTCCAAATGAGATGCGATATAACTTGAATGTCCATTTTGGCACACACCCCTGCAGTGTTTATCATTTGATTTGATATCTGAACACGCACGCCCACACATTACATGGACGTGTCATTGTCCAGACAAAACCTCACAACCCACCTAGGTAGAGTTAAAGAGCAGACCACCCTCTTTTATGGTTCCGCAGAGCTTAGTGCTTCTAAAGTAACGTTATTCCCGGTAAAATTCAACTTTTGGAGCACAATGTTGCCAAAACACAAGAAGCTCTTTCTGTGTTTGTTGTTCCTCTCAAGTTAACTGTGAGGCTAGAGGCAAGAGAAACGTTCTTGCCCATCATTCCCATCAATAGTTTCCCTAAATGTAATATTTCATGGTAAGTGTATGACACAATGACTATATTATCATCCCTTCATAGGCTGTTCTTGGATCCAGTAGAAGCCACAGTCATGTATTCCGAGTGGAGGTCTCTGCACCTGGTAGTCCAGAATGACCAGGGCAACGTGAGCGTCCTGCACTCCTATCCGGCAACAGTGGGAAGAGATGTGGCCAATGCTGTAGTTCGGCCCCTTGGAGCCAGCCTGGGAGGCCCCACGTCAGAGAGCTTTCTAAAGACAGATAAAGAGGTACTGTAATAATTATTTGAGTGAGTAAGTGAGTGAGTGGGAGGCCCCACGTCAGAGAGCTTTCTAAAGACAGATAAAGAGGTACTGTAATAATTGTTTGAGTGAGGGAGTGAGTGAGGGGGAAGGAATGAGTTGGAAAGATTGACTTTCGAAAAGAGGGGTGGTGCCAGTCATAAGAGGGTTCTTGAGAATTGGCCTGTTGTAAGTCAGATGGTGTATATTTAGCTCCAGCCATTGTTTGCTACTGCAGATATATCCTCCTGTTCCGCTGACTGATTGTTGTTGTGATGCTTGGTCCTGGTGAGGAAGGGTGCCATAAAAATGAAGGACCTAATGTTGTAATTACTGTGGCATGGACATTCACACTATCTTGCTGACTGTGGACACCACGCTGTATATTATAGCTGTACTGAGAGAGTTAATCTGTGCTTCGAAAATGCAGTTAGCTGTTGACCAGATCAGATGGCTCTTTTTCCTCTTACTTCTCTTTAGCCTGTATTATGACCTTGTCTGCTTGTGAGTGTGAGTCTCGTTTCTGCCACGGACATTAGCTGTAGCAGTTCCCTTTTGTTTGTATGTTCTAGCTGATTTGTATTGTTGGAGTGTGTGTGTGTGTGTGTGTGTGTTTAAGTGTGTGCAGACCCACAACAAGAACTCGGTATTGTTCCCTCTGCCTTTGCTGACTTCCGCCCCCGTTGTGTTGGAACCTTAGGTTCCTCCTGGCTTCTGTGTGGCGTGATAACAGTGTAAGGATTTCCTGTGTATTCCCTGTAGCCCCCTGCCTCTGATTTTCGCAGCTCTCTCTCTCTCTCTGCCATGTTTAACCCAGCCCAACCTGGGGCTGGGTTCTCTGTAGACTGCCTGCCTGCATGCCTGCCCAGTGTTTATTAGATAACACTATTTCGCTATGAGGGGCAGGAGCAAATTCAAGTCCCTTGCCAAGGAATGCACCCAGGCCCTCGATTCAGCGAGGCTGAGTGTCTGTCTGCTTTGCTGGCATGTTTTTGCTCATGAGATAAGTGAGTGAGCTGAACAGAGAGCTTTGATGGCACCACCTGTGGTACTCTTCCTGTTAAGGACCGGGTGGCTGTTCAGTGGGGCAGAGCCAAACCACAGCCACATACCAAAGTTAATGAGTGGTGATGTTGATAAAAGCTCTAGAGAAGATGTAATGTTGTTAGGAGGATAAATTTAGCAGTTTGTTTTTCCATCTCAGTGGTTTATAGTGTCACATGATCACCATTAGGGCTCAAGGGAATTGTCCCATTCATTCTGAGAAGCTTTTTTCATTAGTGTTAGTGTAATGTTTAAGTTGAAGATGATTGGGGATAGCCTACCATTCATTTCACACCCGAGACACTGACCTTTTTGCAAGCTAAAGCTTCATCTGTCAGACCATAGGCTCTAGATTGTGGACACCTTGAACTGACATTCAGTACTTTTAGTCTTGTTTTGTCTTATTGTTCGCTAGGGTATACATATTAAGTATTGTTTGTTTCATGTGTTTTCCCTGCATTTCACTGTACCCTTGTTCATTTCTCTATTGTTTTGCCCGTGCATGTGTATTAAATCTGTTTTGTTCATGAACTAAATGTCCTCTGCCCTCTGGGGCATCAGGTGAAATGGACCATGGAGGTGCTGTGTTATGGCCTGACCCTGCCTCTGGACGGAGACACGGTGAAGCTGTGTGTGGACGTCTACACAGACTGGATCATGGCCCTGGTGTCTCCACGAGACTCCATACCTCAGCCCATCATCAAGGAGCCCAATCTCTACGTCCAGACTATTCTGAAACACCTGCACAATCTCTTCTTGCCAAGGTATCACAAGTTTGTTTTGCAAAGTATATAAAGAAACAATGTAGAAAATAAATAATAATAACAGTAATAGTCATGTGCTTGATCATTGTCAGTTAACGGTTACGATTGCTGTTTTGATTAATTTTTCGATTAATTGCCCAGCACTACCCTAAACTCACAAAGGCTTAACTGGCATGTGACAGTAGTAAAGCCAATAATGAAGTTCAGTCATGCCAGTTAAACCAGGGTGTACTCTGGGACTCTGGGAGTCAACTGATTATTACTACTCTGGGAGTCAACTGACTCTGGGAGTCAACTGATTATTACTATGAGTAGAAAGTGAATGTGAGAGAATGAGACTGTCAGTTTTAGGGAAGGATCATTTTTCTTCCAAATATGAGAACTAAGTGCTAGGCTGCTATTTTCTTTTTGTTCTTAGGGAGGGTCCAAGTTTTAAATGGGTGGAAGTTGGGGCAGACCCCCTAAGCCCCTCTGTAATTTGTACCATGATAGAGGTTGGCTTGTTCTACGCTATAGCTTGTCATTTCAGCTGGAGCGATTTCTCAAGATGTTATTTTGGCTTGAGTGTGATTGGCATGCTGATATTTTTGGATATTTGTTTTCTTGGCTATTTTTTGTCAACGAGGGAAGAGGTTAGGTCTGAGCAGTATTTATTGCTGGCACAGACTGCGTTTATGTGCCGTGTCGTATTTACTTTGGACTGTAAGCCCATGAACAAAAATGAAATTGAAAATAGAACTACTTTAGATGTGGTTTTCTGTTCTCTTTCATGTTTTTTTTCTCACTCACCTTTCTAAGTGTTATTCTTTATCCTTTGCTTTTTATATCCCCCTTCTCTCTCTCTCTCTCTCTCTCTCTCTCTCTCTCTCTCTCTCTCTCTCTCTCTCTCTCTCTCTCACTCTGTCTGTCTCACCATCTCTGTAACTCTCTCTTTTCAGATTTTGACCACTTATTCTTTATCCTTTGCTTTTTATATCCTCTTTTTCTCTCTCTCTCTCTCTCTCTTTCTCTCTCTTTCTCTCTCTCTCTCTTTCTCTCTCTCTCTCTCTCTCTCTCTCTCTCTCCCTCTCTCTCTCTCACTCACACTCTCTCTCTCTCACTCACTCACTCACTCACTTTGTCTGTCTCACCATCTCTGTAACTCTCTCTCTTCAGATTTTGACCACCAGTCTGACCTGTATTGACTAAGTGTTGTTGTTTCCCCTCTCTCCTGTGCTGTGTCCCAGGCCGGAGCATTATAGCCCCATGCACTTCCGCCTGTGCCAGCAGGTGCTGTGTGCGGTGCAGAGGCTGGCGCGGGACTCGTCCTCGATGGTACGCGAGACCTGGGAGGTGCTGCTCCTCTTCCTGCTGCGCATCAATGACACCCTGCTCGCACCGCCCACTGTAGGAGGTGGGCATATATAAACACACACACGCACACACACGCACTGTCGATCTACACACTTTTGAAGCAGGGGTACAGTACAGGGCAGTTGTATCTCTCTCTCTCTCTCACACACACACATACACAATCACACACTTTTCTACAATACACACTTTTCTACAATACTGCGTTTAATATTGCTTACCCTGCATTATGGTCTAACTGCAAGGTGTCATCAGCGTTTACGGTAAATTAGCAAACTGTGTGTATTATTTTGCCACTGTGGGTCTTCAGAAATGCAGTCTGCAATTCTATTTTGACACCATACACTTTTTCAGTCAGCAAATTGCTCCTCATGGCCCTTTAGCTGCTGCCCATGTACGTGTAAAACTAAAAACACTGTGTTTCTGAGGTGCCAAACGTAAGGTGTAATTTGAATGACTACCGTAATTTCTTGATTATTAACTGAGGTTAATACATTGATTTTGCTAAATGTCTTCATCTTTGAGGTTAATACATGGGTGAGGTCTATACACAGGATTGCATTTCTTTTCATCCTTTTACTTGATTTGATTCTGATTCAATAGGTTATGTTTAGTAAGCTGAGGTTAATACATGTGTGAGGTTAATACAAGGATGAGGTCAATTCACGGTTTTGTTCTGAGGTGCCAAACAAAAGGTGTAATTTGACTGACTACTGTGATTTCCTGATTATGAACTGAGGTTAATACATTGAATTTGTAAAATTTCTTCATCAATCAGGTTAATACATGGGTGAGGGCTATATACAAGATGGTGTTTCTTTTCATCATTCTACTTGATCTGATCTGATTCTGATGCTGATGCTGATTCTGATTCAGTAGGTAGTGTTTAGTAAACTGAAGTTAATACAAGGATGAAGTCAATACATGGTTTTGTTTTTGTAGTTTGCATAAAACTCTGACCTGAGGTTTACACATGGTGTGGCTTATATTCAGGAAATTACTGTATTGAGCTCACATATCATAACCTTCTCACATGCAAATGCAAAGCAAATATTTTCTAATTTTAGAAGAAGACACTGAGCTCCATAAATGCATCAGTCATCTCAAAATAAATCTTGAAAATCAGCCTGTTTCTCCTGTTTGGATCACTGCAAATGCAGAGCCCTATAGCCCTGTCTGACTGGCACGATGTTGCTGTTTGCAGGCGGCATTGCGGAGAAGCTGGCTGAGAAGCTGATCAGCGTGCTGTTTGAGGTGTGGTTCCTGGCCTGCACACGCTGCTTCCCCACGCCGCCCTACTGGAAGACGGCCAGGGAGATGCTGGCCAACTGGAGGCATCATCCGCCCGTGGTGGAGCAGTGGAGCAAAGTTATCGCTGCCCTCACCTCCAGGTAAAGGATGGCGCTGACCTGTGAGCATGAACAGAGGCGTGGGCATGGTGGGTACTGCAGATCAGGTTGAGGTTTTATCAGGAACGACGTGCCAAGAGTTCATGGCACGGTCCAAGCAAGGATCGAGTCCAGTGGAACCCCCAGCTTTGCCCTTGACATGACACTTTTTCTGGATTTTTTTGAAATGAATTTATTTCTTTATTTTTTAGACAAAGTTTTTGAATAGAAGTTCTCTCTCTTTTTTTCTCTTTTTACTTCTCTTTTGTCCAGATTATTGCGGTTCACATACGGCCCTTCGTTCCCGCCATTTAAGGTCCCCGAGGAGGATGCCAACCTCATTCCCTCTGAGATGGACAACGACTGTGTGGCCCAGACATGGTTTCGCTTTCTGCACATGCTCAGGTGACTACACCCAAGAAATGCAGTATCAACTGTATATGCAGAAAGACATGCATAACATGTTTGATGCTGGAGGGTTATTGTCCAGTGTTTGTATAACAATGTCAGTGGTATTAATTGGTAAATGTGTGTAATGCAGTGGGTTTTTTAAAAGTTAAATGTTACTTTGTTAATTAGTGCATCATTTTCAGAGGTGGGTAAGTTGTGTTTACCTGCATTTAGCCTCCACTACAGCCCTGGTTACTTTAGTCAGTGGTTGGAACAGAAATGCGTACTCTCTGAGTTTTGGAGCTAAGCTAGTCACTTCTCCCCCCGTTCCTCCTCACCAGCAATCCAGTGGACCTGAGCAACCCAGTGATCGTGAGCTCCACGCCAAAGTTCCAGGAGCAGCTCCTGGGGGTGAGTGGGGTTCCCCAGGAGGTGGTTCAACACCCCTGCCTCAAGCAGCTGCCCCAGATCTTCTTCCGTGCCATGAGGGGTATCAGCTGTCTGGTGGATGCCTTCCTAGGTGAGCATAGGGACCGCACCTGCTCCTTACTTCTCCTCCTCAGAGTTTGTAAATACCTGTAAACATTGGTTGAAGTCAAATGCACCCCCTAACCCTGAACCCTCAAAGACTTATTGCGCAAGTCAATAAATGCCTGTTAAGTCTCTGAGGGCTCAGGCTTAAGGCTTGGGAGGGCATTGGAAGTCAGCCATTATTACTGAAACTTCTGTAGTTTTAAATGTACTCTACATGATATCTGCCTCTTCTTCTGCTCTCAATTCTGTTGGAGCCTTGAAAGTACGAGCTTTTGGGAAGTCTTCCTTGACCCGGGTGGGTCCAACTGGCTCAGTTTGCTGTGTATATTTGCGTAGTCAAAAGCAGAGAGCCGTGCGGTGATGTGAGTGTGAGCGGGAGTCACTGCTCTGACCAGAGGGAAACTTAAAAGGGACCACTGTCATTTTAATCCCTTTGAAAGAGCCGGCCTCTCAGCTGATCTCAGCTGGGCAGCTCTGAGAAACAGTCTTTTTTGTTTGTTTGTTTGTTTGTTTGTTTAGTTTATTTACTTCATTCTGTCAACCTTTTCCTTTATGTTGTGCTGAATTGGCTCAAGTGTTGATGTGTGTTCCCCTGTAGGTGTTGCTGTGCATACTCCTCTCTTTAGGCAACTCGAGCTCCATGAAAAGCTGCCGTCCCATGGTACTCCAATCCCCTTTAGTGTCTTTTGCCTGACCTTTCTGACTTGATTCTGCCAATCTGGGGCTATAAGGGGTTATGTGACTGTGTCTGGCTGTGGGGTACTCCACCTATTCATCATTGCTATAAAATCTCAGAAACGGAGAGAGAGGTATTTCAGTGTGTACACAAGCTATGTGGATATCAGTGCCTTGAGCACCTCGAGGAGGTTTTGACTTGTACATGTGAGAGGGCTCTTTGACATGTGATCTGTGCCCACATGGTTTGTGTGCATTGTCTGTGAAATGTCCTTATAGTGGCACCAAAGAGTGTCTCGGCTTGTTAACTGTTCTGCCTCAGTGTCTTTTGTGACCTTTGGTCTAGAAACACATGCGCGCGCACACACACACACACACACACACACACACACAAGTATGCAAGCGAGGTGTATCAGCACATTTAGATCATGTTGTAGAGTTTAGTCCTTTTCAGTTAAACAGTCCCTGCAGTTTACTCTTCCTGTGGTCTGTCCTTTAGCGAGAGGAAGCGTGTGTGTGTGTGTGTTTGTGTGTGTGTGTGTGTTGTGTGTGTGTGTGTGTGTGTGTGTGTGTGTGTGTGTGTGTGTGTGTGTGTGTGTGTGGTCGGTTGCAGTGAGGCTGAATGCAGTCCTACGGCCCCAAGTTTAGTATAGACAAACTGGGCCTCAACTCCACTGTGTGGTCACATAGCACTTCATCCTTCTGCTACACTATGTGGAATGCCTTTTTGACCTTTGAAAAACATGTCAGAGCCTATAAACACTGTGTGTGTGTGTGTGTGTGTGTCTGTGTGTGTCTGTGTGTGTGTGTGTCATGTCTGGATGCCCTTCTCAGACCTTACATAGTGTTTACATTGTTCAACTAAGTCTGACAGGCACATATACATTGAGCTGTGCAGTAACCTAAACATTGTAAGCAGACAGGCATTTGCACATACAACAAATATTTTCCTTTCCCCACATCGTTATGTTCTGTTTGTTGACCGTTAAGTGCCACTCCGGTCCAGAATCGACAGACACAAATTGACAAAATGCACTGTAGCTGTGTGAATGACTTTGTATGACAGTCGCAGCAGTGATCAGTGTGTTACTAAATACCAATCAACCTTTTTCCAAGTGCCCTTACACAGTGGTGCATGGTACTAACACACTGTCAGTGTGATGTATGTTATGTGTGTGTGTGTGTGTGTGTGTGTGCGTGCTATGGGGCCTAAGTGTTTATTGTGTAAAGCTTGTGCTGTTATTTCTTTTTCTTGTCCTTTCTTTGTTTCCATCCATCTATGCCCCCCCCTCTCTCTTTCTTCTCTCTCTGTCTGTCTCACTGTCTCTCTCTCTCTCTCTCTCTCTCTCTCTCTCTCTCTCTCTTCTTTGTGTAGGCTTACAAGAGCTTTCTTCCACAGGAGTCACAATGTCTCGTGGCTATATCCGTGACAGACTGCCCTCCATAGGTACTCTGGATGTACCAAAGCAATGATCTTATGTGTTGCCTAAATCTATGTTTGATTTCTCAGATGCCTGGTGCTGGCCTCAGTCAGGAAACATATTTATGTTCAGCACAATTAAATATTATTTTGATGTTTTTTTGTTATAATGGTTATAATATTAATTCCATAACTGGTACTCATAATTCAACAACTTGCTAGTTGTTTTGTTTGTAGATTTTGCAAAATAGATCCACCTGTTTCTTATATCCTCTCCTTCTTTCTGTTTGTAAACAACGTCCTTTTTTTCCAGGTGTTGCTGTGTCTAGGAACAATTTTCGTGACAGGCTACCATCTTATGGTACTTTGTACAGTAGATCTCCTAAACAGCCATGAGGGCACTTGATGTGGATTGGTGGATTTGCTGGGTTGGCAAGATCTTATTGTGGAATGGTGCATGTACTATGGCTGTTCATTTGGGCCTTTTGTGTTGAGGGTCAATCAGTCGAAAATGTCAAATGTATTTTGCCACCTCTACTGCATGTGCTGCAGGATATGCTTATTTGGTCTTATTATCTCAGAAATAAAATAGCTTATTAATTAAACTGTTAAAACCAAAGGAAACTAAGTCAGCCCCTTATAAACACCAATAAGACCTTAGGATCATGGCTAGTCATTTCTAACTTTTGTAACCTCAGACAAAACTTGGTCAGAGATTTTTCCTATCCTTTAGGGTCCCTGTAAACCAAAATATATGTTGTGAGTTAGTCACATCTCAGAATGTACCACCCAGACAATCTAAAGGAATAAAACACAGTATAGTATTAAACATTAAAGTATTACTGTTCCCCCATAGGTGGGAAATGTGGTTATGACTCACTGTATTGTAATAGTCATATGCATTTAATGGCTCCATTCACACAGTCAAGTTGCATAACTAGTCCCATTCTCCCTAGACTACAGGTCTACCATCTTTTCCAGTGGCACACACAATTAGTTGAGCACTTCCAATTCAGGTAATTATGTGATGGATAGAAGGGACAGGGCATATGCAGGATTGAAATCCTGAGGTACAGTTACCTATTCCCGTTTACACCAGGCATCTGTGCAAACATCTGCTGTGCTGTACTGCAGTCTGTTATAATTAACAAAATAAACAAAGTTCACGTGCAGGTAAGAAAAAGAGGTTAGGACCAAGTCAGAATAGCTAGATTTGGCCTCCAGAGCCCATAATGCATTGCATCTAGGGTTGTGAAACACGCTATTGTGTCAGTGCTTTGTTTTGTTCATCCTGCATTTTGGAATCCATCTGGATCTTGATCAATCAGGGCAAAAGCTTTACTAACCCAATCAATTTTGTGGGGATCCTCAGGAAATGTGCGGTATATGGTGCATGGAGTAAATTACTTTAAATGATTTTTTTATTTGTTGTGGCACATGCCATCTTTGCCTTTCATGTGGATTATGGTGTTGCTGTTGATGGACCAGATTTGTTGTTCTTGTTTTGCCCAAATGCCCAATGCAATTAGGGCCCAAGTGATGGCATCCCTGAGGGATGGTGTTGTGCTGGAGGCTGGAACACCAAAAAACAACTGTTGCTCACTAATGCTGCCAGTAAGAATGGTACTGGTTGCTCCACTGATGAACCTTGTGTGCGCTGATGATTGAGGCTGTCCGCAAAACTGTGGCATGTTTGCTTGATTGATCTGACATGAATAGATGGGAACAATCTGGGGCGAGGGGTGGGTTGGGGGAGATCCCACAAAGATGAGGAATTCTGAAGTCAAATGATCTAATGATGAAATTTATCCTGGGAGGACCTCACCTGGTTCACCTGCCCGATGAATTGTTCTCTGTTCCGTACACCTGTCATGCAGGTATATCCCGCCCCCGTTCAGACAGTGCACCTCCCACTCCAGTGAACAGGCTAAGCATGCCTCCTCCCCCAACCACCATGAACACAACTCCACCACACAGCCGCCGACACCGCCCAACAGCCGTTACCAAGACGACCAGCAAGGCCTCGACGGTAGGAAGGCTAACGCTGAATGCTTTAAACACAAAGTATTAAATGTAGTTTAATATGAGTGCCCAGCATTATATGTATAGTCCCAAGTATTCCTATATAGTATATCAAAAAGCTTTTTTGACATAAAAGTCAATATTTGAATAGGTGGAATCGTATTTAGAAATTCATTCTAAATGAATTCCTTAACTTTGGGAAGAATTAACCATGTGCAAAAAAAAATGCCTCTTATTTTTTTGCCACCAGACGGGACAGTCCAAAGTGTCGCACCAGACTTCTTCCTCATCCTCACCTCTGTCCAGCCCCAACCAGACAAGCTCCGAGCCACGACCCCTCCCTGCCCCTACGCGGCCCAAGGTCAACAGTGTCCTCAACCTGTTTGGCCAGTGGCTGTTTGACGCTGCACTGGTCCACTGCAAACTCCACTCAAGCCTGAGTAGGGACAGCAGCATGACGGGTAAGAACACACACACACACACACACACACACACACACACACACACACACACACACACACACACAGTGCTAGTACCGCCTCCCTCAGCTGCCAGCTTTGCTTTACTTTAGAATCATCAAGGATGAGGATGAGGATTTGAAGTTAAAAAAAATACCTCAAAATAGCCAAGGTATGTGAAGAAATGATTTCATGGTGTCATGCCAAAATATTAATGCCCAGATCTGATAGCCATCATAGTTAGCATGCTAACCAGCTAGCTTTGGACTGTATTCTCTCGTTATACCACTTTGAGTTGCTTTGTGGGATCATGCAAGTCAATGAAAGAGTGCGGTCATGGGAGTGATTTTGATCCCTTCAGCCCCCTCAGTCAAAGAGATGTGCTTTGGATGTCAAGTGCTAGTTTTTAATGAGCGCCTAGCGCCTGCTTGTTTGCAGTGCACTCCTCTGGCAGCCTCGTCTCATTATGGAAAGATGACTTGCAGATTTGTTCGAAGAAGAGTCATTTTATTTATTTCTCTCTTTTGACGGCGCCCATTTTTGCACTCTCTGAAGTGTTAATTAGCTGTCCTTGTTTGTTTGACCATATTGACTTCACGGCTGCCAGTGGAGACCCCCACTAGAGAACTGGAACTTTCCAAGCCATTTTTCGTGAGCCAATCATCATTTGGGCAGTGGTGTGGTATAAATGCCAAAGGCGATGTAGCCTCACTATGTGATCATGTCTCCTCATTTTCCGAGTTGGATATAGGGAATGGCACTAAATATCCAAGGAAATCCAGTGTTATTCAATCCATAGCCCTGTTGTTTGACATCACTGAGTGCTGTCTGTTGGGAAAAAGAATGAAAAAATAATAGAACAGAGACCAGATAGCATGCCGACAGCTAACATGAACTGAAAGGGGTGTGGGAAAATGAAACTGGAAGTGAGTTTCTGTTCCACATTCACTTAGTGTTGGCTGCCGATTCACTGTTGCGTCTTTGTTTTATTACCTTTTTTTCCATTCTTTTTCTCCCAACAGCACTCAGTGACCTTGAACAACAGAGTTATGGTTTGATTCACGCCAGGCTTCTATTTTAAGCAAAGATTTGACAGATGCTCAATCTCTGAGATCATTTAGCCTGACAGAGCCATTGCTGAGTGCTTCATTGCCCTTTGCCAAATTTATTCACCTATGACTGTTCATCGGTTGGTTTGATTCAGTTCATTTTTTGATTTTTGCTGTTGTTATTTTGCAGCCACATATTTCCAAATTCTTCTTTCTTATAAATCTTGTAAGTAAGCCGCTTGAGCTTTCACTTGGCTAGTTTTGTTCTTTTTTTTGCATAAGTTTGCCCTCATAGTTTTGTGAGTTGAGAAGAACAGCACACTCCTAATCTTGCAATAACATTTCCATTCATTTCACATAGTAGCACTGTTTGTTTTGGTTGGAACGACAGGCTTTGCTTGCGTTTGTTTACTGCTTGTGTTTGTTTGGTCTGACTGGTCACCACCCAGATGCCTATGGGTCAATTGCAACAGATATAATGGATAAGATAATAGGGATGAAACATTGATAATGGGGGCCTGACATCAGCACAGGCTCTCTGTCAATTTGCCAACCAGACATTTCTCTTACTATTTAAAGGCATCCTATGCAAGTTTTTTACCCTTGTGACAACCTTGAAGTTATTTAATGGTAAACTGATAAGTACGGAGAACGGTGTACTACTCTCCCCTTCATCTGAGCCAATACAGCTCAGAGTAAAGAGAAAAAATGGCCACTCTTACACAATGTGTTCTGCCTTTTGTGTAATATAGTGTTTATTACCTCGGCAGTTCACATACCATTTCTAATGGTTAAAGCACAAAACTTCTGTAGGAGGAGCTCAGTAATGGTGACAACCAAAAAAGCTGGAATTGCATAGGGTGCCTTTGAATCTGCCAGTTCAACTCTCAAGTCGCCTTTAGGTCAAAAGCTTGAACAATTAGCATAAATGTTTGTTTACAATTGACTCTGCCTGCCACTAATCACCTTTTTCCTCAATCTTGTCTCGCCACTGTTAACCCATCCACTGTCCACCTTAGGGATTTATACTAACCAGGCTTTGAAGAGCTCCGCCGATCTCTACAGATTATTGCGCTTTCTTTTATTTTTAGAGCAGTTGACTGCAGTACTGATGGATGCTGTGGATACTGATGGCTTTGCAATTTTAATGAGAGAAATCATACTTAGTGAATATGGAGAGCAGCTGTCCAGACTCATTGAGCATCTAGTCTAATTCTGGTCTAAATGGATGAGTGACCAGTTTTATAGTCTGAGGACAGGCAAGAAGAGTGCATTGTGTTTCTCTCCTCACTGTTTCTCCTGGGCTCTGTAAGCAGAGGTAGTTTTAAATCCCCCTGGACTACTAGGTGGAGGGTCTCTTGCATTGTTAAGATATTGTGGAGTTCTGCAATAGATTAAAAAGAGGTAGAGATAAGTCATCCCTGATAAAATTTGAGTTTCTTAAATTTGTGTTTTTTTATTTAGCAGTCTGCATTCTGTGCTTTGCTTGATTTCATTGCAGCTCACTCTAGTTTAGTAAAGTTTACTAAAGTTTATTTCTGTGGACTGATTCATTCAGGAAATGAAATGGATGATAAAATCTTTTAGATCTCAGCATTTGAATGGGATTCGCTTCTGCTGTACTTGATGCTGGGGAGTTGCACAACAACAGCAGTCCACACAACGCAACAAGTGAAGCGAGTTACTGTCTGTTAGTCAGTCAGTTAGTTTTGTGGGGTCTGTGTTTCCCTCAGGCGTGTCTTATTGACTGCTTTATGCTCTCTGTGCCTTTCACTCCTCTCTCTTGCCCTCTCTCTCTCCATCTGTTTATATCTCTCCTCAACTTCTCTCCCTCTCTTCTCATCTCTCCTTCTCTCCTTTCCTCTTCCTTTCCTCTCTCATCTCCTCTCCTCTCACCTCTCTGTCTCTCTCTCTCCTTCCATCACTAACTCTCTCATCTCTTTGCCTTTCTTCGTTTGGCCTCCTCTTCTCCTCTCTTCTCCTTTGTTCTCTTGCCAAGCCTTAGCCACTCAGGCAGGAGTCGAGCTGAGGAGAAAAGGCTCTCAGATGTCCACGGACACCATGGTCTCCAACCCAATGTTTGATGCCAACGAGTTCCCCGACAACTACGAGTCCGGCAGGGCCGAGGCGTGTGGAACGCTCTGCCGCATCTTCTGCAGCAAGAAAACTGGCGAGGAGATTCTCCCAGTCTACCTGTCCAGGTGACAATTCCCAAGCTTCTTTGAAAGAGAGATTAAGATCTCACTGGGACTCACCTGGTAAGATAAAGGATAAATAAAATGAAATTAAATTTAAAATCTGACAGAAGATTTAACGAAATATTACCTTTTTAAGTGATTTTGAATGATTATAATCTCTAATAATTGGACCTGGGTTAAAAAATACAGTGTTTCCCCCTTGGTTTTTTTCTGTTAGCAACTAGGCAGCCCACACAGAAGTGTTGACCAACCATAATTTCAGATCAGTGCTTTCAGTCTTATTTCGCCTTCCCTGTTTTCTGTCAGGCTTACACAAACCATGTGTTCCTCTTTTGACAGATTCTACATGGTTCTGATTCAAGGCCTCCAGATATCAGACTACATCTGCCGGCCGGTCCTGGCCAGCATCATCCTCAACTCCTCGGCTCTGTTCTGCTCCGACCTGAAAGGCATCAACGTGGTGGTGCCATACTTCATCTCGGCTCTGGAGAACATCCTTCCCGACCGGTGAGACACAGACCCAATAAACAGACACACACTGGGATCCATCAACCCTTCCTCCAACCCTTCTTTACTGCAGATAGACAAACACGGAGAAAGAGAGAGAGAGAAAGAGAGGTAGAGGGAGAGAAGTAGCAGCTTCCATGACTGTAGTTACACAGTTATGTGGTCTAGCCCTGACGGAAGTCCTGACATGCTTTGATATATTTCTTTATTTTATTCTCGGCACATTTTAAGCAGGACATCCTCTCTCTAATGGGCTTCATGAACAATTGCTTCATGTGAATCTTGTGAGGAGATGGCTGTCCTAACTCCCATCATGATGTTTTTGGTTATACATTCACCCAGTTCTGACGGTGCATAAAAACTTAATGCTCTCATGGCAGTTTGGGTCTCTGCCTCACGCTATGCAACACTGGACAATATGACTCAACAAAATGTCGAATATCAATGATGAGCTAAACATAGCCCCAACAGAGCAGTTTTTAAACGCATCTGCTAATTTGCAGATAATTCTCTCAGTCGTACTCGATAAGAACCGTATTTACCTTCGCTAAGGAGTTTGTGTTTTTGCCGGCGTTTGTTTGTTTGTCTGTCTGTCTCTCTCTGTTTGTGTGCATAATAACTCTAAAAGTACTTCATGGATTTGGATGACATTTTTGGACAACATGGGTATTAGGACAAGGAACAGATGATTAAATGTTGGTGGTGATCCAGAACACCATTTGGAATTTATATTGCATCAGTGACCCTATATTGCCTTGGTGGAGCGCTGTACTCTCCGAGTGCTTTTCTAGTCAGCAGATGAAACCTATGGGGAGTCTGGTACAATTGGAAGTTAGTTATAAGTCCAAACAACATTGAGCTGTTGGCTTTTTAGTGTCCTTGCCTCTATGATGAGCATGGAGCATGTTAATTGAATGTGGATTGTGTTAGCGATGGACAGAATGATTCAAATTTATCCCTCTAACATACATTGACTTCATAACAATCGAGAGGTCTGACCAAATTACATCTGATGCAAGGATCAATCTGTACATGTTTCAGCATCTGTTGTACTTTTTTGTTCTGTTGTCTGAGTATTACTACTGATGCAAGAGCCCAATGATGCAAGATGGAACGATGCTGAGTGTGCTGGAAAGATTCTGGAATATAATCTTTTGAATAAAGATTTAATATTCTTCAAAATTACAGTATACTAGTGTTGTAGTTGTGCAGAACCATGAACAAATCATGATGATTAAGTCTTCCTCTCTGCCCCCCCTCCATCTCACTTTCCCACCCTCTGCCTCTCTCTCTCCCTCTCCCTCTCTCTCTGTCTCTCTCTCTCTCTCTCTATACAGGGAGTTGTCCAAATTTAAATCGTATGTGAACCCCACAGAGCTGCGACGAGCTTCCATTCACATCTTGCTCTCCATGTTGCCGCTGCCTCATCACTTTGGCAACGTCAAGTCAGAGGTAGAAAATCAGCCACCTGCCTGTCTCCCCTCTGCCAGGCCTTTCTCTCATCGCACTCTCTGTCCTCTTAAATCAGATTTTAGGTGTCTGTTCTCCCCTATAAAACAAATCAAGTCTTGTGTAGTCATCACATTGCGGAGAGATATAGCACCACTGCTGGATGCTAAGTCATGGCAGCAGGCCCATCCTGTACACCAGTGCTGAATCAGACCCTGCCACTCTGTGTTTTCCAGGTCTTGCTGGAAGGGAAATTCAGTAATGATGACTCACTCCACGACAAAGCGGTCACCTTTCTGTCCCTCAAGCTACGACTGGTCAATATTTTGATTGGCGCATTGCAGACAGAGACGGATCCGACCAACACGCAGATGATTCTAGGTACATTTGTTTGTCTTTGAGTACAGTGATGTTGCATGCGGAACAGCATCCCTCGCTCAGTAGGACTGTGGAAAATTGACAGCGTTGACCTTCATGCGCTGCATACATAAACCAAGATAAATGAGATTATACTGATGTGTCCCCAGGGGCCATGTTGAATATTGTACAAGATTCAGCTCTGTTAGAGTCCATTGGTGCCCAGGCTGAAGTGGTAAGTGATACTGTGACAGGTAATGCAGCAATATATTTTTATTTTTCTACATGTGTGAGAGTTAGAATGTGTGTGTGTGTGTGTGTGTATGTGAGCAAGAGGAAGTAGTTTACTGTAGCAGAGGTGTGCTGTGCTTTGTGGCTCCACAGGGCAGTTTGGATGGCAGTCACACCCTGGCTAAGAGCCACAGCAGAAACAACAGTGGCATCAGCACCGCCAGTGCAGGCAGCTCAGAGGCCACCACACCCGATAGCGAAAGACCCGCACAGGCTCTGCTCCGCGACTACGGTAAGTCAGAAGGGACACTCAGACTGGCTATGTGAAAAGTCAGTGAAAACTAATTAAGTTTGAAGTTTCCCATTTTCCATCTTCATGTTAGTGAAGTTTACACTAGTCTATTGTTTATCCTTAGCAAACATTGTATGTGTTCAGAAGATTTTTTTGGTAAAGATTTTTTTTCTCCTCTAGTGATTTGAAACCTCTGGTATTTTTTGCTGTGCTGTGTCATTTAGAATTTGTCACAAATCCAACTTTTATATTCCCCACCACTCTTCTCCTCCTTTAAAATGGCTATTTCATATATATCAGTAACAGACTTGAACACACAGTCTCTTGGCTGCATGTCTTGGATTCGGCCTTCTGCATGTGGCTAAATGGCCAGTATATTGTTGCCACCCGGACCTGCTTCCAGGCTGCAGGTCTTCTTCATTCTGACCAAACTCTCAAACTGCCTTGAGTGCCTTATCACTGGGAGCATACCTGGATCAGGATCAGGACACCTGATGTGCTAGAAGCTAGGCTTCGGAAAGTCAAATTCCCACAATGCATTTGTCCCGTGCATCATTATGCTATGCAGATCATTTAATTTGGAACGCTGCTTCAACGTGGTAGATCAACAGTCTCCTATTTAAAGTGCACAGGAAGGATCAGTTCATCGTCTGACTTTCTCTTTCTGAAGCCTATGCTTTTCCGCTAAACTGTGCTTAAGATATTTTTTTAAAAGACAGTTCAGTTGTTTGAACCGGTCTTCAACACATGTGCTCCCCTGTTTGCTGTTTTGGCCTGTTTCTTTTTTCAGCTGTAATTGCATGACTGTAGCTCGACTGGAGTCGCAGACAGTGGCTGAGGCTGCTACTCATTTGTTGCCCTTTATATCGCTATAGTCTTCATAGTGCTTTCAATATTTTAAGAGCAATGGAGTGAAATTGCTTTTGCATTTGCTTTGGGATGTGAAATTGGATCAGTGGTCACTTGTGTTAAGAAGATAATAATCAATGAACGCCTCTTGGATTACCATGTCAATCTGTTCAAATGTCATCAGGTTGCTCTTGTTCCAACATGAATCCAAATTAGTGTTTGGCCCTGGTTTAGCATTTACTCAGTTTGTTTTCCTATTAAATCCATAGACTGTGTGTACGCTGATTGATTTAGCATCCATTAACCTAATTCCTGAGAACACTGGTGACCACTGGAGTTACAAGCCAAGCTTGGGAAATGCAAAGCTGTGTGTGTACGTGAGTCCCTCTGTGTGTTTGCGTGGCTATCTGGCTGGTTGCCTCCTGGACCACTGGCCGTGCTTGTGCTTGCGTTTCGTTTGTCTGTGTGTGTGTGTGTGTGTGTGTGTGTGTGTGTGTGTGTGTGTGTGACTAACCTCCCGGCTCTCTCTCTCCCTCTCCCTCTCTCCTCTCTCCTCTCTCCATTCCTCCTTCCTTTACCTCTCCTCTTCCTCATTCCCCTTCTCCATTCTCCCTCTCCCATCTTCATCTCCTGTTCTCCTCTCCTCCTCTTCATTCCTTCTCTCCCTCTCCCTTTCTCCATTCTTCCTCTCCTCTCTCTCTCCCTCTTTCTCTCTTTCTTTCTTTCCTTCTCTCTCCTCTCTTCTTCATTCCCATTGTCTCTCCTTCCTTCACCCCCCCACCCCTCCCTCCCTCCTCTCTCCATCTCTCTCCCTCTCCCCTTCCATCCCTCCCTCCCTCCCTCTCTCCCTGTCTCTGTCTCTCTGTGGGGCTTTTCTGGCTGGCTCTGGGGGTTTCATATCCAAGCTCTCCACACAGATACGGCCAGCGGCCTCCTCATCCGTAGCATCCACCTGGTCACTCAGCGCCTCAACTCCCAGTGGCGACCTGACATGAGCATCTCGCTGGCGGCCCTCGAACTCCTCGCTGGCCTGGCCAAGGTACAAAGACCCTCTCCTACACACATACACACACACCACACACACACACACACACAACACAAATAAATACACACCTGGCTCCAGACCAGTCACAGAACACCTTCTCATTCCTCCACTCCACAGAGCTGTCACCAGTCCCTGCAGCCAGCTGAATTGAGTCGTCAAGGCTGTAGCCAGCAGGGTGGTGACTGTGTGAATTAGCAATGCCTTCACTTTTCTGAAACAAATATATGTATGTATAGTGGTCGACTGGCGGCCCAGCAATGGACAAAATTACCAATATTTAATTATGGACGGATCGATAGCATCTCCAGCTAGTGACCTTCGATCTACGCTGGCTAGCAAGCCAAGCAAACAACTCCCATTCTTTTCCGTCTTATTTGCGCTGGCCGCTCCCATCTTGCACGACATTGCCTCTCCACGAGGCCTAACTAGCTTTAACCTTTTTGGAATGCCAGTTGGTGTCCATTTAGCCCAGTTTCTCTGCATTTGTACAAGGTGAGACTCTCCTTGTACTTCAGGGCCAGTCTGCCTGAGGGTTCCCCAGACCAGACAAGCTAGAGTGTGAAATGCTAATTGGCTGTGGTGTTCTGAGGGTGTTGTGAGGCCTGTTGTGAGGCCAAGGAAAGGGAGTGGTATCAGGAGTGGAGTTCAGACTGGTTGTTGTGTTCTCTGGTCTCTGTGCCGTGCTTGTTAGCTAATTGGGAATTTGAAACGGAGATCAAGCAAGAGTCTCCCTGTGTGTTCATGCCTTGTTTGTGTCTTTTTTTTTTCTCTCTTCCTTTCACTCTCTCTCTCTTTCTTTCTCTCTCTCTCTCTCTTTTCGGATGCAAATTATGTTTATAGACCAGTCTTTTGCTGTATCTAGTATTTGTGAGGCATCAAATAAACTCAAGGATAACCTTTTTTTTTTCAACCCTGCCTCTGTACCATGTAATTAAATCTCAGGTGAGAGCGAGCGTGGAGTCGTCGGACCGGAAGCGCGCGGTGAGCTCTGTCTGCAGCTACATCGTGTACCAGTGCAGTCGTCCTGCGCCGCTGCACTCTCGAGACCTGCACTCCATGATTGTGGCGGCGTTCCAGTGCCTGTGCGTGTGGCTCACCGAGCACCCGGACATGCTCAACGAGAAGGCAAGGGCTTGTCACGCTCCCTCTGAAGCTCCCCCGCAAACACACACACACACACACACACACACACACACACACACAGGCAGGGATGGGGATGTGCTGCCGTAACTCAAGGGCCATTTGCAGACTGGTGATAATGAGTATCATAATAGGAAGAAGTGTTTTCTCTCTCGGTCATTAATCCCACAGCTTAGTATATGTTCATGTATGTTCCATGTAGGTTTCTCTCCACTGTTGTGTGTACATGATGTGTACATATGGTTATTATTGCACTGTCTATGCAGTAGTACTTACTGTTGTAATGGATACTACTTTAATACTACTTTCTGTCTGTACTAACTAGATGCTAACAGTACTTAATTGGCTGATTTGTGTGCATATGCAAGGGTTTAAACCAAGTCATCTTATCTAATCTGATGTTGGTATTGATCTTGTCAGTTGGATGGTGCTCTAAGAGTAAGACAGGCTTTCTTTTAGCTAGAGGGCCTGACTGTATAGATCTTCTGTGAGGACTGAGGGCTGAAGGGTGAATGATCCTGCATCTCTCCCTGCAGCGCTGTCATCTTCTTTCTGTTTGCAGGACTGTCTGATAGAGGTGCTTGAGATCGTCGAGCTGGGCATTTCTGGCAGCAAGTCGAAGACGGGCGAACAGGAAGTGAGGTACAAGGCTGACAAGGAGCACAACCCCGCTTCCATGCGGGTGAAAGATGCAGCTGAGGCTACCCTGTCGTGGTGAGTCGAGGTCATGTGATGGACACTTGCTCTGCCCCCCCTTGCATGAAGTTATTTTTGTCCAGAGGGATCTGGATAACCAGATCATAGAAACCATAGCACAGAAACAATAATTAGTAATATTTGTAACCAATGGACAAAATGTATAATGTTGTTGAATTCATAAACGGCTGTTTAGTGTAATGCTATTCATACTATTGGTAATGGTGGTAAAGACTATTAATAATGAAATTAAAATGATGATTCATTTTATCATCAAGCTTAAACTAACTGACTAATTTCACGAATGCTGTTATTGTGGTGTGTGTGTGGTGTGTGTGTGTGTGTGTGTGGTGTGTGTGTGTGTGTGTGTGGTGTGCGTGTGGTGTGTGTGTGTGTGGTGTGGTGTGTGTGTGTGTGTGTGTGTGTGTGTTTTTTAGTATCATGCAGGTGCTGGGGGCCTTCCCCACGCCGAGTGGGCCTGCGTCCCCCTGCAGTCTGCTGAATGAGGAGACACTGATCAAGTACTCCCGCCTCACCTCCACCAGCCACAGCAACTTCCGCTACTTCGTCCTGGACAACTCTGTCATCCTGGCCATGCTGGAGCAGCCGCTGGGCAACGAGCAGAGTGAGTCCACACACACACACACACACACACACACACACGCACACAGGCTGAAGTCTGAAGT
Source organism: Tenualosa ilisha (assembly GCA_015244755.2). NCBI lineage: Eukaryota > Metazoa > Chordata > Actinopteri > Clupeiformes > Clupeidae > Tenualosa > Tenualosa ilisha. Next base: position 763,028 of record PYXC01000364.1, read on the forward strand.
GGGACTAGATCTAATTGAGGGCTGCCACACATCCTAAGAAACTTTTAAGGCACTAGAGTCCCTTGAGTCGTGGATCTGCCCACGGTTTCTTCCTAGACTAACTAAACATAGGGAGCTTTTGCTTGCCCCTGTTGCTCTTAGGTGCTGCTTCTGTGCTGCTATACTATTGTAAAAGGCGCTTTATAAATAAAACTGAATTGAATTGAATTGTACTAGAGGATCTTGGCTCTCTGCCTGTCTGCATAGCTAACTAGACTACTCTGTAGTCATAGTGGGGTATGCCCTGCCCTGAACTGCTGCAGGTCCTAGGCAATAAGGGTAGTTGCCTCGCTGTGGAATACTGTATCAATGCTGATAAAATTATCTTATTCTATGGTTCAAAACATGCCTTCTGGAACCTTGAATTTATGGGGAAAAGGTCTTGAAAAGTTCTTTGCTATTTGATATTGAAAAGATACTGGGAGCCCTATAAATAATTTGCCTAAATCTATTTGGTAGTGTAATGCTGTGAGCAAGGTCTGACATCCAAGGGCTAACACCAGTGGCCGTTCTGTGGTCTAAAATGTCATAGCCTTAGTTTGTTCTCAGGATACTTTCTTTTTGGGCTCTTTTGCACTTTTTAAAGTGTGAAATACGAAGGGTACTCACATTGAGTGAAAAAACGAGTATGTTTTAGTGTGTGTGCATGTGTGTGTGTGTGTGTACGTGCAGGAGGATTGGTTGGCCGCCATCATCCTTTCAAATGTCACACATTCAAAAGTGTGAAGAGTGATGTTGGAAGCCAATAACAGGAATTGACCAGCAACGAGAATAGCACACAGTGTATTCTGCATGGCAGAGCTGGAAGCCCTGTAGTGTTAGTAGCGGTAACCTGAGCACAGAGTTTAAAATGTTCCACAAACTTAAAATATCTCACAGTTATAGGGAAGGGTCATTCTAAACCAAGTAATGGGAATAGGCAGTGCTGTCTGGATGTTTTAATCTTGTGTAAACAGGCAGATGCTTGGCAGACTCTACACCTCAGTCAGGGGAAATATCTCCTCTCCCCCCAGACCCCTCCAGCCAGCTGGAATCTGAACATCTCAGGTCGGTCTGTAGACCCAAACAGATGGTTGGGAATCTCACCCTCGTAATGGAGGAAGAGAAGAGGAAGGGGAAGGGGAAGGAAAGGGGGAGAAACGGCCTATTCCAGTTTCATATCAGGTCTCTCAACAAATATTTGCAAACTCTACCTTCCGGGCGGAGAGACGAGCAGGAACCTGTAGGCCAGAAGATATCTGGTCTAAGTTATGCTGACAGGAGCAAGAGATCGCGGTCGATAACAAACTGTGTGGAGCAAAGCCGGATATCTACTAATGCGGCTCTGTTTAGGATACGAGTTTCACTTTGTTGAACACATTGCACATTGCCGTTTGCCACTGTCATTGGCTAATGGAGAATGGAAACTAAGCAGGAGGCTGGCTGTGTGTGTGTGTGTGTGTGTGTGTGTGTGTGTGTGTGTGGTGTGTGTGTGTGTGTGTGTGTGTGTGTGTGTGTGTGTGTCAGCAGATCCGTGTCCCTCCGTCACCATGCTCATCCGAGGTATGTCCGGTCGGCACGCCTGGACCATGCAGCTCTTCCATCAGCCACGAGGAGCCAGGGCCAGTCAAAAGGTAAGGCAGCCATTCACTACAGAGATTGTCAGTCTGTTTGAGACACAGGTGAACAGCCCCAGTTTCAGAACATAAAGCCCTACTGTGCTTCCACTTAACTCAGGAGATATTACTAACTATCTAATCTACCAGGCTAAATATTTGCACCAGTTATCAGTAGTATCAACTGGTTTGATGAATTGTTGGAACTAAGATGTGGTAGGACTTACTCTCTGAAACCAGCATGTCCACATTTGATTGATATCTGTGACAGCTTTAAGCTTTTCACTTTTTTTTGGAACGAGGTGATAGTTGACAAAAAGTGTTGTTCGTAGGGTGTTAGTTCATTTCAGAAGCCAAGAGGGGAGAAATATTGATGATGTAAGTCACAGTACACTCACTGCCTGATAACACCAGCTATATTACCAACAGTACTGGTATGCTTATAGTTGGTATACCTCCATGGTGGTGTTTTAAAGAATCAACAGGGATTTTGTCTGTTGTGGAGTGGGAGTTTAGAATGCATTTATTTAGGATGTTTCCCAGTAATCTCCACATGCCGGGCTTGGTGCTCAGTGTCTTCACGAGTCTCTTGGTCTGGCAGCAGGTGTTTGTCCCAGAAGCTCGGCCCACCCCAAAGAACGACGTGGGCATCCGCTTCAACGTCAAGCACAGGCCCTTCCCCGAGGAGGTGGACAAGATCCCCTTCGTCAAGGCTGACCTCAGCATCCCGGACCTGCACGACATCGTCGACAAGGAGGTAGGACAGACAGCCCCACACAAATAATAGCCACTGTCTATAAAAATGAATCTCAGTTTAATGTACAGGTCCAGAGCTCCACGGCAAAGTTTATGTTCCATCTGCTTGTTGCATAACCCCTTATTCAGCATACACTTGGCCTTCAGCCATTCAATTATTCATCCACATCATGTTCTGCTTTATTTATGACCAGCAGTGCTGCACAGGTTTATTTCATTCATTATTTCCCGGGCCGGTTGCTGTCGTGCTAAATGTGGTCATGCCTGTAGCTGTGCTCTGTGCTAGCGCTAGCACTCCCCCCTCTTTGAGCTGTGCTTTGTTGACTGACAGGCCGAACGCTTCTGGAGGCATCGCTCAACGCCTTGGCACACAGACCCTGTTGTGAGTTTTGCCCCAAACACATGCATACGAGTGTCCAGGGGGAAGCGTGGCAGTTGAACCTCTTTGCTCACTGAACCCTCAGTCAGCTATTTGACCTAATGATAAAGCCTGGCTGTAATACTGAGGAGAGCAAAGCAGCTTGAATTGGAAGAAGAAAAAAAAAGTGGGCTTGAGTGACTATCGCCAGAGCCACACTTTTTTTTTTTTGGTTTGGCAGCAGGACGGTGGGTTCTCAGATGGGATTTCTTGGGTGTGGTGTCGTGTGTGGGGGTGGATGCACTCATGATGTGGACATGTTTGGAAGGGTGATCACTGTGAATATGAGTGTATGGGTCCTCTGGGTATAATGTGAGTCATGTTCTGTCACATGTGTTACTCCCACACGCACACACTACTCTCGGATGGTTACACTGGCCTATACAGTTTGATTTCATATTGGAATGTGTCAGTGTGTGTACTTTTATGTGAGTGTGTTTGTCCGTCACTGTGTAGATGCGTGTTTGTCCAGTGCATTAACCCTAGTGTGTGTGCGTGTGTGTGTGTGTGTGTGTGTACACATGTGCAGCTGGAGCTACAGCACGAGCGCTTGCGTGGGGTGATGGCCAAGCAGATTGAGTACGAGTCGGCGCTGGAGCAGTACAGCGAGCAGCTCTGGAGGAACCGCAGCTTCCCCGACCCCGACTGCAAACCTCCGCCCCCCTCGCAGGAATTCCAGACCGCCCGCCTCTTCCTCTCCCACTTTGGCTTCCTCTCCCTGGAGGCACTTAAGGTACAGCAGGCCTCACTCCCCCCACTACTCTAAAACATGCACTCATTTACTACATAGGCCACTGTACAGTTCAGAACATTCACTCATTCACTTCATAGGCCACTGTACAGTTCAGAACATGCACTCATTCACTACATAGGCCAGTATGCAGTTCAGAACATTCACTCATTCACTGCATAGGGCAGAAAATATTGTGCATTCCATTAGGAATGCTTGGGACGTTAGGTGAAAAAAACAGCCTCCACCTCAGGAAAGTGCAATGGAATGGCCAATCAGGTCAAAATTCTGATTCATGTAGTTCTTCATTAGCTGCTTGTGGTGTTCATAGGCTAACTAGACAAACATCAGGGGTTTGTTGTTGCTGTTGTTGTTGTTGTTGTTGTTTTTTGTTTGTCAGTTTTTTTTTGTTTGTTTGTTTGTTTTTTCATTTTTGGGCATCCATTGTTTCCTGAACAAACATTGGAATGCATTCAGAATGGGTGTCAGGAAGATGTATTTGTTTATCACCTACCAACTTGTAGTGGAATGCAGAGTAGTGCAGATCATCCACTCATTCCCTCCACAGCACCGTGCACTTGGAAAAGCTTCATGTGATTACTCACTGTCAGTATGTGGTGTAGTGAATGGGTGGACAAAGCCCATAGAGGAGTTAGTCACTATACAGGGCACTACATGTGAACTGAGTGGAAGTTTCAGACACGCAGCCTTCTTTTAGCCATGGATATATTGATCAGTCCAGACCATCTATTAGGAACAGTGACACATTGGTGCACATTGTGTATCTGCCACTATCTGTTACTCATATCTACTACACCTGTCTTTCGATCTTTGTGTCATTCTGTCCATCTTTGTCTCTCTCACTTTCTTTCCCCTTCACATACTCTGTCCATCTGACACTCTGTGGCCTGTGGCCTGTAATCTTGTCTCCTCAAGCAAAGGACTGGTGCTCTAAGACTAGCATACAAACACATCCATCTTAACTCCACCAGATTTGACTATTAGATGACTTACTGCAGGCAAAATTACATTTGCATTTACAGCACTTTACCTGTCTGCTAGCACACATCATAAACCATCATAAACCATCATAAGTGTCTATTTATTTTGGATGGAACATGAGCCCAGAAACACAAGAAGATGCTTCTGACGGGAAACGAGAAGGCCAAAAAAGTTGTTCACTGCACTGTAATTTCCTGCATAGATGTGTTTTTAATGAGCTTTTGACCTTTTTTGCATCATAATGATTCTGTTAATTGGATGAATTAATTAGGCTACTAAATAAAACATGGCTGCTTCATAGGACCCCATTTTGTCAGTCTGTCACGAGAGTAGCTTTTGAGCTGTCTGTGTTCCCACTGTAATGTTGGCACTTCTATCTAATATTTACCACACTTACCACATCCATCAGCCGGTGTTGTAAAGTAACTGACAGCATGATGGTAACTGTGACTAAAGGCTCTTCCTGTAGGGTGAATGAACAAAGCTGTAGAAATTCAGTGCAGCTTTGACATTCACATTCAAATTGACAAAGAAAACACAAGCAGCATGTAAAGATTTATTTGTAAAGACTTCATAAGATAAAAGCACTGTTTTATATTCCATCCTCAGGCAGTAACAATCTGTTCTCTTTCACTAACAGGAGCCAGGAAACAGCCGTCTGCCTCCGCACCTTATCGCCCTCGACTCCTCGCTGCCCGGCTTCTTTGATGACATCGGCTACCTGGACCTGTTGCCAGGCCGACCGTGCGACACTGTGTTCATCTTTTACATGAAGGCGGGCCAGAAGAGCAGTCAGGAGGTAAGGTGGAGAGACAAGCGGAGTGGGAGCTTTCAGGCTTTCGGCTAACAGCCATTAGTGGGAGAGTTAAAAAGGATTTGTGCAGGTGTCTGTCTTGGTGTCTCTGTCTGTCTGTCTGTCTGTCTGTCTGTCCATATATCTGGTTTGCTGTGTGTCCTCATCTGTGTGATCAATATGTAGATTGGTCTTTTCCGTATTGATCTTTTCTTCTTTGTCTGTCATCCGTACACACACACATGCACACATACACACACACACAACACACACATACGCATACGCATACACACACCCTCCACTCTTCTCCAGATCCTGAGGAATGTGGAGTCGTCGTCTAACGTCCAGAGGCACTTCCTGGAGCTCCTGATGTCGCTGGGTTGGCCGGTGGAAGTGGGTCAGCACCCTGGCTGGACGGGCAGCGTCTACACCAGCTGGACCATCAACACCACCGCCAACGGCACCGAGCACAGCTTCACCGGTGAGCCTCGCACTTGCAGGCCAAGCAGGACTTAAACTCAACTTCAAGAAGAAATCCGATGTGATTCAACCCATAGCTCTGAAGCCCAGGAAATTTGATACAACATAGACCCTAATAGAAAACTGGCAGCTAACAATAACTAAATGGGGCATAGGAAACTGAAAGTGAGTGTCTGTGCTCCATTCAGTTAGTGCTAGTGGCCAATTCACTATTCAGTCTATTGCATAGTTTTATCGATCTAATTTATTCTTTTTCCTACTGACAGCACTCAAACAACAGGGCTGTGGATTGATTCACACCGGATTTCTTCTTTAAATCCACACACATTAACAAAGCTAAATACTACTGAGTCTAGCATATTCCTACAGCCACTATACACACACTGAACATACTCAAAACAAGGGTTAAATGTTTATTTGAACAACGCATTTCTCACACAAAGACAATTCAATGTGTTTTACATATTCGTATGTCTTATAGCACCCCTTAACACATGTATGGTGGTGTACAATCATTCTTAGTCACTCGTTTGCCACCCCCACACACATGCCCAATGTCACACACGCACACAAACACTCTTGGATCCGCAAAATATGTTTGCGCGATGGTGTGTGTGCGTGGGTTGCTCCTATAGCCCCCTCCACTGAGTTGGATAGGAACTTACCCCAAGGATGTTTTTGGGAAGGGAGTTTGAGCCAGGGCTCTTTGTAGAAGAGCCGCCAGGCCTCCATGGATTAGAGGGAGCAGTAGGAGTCGTCCCTGACTGCTCTGCTCCTGAATATTAATGAAGGTCAGACCAAGCCGTTCCAGGGCCGCTCACCACCGCCGCCAGACGGAAGTGGCACTTTTTTTAAATAGCCTGTCCATCCTCCCCTTGTGCAAGCGGGACTAAAGTTTTTGTTTGTTTGTTTGTTTGTTTTCTCTCTTTCTTCTTTGTGGTTCTCTTCTTTCTCTTCGTTCTCTTCTCCTCTTGTTTCTTCTTCCTTTCTGGTTGGTTCTTCTTCTTGGCAGATGAGTCAGACTCACTGGGAGAGACGGGCGGAGGTGCCTTCAACGGCGAGAGGCGGGTGCTGTATTATGCTGATGCTCTGACCGAGATCGCCTTCGTGGTGCCGTGCCTGAGCGACTCGTCTGGTGAGATGCTACAGTTTTAATCTTTCTCTCTCCCCCATTCACTCTCTCTCTTTCATTCTTTCTCCACAATTGCATAGGGGATTGATTAAATGTAGGACATTGTTCATCATATTGCTGATCTTGTGCCCAATTAGATTTCTTGTGTGTGGTGTGTGGTGTGTGGTGTGTGTGGTGTGTGTGTGTGTGTGTGTGTGTGTGTGTGCATGCATGACTGAGTGGGTCATTGATTTTCCCTACATGCTGGTCCATTTCTTGGAGGAAACAGTAATTCTGTTTGATCCTGTGATTACATTGCCTATGCCCATTCATTAACTGGAGATGAAAAGTAACTGGTGATTGGTGTGTTGGTGTGTGTGTGTGTGTGTGTGTGTGTGTGTGTAGCAGAGTCGTCGGAGAACAGCTTCCCCACGGCGGACTCCGACTCCCAGTTGGAGCTTCTGCCACCCCTGCTGAAGCAACCCAACCTCACTCTCGAGCTCTACCCCAACCACTCTGACAACATGGGACCCACACAACGGGTACACACACACACACACACACACACGAACACACACACTTCCCATCCTCACTCTTAAGCTCTATCCCAACCTCTTTGACAACACAGGACACACGCGCGCGCACACACACACACACACACACACACACACACACACACACACACACACACACACACACACACACACACTAAACCTCTTCCCCCATCTGATGCGACTCTTTCTGTCTATTTAACATTTTGTTTTTGGCACAAGCACCCTGTAAAACTGTGTGTGTGTGTGTGTGTGTGTGTGTGTGTGTGTGTGTGTGTGTGTGTGTGTGTGTGTGTGTTTGTGTGTGCATGTGTCTAATTTAGAGCCCCACTGTGAAGAGTAAAAAGACACCCTCAGGCAGATCCATTCCTACTCTGGGGCCCGACACCAAAGTGCTGGTGGTTTGGGTGGAGCGCTTCGATGACATAGGTAACGTACGTACGCACACACACACACACACACACACACACACACACACACACACACTCACACCATCCACACATGTCTGTAGAGATCCCCATCCGTCACTCAAGCAGCCAAGATTCACAATGTGTATTTTCCGTCTCCATCAGAGAACTTCCCTCTGGGCGACCTACTGGCAGAGACGAGCACAGGGGTAGAGACGGCTGTCAGCAGCAGCACCTCCTGCAGGTGAGATCACTCATGAGCCAGTCCTCACAAACAAATAGCTCATTAGCTTACACACACGCCCCACAATGGCTTTCAATGTGATTTGAGTCCAGCGGGTAACTGGGTGTTTGGATGTTTTCTCTCAGTTTTAGTTTGCACTCTTAGTTTTAAATTGTGTTCTAGCTTGAATGTTTGTCTTCTTTTTGTTAGTCGCTTTGGATACAAGCGTCTGCTAAACGCATAAATGTAAATGTGAATGGTTGATTTTTTCTCTTGGAGGGGGAGATTGTTCTAGAATGTGTTCATTAAGTTTCCTCATGCCTTAGCTCAACCCATACCCCCACTTGGGCCCTCTGCACACTGGCTCCCGACATCATCGCAAAGCGCTTTCGAATTCAGCAGTTTTGCTTGCCCCCACATCGCATGGCATGCAGCAAGCATTGCGTAGTAGCCTGTGGAGTCGTAATTGACAGGCAGCAGTTTGGTGCGAGTGTGCAGGGTTGTGTTGAAAACAATGAAATGAGAATGTTGGATGCGCAGTGCTCCGCTCTTTGTCGGAGCCGGTGCGCAGAGGCCCTTAGTCTCTTTTTCTCCCCTCTCCATCCTTCCTCTCACTATTCTCTCTCTCCCTTTCTCTCTTTGCCCTCGTTCTCGCTTTCTCTCTCTCCCTCAGGACCACATTCTCGGAGAAAGATGTGCCTGTGATCTTCATCCACCCACTGAAGACGGGACTGTTCCGCATCAAACTACACGGGGCCATGGGCAAGTTCAGCATGGTCATCCCCCTGGTGGATGGCATGGTGGTCAGCCGACGTTCATTAGGTGAGGAGAGTTGGTCTGTCTGTGTGTGTGTGTGTGTGTGTGTGTGTGTGTGTGTGTGTGTGTGTGTGTGTGTGTGTGTATGTCTATAACTCTGTTTCTGAGCTTTGCCATTTTTCATTCCTTTCATTTGTCATCAGGTGAAGAAGGCAGTGTCATTTGTGTGTGTGTGTGTGTGTGTGTGTGTGCGTATTCACAACAAGGCTAATTACTGTGTACATATTTGTTTCACGATGTCGGTGTGTGGTATAACCTAAAAAGCTTTGTTATGGATGTTGTGTGTTATTGTTGGTATTTTAATCAGTTTTAGTCATTCCAAGTGAGATAAATGTGTGTGTTTCTGTGTGTGTGTGTGTGTGTGTCAGGGTTCCTGGTGCGTCAGACGGTGATAAATGCCTGCAGGCGTAAGCGTCTGGAGAGCGATTCGTACAGTCCGCCCCACGTGCGGCGTAAGCAGAAGATTGCCGATATCGTCAACCGCTACCGCAACAAACAGCTGGAACCGGAGTTCTACACCTCGCTCTTCCAGGAGGTCGGAGAGGGCAGCCTCAATCCTTAACACACACACACACACACACACACACACACAAACAGACGCCAATACTGCAAACAGCACCCTTAAGCAGGAAAAGTCAGAGGGCCTACATTCCTGCAAATACAGAACTTGGACACACACACACACACACATACACATATCCCTACAAACTTACACACTCATTAACAGACTCCATATCTGGAGCTCTCTGGGGCTTTAGTGCATCTCGTTTTTTTCTTTTTTTTTCTTTAAAAAACATGAACACACACACACACACACACACACACACACACACACACACACACACACGGTCCACTGTCTAAGCTGTTAAGTTTTATTAAGGGTTATTTTTTTTCTCCTGCAATGTCATGTTGCTGACATGATGCAGACTACTGTATTTTCCTTTATTTTTTGTGAGTATATGTTTGTGTTAATGATTAATTGTCAGATGGAGGAGAATGAAGGATAGCTGTTAACACTACAGTCTGAATGTGTGTGTGTACATGAGTCATGGGGCCTTGCAGTCAAGTGGACTACCATAATGTAGGAGTTTAACCCGAACGTGTGACTGATACCGGCATCACAGGTGTGTGGGCTTTTATTTCACACACACACACACACACACACACACACGCATTTGTTGCTTCACTTCTGGACTTTTCTTTGTTGCTTTTGATAAACTCATGTGCCAGTTAACATTGAACTCTTTTGTAGTCTAGGTCTTGTTGATTTGGATCTCAGGTAGTTTTGTTCCGCGTTTTCATATGTGTGTGTGTTGGCACGTGGGCGCATTGGCGCGCCAGCGTCAGCTTCAGTGACTGTGTGCACTCCACCAGCCTGGCACTCAGGCTTTGAGGGCATCCTTCCACAGGTCACATGCTCCTCTTGCACTTACAAACATGACTCGTTAATTTTATTATTGTTAGTATTTTGCTCTAAAGACACTGACTGACTGATACCAGTGCTGCCATTCTGGGTTTCTGTTGGGTTGTTTTTGTTTTTATTGTGGTTTTGTTTTTGTGCCAAGACTGAAGCCTCAATTAGTTCTTCCAATTCACTAGAATGAGTGACACAGTTTGTGGAAAGGACAAACATATTTATATGTCAGTCTTGTTTGTTTTCTGACCATTTCGTTTGGGCAAAACCTGTAATATCATGATTGGATTCGCAGTCTCATGATTTTGCTCACCGCCAAGCGGCATGAATCATTTCACTTTTTTATTAATCAAGTATTGTATTTTTTATTACATTTGACTTAAAAAGCAATTAGAACCAAATGCAAAGGGCTTGATTTCCTTATCCTTTTCCATTCAGTTCATTTGCTGGGCCTCGACTGGTTTAACAGAACCACTGATGGCTGGTCCGGTCATTTCTGTCGTTATTTAGTTTCAGCCGTTTCCTGTTCATTTATTGTTGTGGCCAATGCCATTGTTGTCAAACTTCACTGTTGTCTGGTATCTGTTTCAGCTGATAGCACATCTCGTTGTCGACATTTCTGCACTAGCAACTGAAAGACGAGACTTTGGATGGAAAGGAAAAGAAAAAAAGAAAAAAAAAAAAAAACTCAGCCATTACTGTACTCAGTCCTAAATGCTCATACCCTTTTTTTCTATACTATAACTTTGTTTTTTTCCAGAGTTCTCTACTTTTTTAATACAAAAGGTCTTTACAGTCCGGTAGGACTGATTAGAGAGCTACGACTGAATTTTTGAGGTCGAAAAAAAGACAGATGAAAAGAACTCAAGTGTTGCAATGCCAAGGAGGACCCCTTTGAGCTGGTCATCAGACTTCTGACAGGAGTTAAGTTTTGAGAAAGTAAAACCTCTAACATATCTGTTGTGGGGATGTGAATGGCTGATTTAAATACAATTTATTATTATTATTATTATTCAGCCACCTGCTTTAATATAAATAGTGAAATACACACATTCTGTTGTCATTTGTTTGAAATGATCTTTTTCTCTGCTGTTTTCTGTAAATATTGAAAGCATCATCTTGTATAAAGTTGGATGATATGTACATATGAGAGTGTGAAAGTGGATTTCACTCATCTGATCTCTGCTCCTTAGAAAAGGCACAAAAATGCTTGTTTGTATTTATGCCTGTTATATATGTGTCCAAAAGAAACACATTGAATATTGAATGTAACACATGTAATGAATAAAGATTTTAATTAACTTCTTAAATACCAACCGTCCTTGATGGCTCTTTCTGGAGAAATCTGGAGTTGATATTTCCTTATTTTTATTTTGCTTCCCAGAAGGCAGTGTTGCTCTACTGAAAATTGAGGAGGGTTTTCCCTCAGGTCCTCTGCTCCGACCCAAGTTGTTTGTCACTGTCTGCTCGGTGTAGATAACAGTGCCAGCATTGTACTGTGCCTTCCTAGGCTTTTGTGCTGATTTGTGATGGAGGTTTAATTTTCTATTGTTTTTTTTTGTTTGTTTGTTTTTTTGTAAAGAGGATAAGATGACATCCTTGACCCTCCCTTCTCTTGGTCCAAGGACCAAAATCAATGCACATTTTTTTTCTGGGATTCTTGCTGCCCTTGGGGCCCATCTCCAGACACTTAACATTACAGTCAAACCACATGGTGGCAGTAGAGTATCTTTACACACACACTAGTGACAGACGTTGGACTGCCAATGCGTTTGTCCACAGCCTACTCTGGCACAAAAGCAGCATGTCTCAGCATGTATTAAGTATCATCCCTGTTGTCACCATAAGTTGACTGCCATTTAACCACAATTAAGAACTGCTATGAAGGCAGTAGGCAATGTGAATCATTCAGAGACTTGAGTATTCATGTCTGGCATTTAGTAGGACAATGCTGACATCAGTCACCTTAGGTTGCATGTGTTGGATGTTTTTCCTCACAGCCAAGGGGGAGAAAGTGTGGAACTGCTGAAAAGGGGCACTTTTGTGGCAAATTAGTCATTTCTAGCATCGCTGTTGGCGGACTGGAAAATGAGGCAGATGTCGTCGTCGTCGTAGAAAATGACTCGATTAAGTCTTGAAATGGAGATTGGCTCCTCAAAATAGAAAAGAATAATTCAGGATTGCCAATTAAGCAGTCACCCCCACACAGAGTGCTGATGAAGTGGGACATAGGGTTTTGGACCTGCATGAAAGCGTACAGATTGAGTAATTTCTATCTATTCTATTCTTTCTGAGATCCATAGTGTTCTCTGCACCTGCTGTAGGAGGTGGGCTGTGGGAGGGAGAGGGGGGCATTATGGGCAATACTCTGTCTTGTGGGTTGTTAAGTGCCCTCTTGTCGCTCTCGTGTTATGTTATGTGGAGCTGAAGTATGCCTTCACCTTTGAGACCAGCTGCAGTGTTGTAGGCTGTAAGTGGGGTGTCTAGTGAGTTCTGAAATGGTCACACAGCATGCCTGTTATTCTGACTTTCATGCCTGCAACTCACCTTTTCCAAGGGTGGTGAGGCAGTTCTACTCTTTCCTCTGTTAACCAGGCTTGGTTTTTGATGCATTGCCAAGCCCTTGCCAATTTAAAGCACAAGGCTTTGTAGCCTGTCAGGGTTAGCTTGTTAATTTACAAGACAAGGCTTTGTAGCCTGTCAGGGTTAGCTTGTATAAGTCAGGCAATTTCTGTGAAGCTCAGACTGCTGCCAGACAAATTTATTTACAATCTGAAGCCTGTGTGCCAGCTCCAGTGTGGAGTGACCATCCGCCCTGTCATCTCCTCTTGCCCTCCACTCTCCACAGGGCCACTTCATTTCAGCACATGGACCACAGGCTCTTCAGTTCGCATGTTAGTCCCCACTGACAACGCTCCGAAATGCACAGATGCGGTCCCCCCTTTCCACACTGTTTACCTCACTCTCTTTTTTTTCATGACATTAAGCAGCGCTGATCCAGAATACATTGACTAGCCTGATGAAATCATACATCTTGCTAAAGGTGGCACACAGGCATTGGAGAAGAAGGGCAAAAACCAATTAAAGATGTTGCCAGACCAGTGGAGTGATTTAGCCCCCCTCCCATCCCCCCATGGTGTGCCAGTTCCCATTAGCTCCTTGAGCCGGCTGGGGGATCGGAGCGTATTATGAGGGCCGTGAACAGCTGATGGGAAGAATAACTCCCTGAGCAAACACCTCATTATAAGGAGACGGCGAGGAGAGGAGCAGTCCTGCGTAAGGCCACAGTGTAGATCAATCCTCACCTCCACCCTCCACCCCACAGTTCCTGAACCCGCTGACACACCACACACACACACACACACACACACACACACACATATGGAGGCAGTGGCCCTTTGGGACAAGGTGGGGAATGCTGAGTCATCTTTTACCACCAGGGAAGTACTTTATCGTAATTTATGTGCACGTTTTCCCTTGTGAACTCTTGCTGATAGTGCACCAATGACCCCCACCCCCACCTCTCCCCTACCCAACACACACATACACACACACACACACACACACACACACACATTCACCCCTACGTGAGCTGTGGAGATGTCTCACTGCGCTCTGGATGACCTCTATGGCAGCATGAGGGCCCTGTATCAATGTCAACTCTGCTCAAGGTCCGGACAGACAGGCAAGCAGGCGGGTGAGTGAGTGGGTGGGTGGGTGGGTTGGCAGCTTTAGAATCCTAAGAGCTGCCCTGAAGCCTTTGGCGGCCCTGGTTCCGCCGCCAATGCCGTTGATCCCTGGCTTGAGTCGAAGCTCTTTGATCGCACCGGCCTTGGTGCTCCCTGCATCACCCTGGAAAAGGGAGCTTTGTGCCTTACATGGTGAGTTGGCCCTCTGTTGAATCACCCCCAATCCCCCTCATTCTCTCTCTCACTCTCTTTTTCCTCTCTCTCTCTCTCTGACTTCATCTGTCTATCTGTTGGTGTGTAATTATCTTTCCCTTTCTTTGTCTCAGTCCATCACACCACCCATCTGTTCGTGTTTCTGCCATCACGACCACCTTCGGAGCAGCCACCGCCCCTACTCTTTCCTAACACACACGCGCACACACACATACATACACACACACACGCATACACATACACATACACATACACATACACATACACACACACACACACACATATGCTCACACACTGTTCCAGTGAAGGGTTTTCTGAGGAATCTGAAATTCAAAGTGTCAGGGAAAGTAATCCTCTTTCAAGTTCTCTGAGAAAGTGAGGATATATGGGATGTAAGTGGGGACACACAGCCTGGTGCCTCAAGTTAGAGTTAGAGAATGCCGAAACCAAGGAAAGCAAGCAGTGACACTTTCCAAATGAAATTGACCATATTTTTCTCATTTCAGCCTCTTAGCTTTATATATTTTTTTCTTGCATTTTGCAATGTAATATATAACCATACCAAATGCAGCAGATGTATTTTCCAACTTTCCATGGGTTTAGGAACAAACAGAGCACACACACACATGCACTGTATCAGATTTATTTTGACATGTAACATGACAGGGGTTGTATAAATAAAGAGTGATGAACTGTATCAGATTTATTTCGACATGTAACATGACAGGGACGGTATGAATAAAGAGTTTTAGGTCTTGTTGTTAAGGGAGATGCTGGAGCATTTGTGAACAATCATTTCAGTCTTTGCTTTCACATCACGTATCTAGTCCTTGTCATTCTTTGTTAGTAGTCTGCTGTCCTCATAGCTTCTCAATGAATGCACACTTTGACAACACATTTCACGTTCTGCCATTAGCTGTGAAATCCCATTATAGATGTCCCATGGGTCAGGCCCTTTCTGTTAAAGCCTCTGTGCAAGTGAGCCAACAGCATGGATGTGCTGATGTTGTTGCTATGCTGCGCTCCACTGTGCACTACACTTCAAGGCTACAGCTGCCTAACAGCATGTACCTGATGCAGAAGTGGTGGAGAGAAAGAGGGAGAGAGAGAGAGAGAGAGAGAGAGAGAGAGCAGGCCAAGTCACCATGGTTACCAATGCCTAACCTGTTTTCATCTGTGGAAAAAAAAATATGTCGGCATTGTTGTATGAAAGGTGCTGATAATGTTTCCACTTCAGTAGTGGGCTAGCTGTGTTCCATAGGGGGGGGTTAGGAACAGGTATTTGTGTTACTGTGTTCCTCCAGCAGATCAATATCACATGATCAAAGCAAAAAAAGAGCCTCATCACGCCCCAGGGCCAAGTGCATTTCCATATGGTGTTACAAATCTGATTACACTTTGGAGAGCCTGTGCTTATGCTTTGTGTGAAAGTAGCCCCAAATCTTAACTCCCATTCATTAGTATCATGCTGTAATAAACAGGCTAGAAGTAGCCATGTGACTATACTGACCTATATAGTGATTTAGGTTTTTTCTAACCATTTGAGATACTGCATTCAATTTTTGTGTTTATTACCCAATAGTTTTTTTTTTTCTAATATAGCAATTTATAAAAATAAATTGCTCTTATTCTTTTTATTTGTATTTTTAAAACACAGCCTATATAAACAGAACCTTTACCTCTGCATCTTAATCCACGCTTTAAACTTAAAAAGTGAAGTTGGATTGTGTGTATTTATTTGTTTGTATACATTTTTTTGTCCTTATCATCTTTGAGAACGCAGCAGTCTTGTCTCGCCACTCCGGGCTTCAGGGACAGAAAACAGAACGGGCTCATTGTTCAGTGGGTTGTTGCCATGGAAACGCATCCCTGAGAGATGAAAACCAATCCGCCACCCGAGCTTATGTTTTCCCGATTCTCTATGAACGTGTGCTGTGGTGGGGATATCCATTCTCTTATGCGTCGTTTACTACCGATTTTTTGGTTAGCTTTTGTTTTTCTGATGTTCTCAGCGTTGGCATGTGTTCCCTTACTGAGCTATCATAGCCCCCCGTGACCGTGTGGCTGTAAACGGCTGCTCATTTAGTGCATAGTGTTAGCTTATGCTTTTGTTCTATATATTAGTGTCTGAGACATGGTGAGCTCAAGGATCTGTCTGTGGTGATTTCTTGCAGCAGGGCTGACTGAGCTTCAGCACAAATCAATAAGAGAAACCAGAGATCAATTTTTGTTTCCCCCTTTTTTCCTCAACTGACCTGTTCTTCAACTGACTAAGTGGCTGAGAGGAACCTTTCAGTAGACAATCCCATCTCCAATCTTCACACACACTTAGTCAATCTTAACACAATAGTTTGGATGTTGTTAAGCATGCCATGTACATGTACATGTGCAAATGCTTAATACTTTTGAAATTATAATGTGTAGTAGTAGTGTGTAGTGGTGTGTTGTATAGTTGTAGTTCATGGGTATTGGTCTGGTTGCTGTAATTTTATTTTCCATAAAATGAAAATTCAGCTGTAACAAAGACAGACAGTGAGGACTGAGGCATTACAGGTTTATTTATGTGCAACTAAACCGCTACCACAACAATAATTACACATAATTCAATATTGGTCTGTGATTAACAACGCCTTTGTGATGGAAAATCCCAGAGCCAGTGATGTAACTAACACACTTTATGTTCTCAGTGTGTTTCTGGTGTTGATGGTGATGATTAAAACACAGCAGTTACTCACTGCACATCTCTCCACCTTCGTATTATGCAGGGCTGGGATATGCACAGCTTGTAGAGTAACTATGGTGGATCTCCCATGTCCATGGAGAACCATGTGAGGCATAATGGAATGGAAGAGACAGAAGTGGCCCACCTGCTGACATCCCCCTGATTGGAAAAAGGTCTCCCTGACAGTAAGGTGGAATAAGGTCACCTGCCCTTCGCTGGTCCCTGTGGTAATGGCATTCTGTTGTGCAGGTCTGAAGCTCAAGATGAGATAAGGTACTGAACAATTTGGCAGGAACACACTGTTCCCATCTTTCTGTTTGTTTATTCCAGCCATGCTTTCCCAGTGGACTTGTGTTCAATTCTGTTCGATCTTGAACCGTAACTGTGTTTGCAATGCATTTTTGTGACCTGATGCCATCAATCAGTACTTATGGGCATAGTATGGACTGGGCAAGAAAAGAGTTGTGATATATAAATATATTAAATATATCTTCACTTTCTTTTATTTGCTTTACTGACTAAAACACACACCTATGTTAAAGCTATACCTTTAGCTAAACAAATATTAAAGTTACACTAATTAAAGTTGCACAATTCAGTTACACAGAAGTTCACTGTTAAATGTGGGTGACCATGATTCTGCATTATGGTAAATATTTACTGGTTTTGTTTGTACCACTCTAGGGGAAAAAATGATTTGTGGAACTGTTAACAATATTTTCGAATTTGTTCAAGAAGTCATGACAGACCAAAAGTGTCAATTAATTTACTCTGGGGATGTGATTTTATTTTATCTATTTCTATGGCGCCGAATTTCTAATCTGTGTTCAGGGACAGGGTTGACAAGAATGTTTATCCCCTTCTTAGTTTGAATAATTACGTTTTTTTTTTCCTTTTTCTCCTTGAAGTCAGGTGGCCGGAAGGTGCCAAGAGAGAGGAAGAGAAAGTGCAAGAGAGAGAGAGAGAGGAAGAGAGAAAAGGAGATTGCAGATCTTCTTGCCTTAGCGAAATTCACTCCTCTCAGACCAAGCTTACACGTCCACACTTGCGCACTAGGCGGACCTCTCACGCCCTTCTCAGCTCAGCTCCTGAGATGCTCCTACCTGGTGAAGACAGAGATAACTCTTCCAGTAGCGGCTCCCCATGACGGTACTACCCCGAGTATGGTGCAAAAATCCCGCAACGGCGGGGTCTACCCCGGACCTGCGGCCGAGAAGAAGCTCAAAGTGGGCTTTGTTGGGTTAGAGGCAGGAGCTACAGACTCAAACCGAGACGGGGCTCTTCTCATAGCCGGTGCCGAGGCGACCAAACGAGGCAGCATCTTGAGCAAGCAACGTTCCAGCATCTCCGGCAAGAAACCACCGAAGAGAAACGCCTTCTACAGAAGGCTGCAGAATTTCCTCTACAATGTACTGGAGAGACCAAGAGGATGGGCGTTTATTTACCATGCTTATGTGTGAGTAACGGCATTGGGTTCGCAGCCTAATCGTCCATCTCTTGTCTCATGTTAATAAAGCCACTCGAAAACTAAAACATAGCCAACCTGAGGCTGCGAGCTTGAGGTGGCTTTCCGTAGCGATCTGGGTTCATTGTTCTTTTGTTTGGACTATGTGTCGAGATGTTTCTGGGTGGTATATTGGGTGGGAAATTTAGGCTTATTAATGAAGAAGTCCACTATGCTCACATATCTCACATAGTCTTCCACGTTAACATGTTCCGTTTAATCAGAACTTGTTTAAAAAATGCGTTTGTGTCGTTTTCGCCTAGCCTACTTAGTGGCGGCACGAGCTTTGTTTTTGAATTATTTATCAGTCTCCATCCAGTATGTGAGCACATACCGCAGACTTGTCTATTTTTCTGTCGTTGGAATGTGCGAGCCTACACTATTTCAGGATTTCCAAATTAGTCATCTACCATGGGCTACTGCACCTTTGTTAGTGCAGTGCCATTACCCATTACACCAAACAACTGGATGATTAACTGTGGAAAACCAGGGGTTGTTTTATTTAGTAAACCCAGCCACCACACCATATAAAATGTTTAGCTTATTCTCACTGGTGTTAACTGACTTTTAACTTAAATACCGTAATTTATGTAGGCCACTAAACGAAAATTCTATTTCAGCACTGTTTGCGGTGGACTGCACGTACTACATTTTTAGGCATGGGTGACAGGTATCGGTTTTTAGTTTTTGCCAAACAAGCAGGGGTTATACAACTGCTGAAAGCTGACAGTCTGTTATTCCCTTGCTTTGTCTCTGTCCATTTAACAAGAGAGAGACCGATATAATTGAGCGTAATATGCTGACGCTTCCAGGCTTCTCATGCCTTTTCAGTACCACAGGCTGCAGGACAGCTCCAGTGCTGCTCGCCTCGCCATGCCTGGAAACGGTATTGTCTGCCCGAGACTAGTCCACCTCCAGAAATACTGACTGAATTACCATAAGATAACAAACTTGCATTTCCGTAATGTAGGGCAGCGCGAGTTTCCCGCAGCTGAAGGGCTGGAAGGAAACCCTTACAGTGTCGTTTGATTTTGTGTCATGCTGAACATGCATTTTTGCTCTCATTATCGTTTTTAAAAATAATAAAAAATTGTGTTGCGTTAGGTCTGGAAATAGCTGTCAGGTTTGATTACGTTGCTGAATATAAAGCATCCCGTTTTTCATCGTCATCGTCTTTTATAACATCATACATCTGCTCTGTGCTCTATCTATAGTTGAAAAAGTAAAGAATTCTTCTAGGCACAGGTGCTGATTCATAGACTACTAAATAGACTCATAGATTTGGGGAGTTAGTATTGGAGCATTAAAATAGAATGTAACACAGTTTTCTTCATAATTTTGTCCTACTGATGGATTACTTTTCACACTAACCACTACTTAGTCAAATAATGTACAGTACCTACAGAGATTCAGTGACCTGAAGTGTGTCTGTGATTTGAAGTGTGGGCCCTGCCAGAGGTTATTTGCAGGGGTCAGAGAGCTAAAGGAAGTATTTGTGGATGGCAGACTGACAGTAGCCTTATCACTGGAGTAAACAGATCTGCTGACACGAGTCTGGGTTTGTCTGCTGTATGTGCCCCCTCTCAGCCTTTGAAAGCCAACCCCTCAGCGCAAATCTGACCAGAGCGGAGTGGTGATAGCCACATTTTGCTCTAAGCCCTGTGATAATATGGTCTGTGCTTCTGTAAGTGTCAGACCCTGTGGATGTGGGAGGCATTCTTTTCCCTCTCAAGCCCCTTTCATGCTGACAGCATGCGTACAGGTAGTGTGTTGTTTGTGTTTGTTTGTGTATGTGTGTGTGTGTGTGTGTGGGGAGGGGGTGTTGTGTGTGAATGTGTGTGTGTGTGTGTGAGAGAGAGAGAGAGATCGAGAGTATGTACGTGTGTATCTCGCCGTATGTGCTTAAGTACTATCTGTGTGAGTGTGTGTGTGTGTGTGCTGTTACATGCTTATGTGCTTTTGATTTCTGTATGTACTCTGAGTCACAATAACTAAAGCTCAAGCTTCACATCTGCACAAGTATGTATGTGCACACAGTGCTTATATTTCACTATGACTTTGTGCAGCACCACCCCTGTTCTCTCTGCAGTTGTACACTTGCAAGAGTGTGTGTGTGTATGCATGCGTGCACTTGTGCGCGTGAGTACGCATGTATGCGTGTGTGTGTGTACGGAAACGGCAGGTATGATGGTGGGTTTTGAGGCACCGCTGGGTCCCCATGCTGCGTCAGCGCTTCTCTGATTAATGGCCATCATTATCACAGAACGCCGTGACCTCACCCGCCTGTGGCAGGTGTGAACCAGGTGCCGCTTTGTGAGATAGCTGTGAAAAACCTGCATGAAGGCCAGTCCCTGCAGACCTGGGCTGGCCATCTGTGTCATCCGGGCAAAAAAAAGGGGCTTACATCACGCTCCACAATTTAAAAAAAAAGGCTGAAATGGTTTACAAGGCCCCAGTGTTGGATGAGCTCACCGTCTGTGTTCACAGGCAGTTTTAGATAACGTGTGACCTTTTTGCGGTTTCATTTCCCTGTGCTGACTGTGTCGTTAACTGGGAGAGGCATATAAAATGTAAGCCTGAGATACAAATGAGGAAACAAACCAATATAATATCAGCACAAGTCGAGGGACAACAGGCTTCAACGCTCTGTGCTTGGAAAGCCTCCGTTAGTTGGACCGACCAGCACGATCTGGCAGGAATTGGTGGAAGTCTCCCACAGAACACAGTCTGTTACCTGTCCTTACCAAACCTTTTGCCAAACCGCTTCCCTCGACAAGACCTATTTAAGCACATACGAAGCAGTTTTCAACAAATTGTTCTCAATGTGATCAATACAACAAATGGTGTTCATTACTTACATCAAGCTGAACAGGTTGAGGATGCTGAGTTGCTGGCAAGCAGTTAGAAGTTTGTTACAGAGATGAAAAACGAACACACACACACACACACATACACACACACACACACACACACACACACACACACACAAAACACTGTCAGTTTTTACCAGGATTCTGGTATTCCGATTTAGGAATGCAACTCCTAATTCCTGACGATGTATAGTGGTGTCAGGGAGGAGAGCTCAAACATTCCAGTTCCAATTCCTAATTTGTCTGTTCTCTGTGTTCTCTGCGTGGAGTTGGTCTGTAGTGTCAGTGGGGGCTAAGCACTGGAGCACTAGTAGCATGTAGCGATGTTGACACCAACATTCGTCTGCCTGAAGGCTTTGGGCCAAGTGGCTAATGAGGCGTGAGGAGAGAGACGGGCAACATTTCTCCCTTTTAGCCACTTCTCCGATCGCTCATACAAACATATAAACCTGCGTCTCAACTTACCACTCTGGGGCCTCATGGCATTTGCTTGAGCAGATCCGGCTGACCGTCGAAACGTTTTCATATTGTTGTGATTCCTTGAAAGTGGTTGATGATTTAAGGACATGGCTGGATTGTGTCGCTGTTGCTCCGAGAACATAATTCTCTGTCTGTGCTTTTGTAGGTCATGGGTCAGTTGAATCAATGAGCTTACCTATGAGAAATTCAATTGACCTAGCAAAGCATTATTGTGATGCAGGGAACATCCCCACTGTTCGTTTTCTGGATGTGTTCATTTTTTTCCAGACAGTATTGTGGCCTTTTCAGTTAGATGTTTTTTCAGACAGTATTGTGGGCATTTCAGTTAGTTGCACTTTGAATCAATTCTCAATGCCATATTAGGTCTGTGAGGTTTCTGATAAGCAGCAAATAACATCATTAAATTTACCTTGCTGTACTTATGAGACTGGGCCCACAGCATGCTGAGAGTTAACAGAGAGAGAGAGGTTTGTGTGTGTGTGTGTGTGTGTGTGTGTGTGTGTGTGTGTGTGTGTGTGTGTGTGTGTGTGTGTGTGTGTGCTAACAGGTTGGATGTGGCTCACTTCTATTCAAAAAGCCCAGAGCAGATGTGACGAGCAGGAGGCCTAATGACTGAAATAGAGTTAGTGTATTTCTGTAGTACACACAGTAGATTCTATCATTGTTGTTCACACACACTCACACACACACACACACACACACACACACACACAGAAGCAGACTCCAACCTTCTCCGAGTCATTGTGTGTTGTGTTTGTATGTTACAACACAGTATACACATGTTCTGTTGTTTTTACTGTTTTATTACCCATCCTCCCCCTCACACATGTATGCAAAGCACACACTCATGCACACTGAATCTAACTGTAATAAAAATCATCAGTCCCCCTCCTTAGAAGACTTGTCAGTGCTCTATAAACCACCATCAATCCTGCCATAGCAAACAGGCCTCACACCAAATATCTTCCCTTTCTCTCTCTCGCTCTCTCTCTCTCTTCTCTCGCGCTCAGTGTGAACACTTCCTGATTCTCTCTGCAACGCCTTACTCTTAAATCAGTCGAGTCATGACACCTCAGTGCCTGGCCAAGACTCTGCAAAGCCTTTCAAGTCGTAAGAGGAATGACTTGCTACCTTGGCCACAGACTGGTCTATGGGCCAGCGCCTTTGGGAGACGTATTTTTGTAGTGATCTAGTTTCTTGAAAAGAGGGTGAGGAGAAGTCAGAGGACTACAGAAGGGTCAGTGCTATTGCAGTGTTCACTGTCTCTCCAACTGTCTGGGGAGATTTAGAAGTATAATTATTGTGTAGATGTCTGGCGGCTATATCAGATACCCAGCAGAGGAGTTAGTACATAACTGATAAATATTTGACGCTGTTTGGAACAAAATGTTATGGTGCATCAGTTATCAACACATATAATGTTCCCTACCGAGGACTTTTGATATTTGAAACTAGGGACTTTTATAGTCAGCACTTATTACCCCACTGCTGGACACTGTGATCAACTCCACCAGGCTGGTGTGATGGCATGGCAACGAGCATAGATTATTCAATAATCATGAACATAGTATAAACATAATCAAAATCAATGCCAGTAATGTTATTCAGTGATGTGTATTATCGTACAAATCAGTACACATCGACTTGGTATTTTCTAACTAGGTAGAACCTGTATTAGGCTTAGATTAAACCCATGGGTCATGCATGATCTCAACCAATCTGAAGATAAAAAGTTAATTTTGTTGACTCAACAGCTAATCACCAGCTATGAAAAGCCTGCTACATTATGCATACAGTGTTCTGAGACAGCCTTGTAAAAAGTCCTTGATCAGAGGCAACCAGAACCAGGCAGAAGTTGAGAGAAAGTGCTAGGTTGCGGTGACCTGCTTTTTGACGTGAGCACATTTGGCTTTGCGGCACTTTGCAATTATTTTTTTTTCTATTGCTTAAGCACAGTTTTGAAAACAGCCCGTTTTTGCAAAACCTGCCACAAAAAATCATGACACATATCTGTTATATAATCTCGAAAATCGAAAATGAAATCTTCTAATACATCTGCACTGAAACACACTAAAAAACTGGGCAGAATATGATGGCCTAAAAGTGCAGTGTTACTGCATTCTGGATTTGAGGGTTTAAGCAATCTAAATAAAACCCTGTAATGTTAAATGTTAGGTGCCATCTAGAGAGTTGGGGTGCGAGAGTGAGATGTGTGGTTCTTTGATATGTGAGACAGCAGAGTGGCAGACACTGCCAGACCTTTCTGTTGCAAGTGCAACCGCTATGGCTGCTGCTGGGTGCTTTCAGCTGTGATAGTGTTTGGGATGGTGCTATAACAGCTCTGGTGGTGGAGATGTTTGTGTGTTTTTTTTAGTTGTGGATGGTTGAGTGAGTATGCAAATGCCCGTCTCTATGCATGCTCCTGTGTGTCAACAAACTGATGTGTTTTAAACAGTTGCATTGTGGGAGATGTACACTACGTTATCCAAATGTCTGAACCACAATCAATAAGATACTCATAAATCATGTATAGAATATGTGTCATGCAGTTATCATATCATATGTAATCACAGATAATGTTGTATGCAGATAGATAGATAGATAGATAGATAGATAGATAGATAGATAGATAGACAGAAGATAGATAGATAGATAGATAGATAGATAGATAGATAGATAGATAGATAGATAGAACGAAATGGGTCAGTTGGCTGATACTGAGGGTGTTGTGTACACATCCAGTACTAGTGAATTGTTTGTGATGTGAGCCTAATGTATCTGTGTGTGTGAGGGTGGAGAGGCCTGTGATGGCCCTAGTCTGTAATATGCTCACAGGTTCCTGTCTCTTGTGCAGTGCCAAAGGGTGAAGCTTAGACAGCCCGACCAAGCATAAAGCATAAAGCCCCCCAGGGCTCCTTCCTGGACCGCGTTTCTAGCACTCATTTTATTTGCTCTCACCGCACACACTTGATGGCAGCTGCCGCAGAGGTGTCAAAGTGGTTTGAGTGTGTGTGTGTGTGTGCGTGTGTGTGTGTGTGTGTGTGTGTTTGTGTGTGCGTGGTGTAATGTCTGTGTGTTTGTGTGTCTGTGTGTGTGTGTGTGTGTGTGTGTGTGTGTGTGTGTGTGTGTGTGTGTTGGGGGGGAGGGGGGCGTAGAGAGAGAGAGCGAGAGTTGTATGTGTATTTCTGTGTATTTTAGTCTGTGTGTGCATGTGTGCTTGTGTGTAAGTGTGTGTGGGTGGGGTGTGGGTGCATTTGTGTTATTCTGAATGGCAGGAGCTCAGAGACGCTCAGCCTAGCATAACAACCCGCACCATGACGTGGAGAATCCTCTCTCCCGTCTCTCCGCAAATAGCCACCGATCGCTCTACCCGCATGTCAGAGGCAAACTGGGGAAGTGGAAACACTTGTTATTCCAGTCCGACTCACGTCACGTAAAATTCAATTTCATGTAGCAGAGGGTGACCCATGGGAGATCGGGTGAGAAGAGGGCCAACGTGGCATTGTGCGGTGTGCTGTGCTCTGGTGTGGTGTGGTGTGATGTGGTGTGGTGTGGTGAGGTGTTGCTTGGCATCTCCTTGCCTCCGACTGCGTCAGGTGCTGACTGTACCTCTCCTCTCTGTGGCACAGAAGCACAGGAGAGAGACAGAAAGAGAGAGAGAGAGAGAAAGAGAGAGAGAGAGAGAAAGGTGGGCTTTCTAAACAGTGTCACGCTGAGAGGTGGCATGACTAGTGTGTGTGTGTGTGTGTGTGTGTGTGTGCTGGTGTGATATTAGCCAGCGCACACATGACTCACGCCAGGGCTTTTCCTCCCAGTGTGAGCGGCCATTACGGCTCAGCGCTGAATCAGTCGACACATGGAAAACAGAATAGCAACAGAAAATAGCAACAAAACACACAAGGAAATGACATTTCAGTGCTCATCATTTCCAATAGAAAAGCCATGGCTGACGTGCTGTGGAGATGAAACTACATCGGACTCTTCTAGTCCAGCAGATGTCTGTAGTGTTGAGTTCATAGTGTACTCAAGGAAAAGGTTTGAGGCCAGTCACCTAACAACAGTGCAGTATTGATAGCAGCCTTGTCCCAGGTCTGTGATTGATGTGGCAGCCATGGTGTCAAGGAGAGGCCATGCTAGTAACAACATGCACCTTTACATACACACTCACACACACACACACACACACTCACTCACACATACGCACACACACTCACTCACTCTCTCCCCTGATTCTAACTCTCTGTCACGTGCACTACACACACACACACACACACACACACACTCACATTTCTCCATACACACCTTGGTCTGTACTCTCTGGAAGAAGGTGTCTTTTTGAATCTTGTCGCTGCGGCACCATCCATCATGTAGCAGTAAGAAAAAAAAATCTATTCTGGTGGAACATTTCATTTCATCCATCATAAACAACAACCAGTAACTCTTTTAATAGCTCAAGAGGAAGTACTGTGCTCAAGAGGAAGTACTGCACTAGTTTCTCTCTCTTTCTCCCTCTCTCTCTCTCTGTTTCATCCTGTCAGACACAGAGGAGACACAGCATCTCCCAAGGCCAAGGAGAGTGAATAGCATTTCTTTCTGAGGAGACGCCGGGGCTCTCACCCATCGCAGGGATGGTGTGTGTAAAAGCTTGGCTTAATTGCTTTAACACAGGTTGTAATTAGTCCAAATCAGGGTTGTGGGCGGGTAAATGTCTCAATGCAAAAGCTGTGAGGCCTGGATTTAAACTTGATGCAGTTTGTTACTGTGAGGCAAATGCTCGATCCCACCACTCTTATAGTGGTGGCAGCCGTCAGTGCATCTCGCTCTGACATTTCATCTGAGGAGAGGCGAGGTGAGAGAGTGCTGCCATTTTGATCTGGCGAACGCTTCCAGTGGCTGACATCACACAGAATCCCTGAAGCCGTAGGAATTAGCATGTCCCCCCTCATCAAATGCAAGTGCGCGCTAGGCTCATTAAATTAAAATGGAGACAGACGCCGCTGCTCCCCTCCTGACACTGCTCGTCGTAATTCAGTTCTGGAAAACAGTGCAAGAATGTGTGTATGTGTGTGTGTGTGTGTGTGTGTGTGTCTCTGCAGATGCACTTGTATTTAATTGAAATAAGTACAGAGAGAGGCTTTTTCGCTTTTTTAAAACATGAATGTGTGGTATTCTTTTTCAGTCATTATTGTTTTTGCTGCCTCATAAGAGGACACACATACATTCACACAGAGCAGAGAAAGTGGACATGCTCTGGGGAGCCAGGGTTGGTGAGGGCACTCTAATTAAGAGCTCTCTCAACCCAGAGAGAGAGAGAGAGAGAGAGAGAGAGAGAGAGAGAAAGACAGAAAGAAAGTAAGTACCAGTAAGTAAAAGAAAGAAAGAAAGAAATGAAGGTACTGTAGCTCAAGTTGATTGCTGTCTGAGAAGCTAAAATAATGAAAGATTCACAGTAAAAGGATCATGTGTGTTTCCAGTAATGCCCAATTCTAGCGCATCCACAGCATGTCACAGGAGAGGCAGAGAGATGAAATCAATAAAACATATGACAAAGAGTCATGGCGTGACTCGCAAGCAGAGCGCTTACATCACCTGTGAGCAAGTTCACTGAACCCGCCGAGACACATTGTGCCCCTGCAGTGGGGAGAGAGGGAACGAGGGAGGGAGGGAGGTAAAGTGAACGAGATAGATGAGAAGAAGGGAGAAAAAAGAGAGGGTGAAAGAGATAAATATATTGGAGGAGAGGGAGAAAAAGAAAGAGTGAGGAAGGGAGAGAATGGAAAAGGAGGGGGAGAGAGAGAGGGAGGGTGGTAGAGAGATTGATTGAGAGAGGAAGAGCTGGTGTGAGGGAGCGGGAGAGAGAGAGAGAGAGAGACAGAGAGAGACAGGGAGACAGAGAGAGAGAGAGACAGAGAGAGACAGAGAGAGGCTGCTGGGGTGTGTCAGGGTTTACTATGTGTCACTCTAAGCAGTATGGCCACAGCCCGGGGCCATTATGCTGGGCAGGCAAATAGAACATTGAGCCTGGCAGGCTTGATTAAGAGCAGTGTCCTCTTCCTCCCATGACTGCTGAGTGCACTCCTTGCTTGATCACCATAGCCATAGCCTCTGTTCTCTTCTCTTCTCTATCTTCTTTTCTTCTCTTCTCTTCTCCTCTCTTCTCCACCTTCTCCATCTCCTTTCCCTGCTGTGCATCTCTACCTCTTTGCCCCCATCCCAACTCTCTCTCCTGAACCCCTTAACCTTAAAGCACCCCTCCTCCGTGTCGTTTTACCTTGTGTTGTTTCTCTTCTTTTCGTTTTGCCTGTCTTTATTTGCCCCTTCACTCTCTCACTCTACCTTTCCCCCACCCACCTCTCTCTGTCAGCTCCTCTTTCTCATTCTTTCTCTCTCTCTCTCTCTCCATCTTTTTCTTTTTCTTATTCTCTCATTTCCTCCCTGTTTTTCTGTCTTGTTCCAGCTCTCTCTCCCTTTCTGTCTTCATTAGCCCCTTCACTCTCTCGCTCTACCTTTCCCCCACTCACCTCTCTCTGTCAGCTCCTTTTTCTCTCTCTCTTTCTCTCTCTCTCTCCATCTTTTCCTCTTTCTCATTCTCTCATTCCCTCCCTGTTTTTCTGTCTTGTTCCAGCTCTCTCTCCCTCTCTTTCCTTCTCTCCCCATCACTTTCTTACTCTTTCATTCTCCCTTCTTCTTTCCAGCTCTCTATACCCTCTCTTTCTCTCTCCTTTATTCTATCTCTATCTCTTTTCTCCTCTCTCTCTCTCTCTCTCTCTCTGTGTGCTGTGTGCTGGATATCTTCCAGGCTGTCTGGCAGCATTAGACTGAGCCCAAGGCGAAGGGTGGAGTGCTGGAGAGAGAGAGATGAAAGCAGAGGAGGTGCCATGGTTGCAGGAAAGAAAGAGAAGAGCAGAGCAGAGCAACACAAGGCAGGAATGGCTCTGAGTCAGGAAGGGGAGGGGAGAGGAGATGAGGGGAGAGAAGTGAAGAGGAGAAGAAAAGAAATGAGAGGAGAGAGGGGGTGTGGGTGAGGTTGCAGGCAGGGGTGGAGAGATGGAGGGAAGGAACACAAAAGACAACATGACGATGGGGAGATTGAACGAGGCTGAAACTGGTGATAAAAGAGATGGCTGATGAAATGGTTGAGTGGTGGTAGCTGGCAGACTACAGAGCTACAAGTAGGATGAAAGCGGGACTGAAGAGAAGGAAAGGATGGAAAAAAAGGGAATTGGATAGAAAACACAACCCACAGACAGATTGCCTGTGAAATTGTCCCACTTTGGCCACCATTAGAATGCCACCCAATAGGAGACTGGTGGTGGTTGGGAAGAAGTCAGCAGCTGGTGTTCGATCAATGGCTGAAATGTAAGCTGCCCTAGAGAAGGGGTAATCATCCATGTCAATATAATGTAAGCAGTAATGTTTTATAAGGTGAAGGTCACTGACCTCGACCCAAACGGTCCCAGGGAAACACTGAAGCTGTGGCCCAGCCATTAGAGAGATGACTGAATGCCTGAAGTTCAGGGTAATGCAGCTAATGCTTGAATCTTTGCGTTTCAATAACCTTTGGCTTCCCATCCATACTTGTATGTGTGCGTGTGTGTGTGTGTATATATATATATAAATATATACAGTATATATACACACACACAGGTGGGTCTCATGACTATGGCTTACAGCTAAACAAAACCCCAAATTTGGTTTCTCACAAAATTAGAATGTCACAAACAACCAATAAAAACAAGGATTTGAATTAAACACTAAATCCTTGGTTGGGCGATCTGCATGTGTAATGAGGTGTTATGTAAGCCCAATTTGCCTTAAAAGCAGCTTTCAGCTCATCTGCGTTGTTGTACCTCGTACCTCTGATCTTCCTGTTGACATTACCACAACATCTCATTCCAAGTATCTCAGATGAAATGCCTTCATCTGAAAAGAGGACTTTGGAGCACTGAGCAACAGAGCAGTTCTTTTTCTTCAAAGCGTTTTGTCCCAGATTTTAAAGCACTTCATGCTTCCTACTAGCGACAAACTTTACGGAGATGCTGGTTTCATTCATCCAGCAGGACTCAGCACCTGTCCACACTGCCAAAAGTACCAATACCTGATTTAATGACCATGGAACTACTGTGCTTGACCTGCCAGCAAACTCACCAGACCTGAACAACAGTAAAGACTCTGTAGGGTACTGTCAACAGGGAGATGAGAGACATGAGACAGGCTGAAAGCCTCTATCAAGGCAACCTGGGCTTTCATAACACCTCAGTAGTGCTACAGGTGGATTGCCTCCATGTCACACCACAGTAATGATGTAATGCATGCAGAAAGAGGCCAGACCAAGTACTGAGTCTATATACAAGAATATATTTTTTAGAAGGCTGACATTTCTGTGTTAAAAATCTTTTTTTGTATTGGTCTTATGTAATATTGAAATTTTGTGAGATATTGAATTTGGGGTTTTCCTTAAGCCATAAGCCATAAGCCATAAATGTAAGCCAAAATGAACACAAATAATATCTAGAAATGATGTGTGAGTTTCATGTTTTACATTGAAATACTGAAATGAACAAACTTTTTCACAACATTCTAATTTTTGAGACGTACCTATATATATATATATATATATATAAATATATGTGTGTGTGTGTATTAGAGAATGATGTATGTATATACTGTAAAGCAAAACAGGGTCAAATAAACTGAATATTAATTTCTGGGGGTATCCCGTAAAGCAGGTTCATACTTTGCAGGCATACAGCCAGCAAACCATTGGCCTGAACCATGTATAAACTTTGGCTTCTCAACCATATACAAACCGAACCATTGGCCCGAACCATGTAAACACTTTGGCTTCTCAACCATATACAAACTTAGGGTGCACATATTAGAGAATGAAATAATGTATACTGTGAAGCAAAACAGAATTAAATAATGAATATTAAATTCTGGAGATATTCCAGTAATTTCAAACTTTGCAGGATGACAGGCAGCGAACTGTTTCAGTCTAACTTGTGATAGAATATATATAGTGGAAAGTGAACAGGGCCAAACATAATAACTTACAACTTAATAGGTACAATTCTGCGATGAGTTTAAGCATTGATTTAAATGAGAGGCAGAGAGGTAAACAACATTGTAGATCATGTATCTGTTTGGCTTAAAAGCTGACTCGCAAGGAGTGATTTTAAATCATAGCAATCAATCAATACACCACTTGCATATTCTCAAAGGCACTTTAAGGTCACCCATCATAAAATAGCATAATCCCAGATCAGAGAGGTCGGCGGGGAGCTAAAGCCAGCCGGTATGGAGAAAGCCTCCATCCTGTGGTCCAGCAGCAATCTCTGTGAGTCGGCCCTCAGGGAGGCAGGGAGAAAGGCCAGAGGCCAGTGGCCAGTGGAGTATCCACCCAGGCCTACAGGTCGACATATTGACCAATGTCTTGTGTTCGCAATCAATGGACTATAATTAGAGCCGGGGAAGGACTGTCACCCAATACAGTGGCCAGCATTGGGGAGGAGCTGAGGGGATAGGCTGAGATAGGTAGAGTAGCGTCTCCTGTGAACAACACACAGCTGCACAACATACTGTCCAGAAAACACATACCCAGAGAAGAGAGACAGAGAAGGATAGAGAGAGAGAGAGAGAGAGAGCTGTGCTGAGCTGAGCTGTGTGATATGTGGAGGGTTTAGATTACTCAGGGTAGTGATTATATATAAGCAAGG
Source organism: Tenualosa ilisha (assembly GCA_015244755.2). Taxonomy (NCBI): domain Eukaryota; kingdom Metazoa; phylum Chordata; class Actinopteri; order Clupeiformes; family Clupeidae; genus Tenualosa; species Tenualosa ilisha. The sequence goes on from PYXC01000364.1 coordinate 794,560, forward strand.
TCTTGGCGGAGGTAATGTTAAAAGAAGAGCCACTCCCTGTTAGAGAGTGACGCTCTCATACGACACCCAGATGAGGCTGACATCCTGGGCTGTCTCACAGAGAGCGAGTGGCCCCAGCCTGTTAGACCTCCATGTCCCCGCAATCCTTTTGATGCCTCAAACAATGCTTTAATTCATCTGTGATGGCCCGTAAGAAGTGCCCAAATAAACGTGACAGCTCATCATCCGCTATGCAGTTAAATGGCTTTGTGACGCTCCCTTTGACAGCAGGACTTTACAGAACAATAGACTACAAAAGGGACCAGATAATTGTCCTCTATTACATTATAGGCACTTACAGTGGTTGTCCCATTCAACTAAAGCTAAAACACACCGCAGGAATATAAACCCAAGCATTAGCTGTGACTGTTGAGCCGCTATTAAGTCTGGACAGTTTGGACAGAAGGATTTCTTTGCTAGCACTATGATGTGACTCATTGACCTCAGTGCTTGGATAAGGGATTTTGTTTTGAAGCCTGCTCAAACTGTGAACGGTTTTCAAACTAGGCAACTCCGCCCCATGCTTGCGTAACCATTAGCGAAGCTACCTGCATTCTCAACAATGGGACTCACCAACACAGAGAACAGTTTACGTCTCCTGCCTATGCAATGGTATTTAGCATCAAAGCTTGTGTTGTGACGACTGTGGCGGCATGGGAATTCTAATTTTGGGTCTCTGCACCGCATGAACAATATCACCGTTACATTGCAATGTTCCAGCCATCAGTGTGAGTCAGAGTGCGGGCTGAGATGCTCACATTGTATTGGGTTACTTGTAATGTGTCATAAGCCTGCTTGTGTCAGGCTCAGCACAGCTTTGTCAACTGCAGTCTTTATGACACACCAGCCTGACAGGACTTTGTGTCACTCTCATTCCAGAAAAATGCTGAGGACTCACTGTTCACTGTGCATCGTCCACTTGGTCAGAGCTTTGTGAAACACCCCCACCCCCCACCCCCACCCCAAAGTGGTTTGCCAGCACCTATGGGCTCCACAGTGCTGACGAGACGATTAGGCGCTCCAATAGGAGCCAAGGGCCCACGTGTTGCAGATGTTTGTTGCAACCGCAAAGCTTCTCTCTCCTGCCTCATGTGTCAAGTCAAATGACAAACTCCTGTCAGCAGGCGGTGTGTGTTTGTGTGTATGTGTGTGTGTGTGTGTGTATGTGTGTGTGTGTGTGTGTGTGTGTGTGTGTGTGTGCATGTATGTGTGTTTGTGTTTGTGTGTGTGTGTGTGTGTGTTTTGCTGAGTGCACAGGTTGTCAGAAGGTTTGCATTGTTAATTCAGTCTGCTGTAGCTGTCAGCTTGGACAGGCCACTTCCATTTGGCCACAAATGTTCATCCTCTTACTATCGTCTGTCTTTTCTTTCTTTCTCAACTGTGCACTGCCAAATGAAGCTAACACTGATTCATGTCTAGCCACATCGCACGCCTCCCGCAGTTGCTGAGCGATTATGTACTATAACCATGTGTGTTACGTTGAAAAAAAAAAGATATAATGACAGGAAATAAATTAGAAAAAATGGAGAGGACAGAATCCAAATCAAAATGTAACATCAGTATAAGTACATTTGTCAGTTTGTTATTTTCAGTCGAGTGTTTACCTGACACATTTGTTTATATGCATTCCATCACAGTCGTCCTGTAGTTGCCCCTGTGAAGCTGGTTAAAAACGATGATATCTCTGTCAATACGCTGTCTCAGTGTGCTCCTGGAGGCTGATCTATGGTTCCTATGCCCAGGGCTCCGTCTCCATTAGCCAAGGACTGATATCCTAGTGTGGATCGTATGGCTTAGCCCTCGCTTGCTTTCAAGCCAGCTCAGCACTTCTGCAAGCAATCTTATTGAATCTGTGTAGAGGAAACCATTGAAATCCCTACAGACCTCTTGCTGTGAGGAGAACCAAAAAAAAGAAGAAAGACTCTCTAGTACGTCTCAATAATGACATTACAAGACCTTCAGGTGCTGGCTCTTTTATATCATCGTAATATTGACAGAGGTACTAAAGCGTGTCCTTCACAATGGTCATACAGTTCATTATATGCTCAACCAGCGAATAACCCTCCTCCCTTTCCAGAAGCGTTATCTGAGAGGAGGAGATAGTATTTCAAACCACACACCTTTATGGTAATGCATTGTCCATCAGTCACTGGCTTAGTCTCATCCTGTTCTATTTCATTCAATTCGCCTTGTGGTGTTATGTTGCACTCAGTGTGTAATGTATTGATTTCTGCTGTGGAATTTTAACCAAACTCTTGTCTGCCTCTCAGGTTCCTGCTGGTGTTCTCCTGTCTGGTTCTCTCTGTGTTTTCCACCATCAAGGAATACGAGAAGAGCTCTGAGGATGCTTTGTACATACTGGTATGTGTGTGTGTGTGTGTGTGTGTATGTGTGTGTGTGTGTGTGTATGTTATTGTACCAGTGACTGTCAGGGAAACAAAGTTTCAAACTGCTTTGAACTTACACTCTAAAAAGCTTTGTCTTGTTTGTATGATGGTTTCCGCCATCCCTTTGCTGCGATTGGAGGCGTCCCACTGCACCAGATCTGAGCCTTGGATCTGATCTCTGAGTGACGGCTGTGCTGTCGGAGCGGAATGTTACTCGTCCATCTTGATGTTTTTTGCATTCACTTTTACAGGAAATCGTGACCATCGTTGTGTTTGGCGTGGAGTACATCGTCAGGATCTGGTCGGCAGGATGTTGCTGCAGATACAGGGGATGGAGAGGCCGACTGAAATTTGCCCGCAAGCCCTTCTGTGTCATCGGTGAGTGAAATTTCACTGCTAGTCTCTGCCTGTCAAGACGCTTGTCCATTATGGACTCCATTCTGAGTGCATGTCCTCATTTAGCGGTGTCTTGTCCCTGTAGTCATAGCAATTTCTAGTTTCTACTCATCAATGAAGACATGAAGAAAAAGCAATTGTGATGAAAAATTAACTTCCCAATGCAAAATGACTCTATAACTAATTTTTTTCTGAGCCAATTTTCTCAGCACACCCTGCCTCAACCCATCTGCTTTTAGGCAGTCTTGTCCAGTTATTATTGTAAACCACCATTCCAATCAAGTCATGATACTGCTTTTCCCCAGTGTCCATGTCTTTGAGTTTATTAATGTGCTGGAAATCCATCTGGGCTCTATACCCTCTTACTGGATCGTTACAGTCTCTCTAATGAGCCATTACAGCCAGCATGGCTATTCATTAGGATTGCACTGGGCATGACTCTGGGAATGATTGACTGATGACCTGGCCCTCTCTGTTGCAGACATCATGGTGCTGATAGCCTCCATTTCGGTGCTGGCCGCCGGCACCCAGGGGAACGTGTTTGCCACCTCGGCCATCCGGAGTCTCCGGTTCCTGCAGATCCTGCGCATGATCCGGATGGACCGGCGGGGGGGCACATGGAAACTCCTTGGCTCGGTTGTTTATGCCCACAGCAAGGTAAAAGATAAATCTTGATTATAAACATCATGACCCGAATTACCCTAATTTAGTTTTGTTTTAAAATGCATTAGTTTGATTACAAAAAAAAAATTTAAACATTGTTTCAGCTCTGTAATATTGTACAGAAGTCTACATTAGATTGCAAGTTAGGGTTATTCTACGTAACCAGCACTGATGTGAGTGGATGGAATTGTTGCCTCTGTGTTCAAAACCATGATTGTTTATTTATACAATGCACAATATGACGTAGGTGAATTAGAGGATATCTCCAGTGTTTGCTTTTGCTTCTGCTCTCTTTCTCCCATTTCTCCCATTTCTCAAAGTCTTTTTCCTCAACAATGCACACCAAACACAGCATTCATATATAGATCTGTTTTGTTCTCTTGCATTCATACATCTATTCCCTGCATAATGTGTCAGGCTTTGATCTAAAACAGCAGCCAGGCCGTATTTGTGAGAGCAGCCATTCAGTTAAATGTTCTCTGTCAGGGTCTAGGAAACTCAAAATCCCCAACAAGTTTCCCCAAACCTTCTACCACCATCACCACCATCCCTATTGCTGCCCAGCTTCAGCAAAGTAAGCCTGATAAATGGGCCACTGTCAGGGGGAAGGTTTCGGTGGGTACACTTCAGCTCAAGCCATGCATATCTGCTGGTTTCCTCAGAGAGCTGGAGGAAGGGGATGGAGACAGTGGGTTTAATGAGATATTCTCCTTAAGCGTCAGATGGAAGGGATCCAGGTCAAGACAGAGACTGCCAGGCCATGATTCATATCCTCTGATTGAATTTGCCCAACCGAACAAACCAATCGTTCCAACCCCAAGGGCCTTTCGATTGGTGGAAAATTGTTGCCTTTGTACGCCTTCGCTAACATGTCACCCCAAGAAACACTGTAGATAAAGCAGGACCATTACTGACAATGGCAGTAAGTCAAAAATGCTTTTTTCGATCTCCCTGAAGCAGGAGATGTCAGCTTTCTGAGAAATCATTATCAGTATACCACAATAGCTTTTGTTTCACTCAGAAAGGGTCTCTGGACAGTGTCACATCCAGTGTCACAACCATAATGGACTCCGTACGCTCTCCGTCTGAAATGGCTTTTGCTTCATCTGATCTTAATCTACCAGGAGTGCATTTCCTAAAACCTCTTTGTTTGAAATTTCTTTTGCTTCCCCTGATCCAAAACCAGTTAGCAATTGAGGTGGTTGGGAATACGCAATTGCAGCTTAGCTAATTGCAATTTACCTAAATTATCTAGCAACTGTAGATTTGGGAAACGAGCCCCAGATTGGGAGTTTGTGAGATTCTGAGGATCTTCTGCCTCTTTATTGTATATGCCAGGCGTCTCCAACAGGTAGCTCAGGACCTACCAGGAGCTCACCATTTGCTTTAGAGTAGCTCTCCAATGGGTCAAAGGAAATGTAAATAAATCTCATTCATAAATCATGAATACATAAATTTATAAATCACAGTCACAGAAGGTATTAAACCTGGTAAAATGCCTATAAAATCAAGTTCAAAGCTTTACTGCTCTCTGATGAAAATTGATATTGGTGGTGCACACCAGATTTGGCCATAACTGTGAAAATAAAGACGGCGCACATTTAGATAGATAGATAAGTATAATAATAATAATAATAATAACAATAACAGTTAAAAAAATAATAACAGTTTATATAAAAGTATAGTAAGTATAATCATAATCACAATCATAATTCATGTTGGAGATGAGACTTTGACATAGATAGATAGATAGATAGATAGATAGATAGATAGATAGATAGATAGATAGATAGATAGATAGATAGATAGATAGATATTTTTAGTATGCTCTTGATTATGACACTGTCTGTCATGCTTTTCCCCATGCAGACCTCATCACCCAGTTGTGAATTACAGGAAATTTTTCGAAGATGGGGGATAAACACACATCTCCAATTTCTTGCTTGAACAGTGTTTGCAAGATACTCCCCCCCCGCCCCCTTTACCCCACCGCAGAAACTATCGGCTATTTTTAGCTAAACTCATTTTCGGTTCAGCTTCTTCTCGTTCGTCGTCTCAGCAGTTTTCCTCCTTGCTCAGAACCAGAGCTTGCCGCTGGGGGAATAGGGCAAGCTGTTGTCTAGGTTATAAAATGCAGTCTGTTACTATGTATATATCAAACTGCCATAACTTATAAAGAACCACTGCATTGGAAACGTGGTTAAAGTTGAATGACTTCTAAAAGACTCAAATCAGCACACCTTCGATGAAGGTTGCAGTGCAGGATGGAGTTTAGTGTAAGAGTTGGTTAAAGCTTAAAGGTCATACTACAGGTCCTGTAGGGCATTCTACTAATCGTTCACAGTGGATTGTGAATTCAAACAAATATGCTTATTGTATACATCATAGCAGGGGTTCTCAAACCTTATAGGACCGGGGACCCCTCATGGAGTAGAAAAAAAAAGAGCCTCTCATAAACACAAATGTAACTATACAGGTGTGTATCTATTTGTTTTTATTAGATGCTAGATGCCATTTTGTAGCAAACCTTTTCACAGACCCCCTTGCAATGCACTGCGGACCCCAGTTTAAGAACCAGTGCATTAGAGTATGCAACTGTTCGCCTACTAAAATCTTTGAGTGTTTTCTACAAGCAGGGCAGTACTACTGCATGATAGAACTACTACAAAATTCAGCCAAATATTCTACTGATTAGCAATAACCCATTGTCTAACAATGTAGACAGACATGGCAAAGACAGACATGGCAAAGCACCTAGTGGCATGGCTGAAGAAGTTTGGGCCAGTGCTGGATGCAGAATGTGGGTCACCTTTGTGTGACTTAGAGAAAAGCTGCTGCCGTATGTCTGTCTCCCATCTGTTAGCAGGCACAGGTGTCCACCCGCCGTGGCCTCAGGTCCATGTGCGTGGCTCGGGCATACCCGCCTCCTCAGGCACTGACCTCTGAAGGTGGGCCTCCCTCACCTGCGCCAAGTGCCCACTAGAGCCGTGGCACAGGCACAAGCCAGCTCAGCAGAACCCAGGGCATGCCCAGGCACCTGTGCCAGTCCAGGGGCTTGGCCCCGATAGCTTCCTCTTCCGTCCACTCTGTTGGTTTGTCGGAAATGCGAAGAGATCTTGTGTCCTCGCCCTGCTGTTCCCCCCCCCACCCCCCCCACCCCACCCCCCAGTCCTGGCAGAGGCGTGTGCCCTACAGAACAAGTCTCTCTCCCCCTCTTCTCCCACCGCAGCTCAAGGTGAGAGTAAGGGCAAAAGCCTGGAAGGAAATGGTCTGACGGTGCAGTTTGGGGCAAAATCAGTTCCCCCTCTCCAACACAACCTTCTTGAGAGACCCAGTTCTGTCTCATGTCGACTCAGTGTGGTCCAAGGGTGTTCTGTTTCAAAGTGAGAGGAGAGGTCTCGTTTTACAGCAAATGCATACACAGGCTTCCTGCTGACAGAGCACAATATCAAGTCATTTTTCACTGTTTCCACGCCAATCTCTTTTTTCTGCGTGGCGCTGAGCTATTGTTGGGAAGTAATGCATCACGCCTCGGCGAGCATTTTCACCACTTATTTTGTTTCCAGAGTGTATTAGAGTTGTTATTAGCTGCCGTTCCAGATTAACAATTTAATCATAATGTCAAGTAAATACTTTAAAATACAACATTTCTACATGATGGAGAGAGCAATTTTAAAAGTTGAGTGAAGTGGAGAATGAAGAGGAAAGTAAGCACGAGTCACGGTTATGGTGTGTTAGGGATGCCACTGAAGCAATGCTAAATGGTCTTACAAGGAACAATTTTATCTTCTGGATAAAAAGACTCTAGTTTAGTTCAGGTATCAGACTTTAAAATTAATGTAAATCAGACATCAAACGCTATTATTTACTTTATTTAGGTTACAGTCCCATGTACTGCAACACCATTGACCTACAGCACCGTCCCACAAACTATCCTCTCATTACAATGAGGAACACAAGCATAATTACATTTGAACTCCACCCTGGCCATTTACTTTGCCAAGCTGTCCAAATAAAGACCTCTCTTGCTCCCTCTTTAAACTCTATGTCTTGGAATAAAGAATAACTCCTTCTTACACTGCGCCTTGGCAATGTTGGCGAGGCTATCAGTGCACGGGCGCGGATGAGAGGATGTGGATTGAAACAGTTCTATCAGGTTACATTACCATATGAAACACTGCTTCCTCAGCGCAGTCATATCGCTCAATAGGAGATTAAATGCACTCTCAGTGTCCAATCCTCCCGAACAGCACAGGCAGGGGGAACCGCTTCCATCTCAGACTGGGCACGCTGTATGGCAGCAGTCCATCTGAAGGAAGGGCTCAATAAAAGGAAACAGCCAAGCAGAGTCCTCCATCCAGGGCTGAAATGAGCTTTCAGCCTGAGCTAATTGCTGTCAGTCTTTGTACAAATGTCTGATACCTCTAATTAGACACATACTGGATTCAAAATGGATTTCTGCCAGACTAACCGTAGGCCTCTTGTATTTTGTGTGTGTGAGAGTCTTGTTTCTTTCCCTGACTCTGACAGTGTGACAGTGTGTGTGTGTGTGTGTGTGTGTGTGTGTGTATGCACCCTCCCTTCCCTAACGGTGTGTGTGTGTGTGTGAGTAAGTGGGTGAGTGAGTGTGTGTGTGTGTGTGTGTGTGTGTGTGTGTGTGTGTGTGTGCGTGTGTGTGTGTATGCACCCTCCCTTCCCTAACTGTGTGTGTGTGTGTGTAAGTGAGTGGGTGAGTGAGTGTGTGTGTGTGTGTGTGTGTGCACTCCCCTTCCCTGGTTCTGTGTGTGTATGTGAGCGGGGAGTCAGTGGGGTCTGCAGGTCTCCGGCTGCATCTCTCCTGGGAAGCTCTTGTTGCTGCTGTTGCCCCAGGCTGCCTCCCAGCTCAGAGCCAGCAAATGGCACTCAGAGGGCTGTGAAAAGCCAAACTGACTGAATACATTAAAGGGCTGGTGTATGGTGTATACCTCTGTGAATAACTTCCTTTCTGTAGGCTTCTCTGCTGTAGCTTAACTAAACTGCCACAGCCAGACTTTTAGCCTGTTTTCATTGAAGCCAGATTAATTGTACTTGTGTGTGCCATTTTAATAACATGCTATCGTTAGTACTAATTTTTTCTAGTTTTTTGTTGTTATTTAATAAATGTATTATGCCTTTGTTATTCACATAGGAGCTTGGCTATGGATGCAATTAAGGCTGTGTAGCACTGCATGGTACATCTCATGCAGTCCTTGTAAGGTTGGCACTGTGTGCATAATTGCCAGACTTTGGCAGGGATTGATTTGTTTACTGTGTGAGATGTTTATTACTCTGGCACGCGCCCTGCGAATGCAGCAGCCTGTCATGTTATCTTTACCGCATGGCCCTGCAGTGTGTCTCTGTCTGGGTCTGGGTCTGGGTCTGTGTCTGCGTGAGCTGCGGATCTGTTGTCACCCCTTTCAAAAGCCCCCCCCCTCCCTCCACAACCCCTACCACCTCCCCAAAACCCAAACCCACTCCCCCTAGCAGCATCATCCACACTGAAAAGTGCCACTAAATGTGTGACCTTGACAGGAGCTCATTACAGCCTGGTACATTGGCTTCCTGTGCCTGATCCTGGCCTCCTTCCTGGTCTATCTGGCAGAGAAAGAGGACAACGAGATGTTCGAGACCTATGCCGATGCTCTCTGGTGGGGCCTGGTGAGTTTCAACACACATCGCGCAAACACACACACACACACACACACGCTCATACAGATACACACGTGTGCACACACACACACACACACACACACACACACAGAAGCCTTGATTTATCTTCCTCTGATAGACAGATTTCTTTTTCTTTTTCTCCTCTTATTCCTCCCCTCTTCAAACTGCTTTTGTTCTTGTGTCCTCTGCACTGTGTACTGGGAATGTGCTAACCTCAGATGGTGGAGGAAGTGAACTTTTATTTCAAGAATCCAACGCTATCTGGCTCTTAGCCCAGTCACTGCACTTGATTGAATGAAAAGATGACACAGGACACTTAAAACCCTCCTAATTACATTATGGAGCTAATATCCATTTTAAACAAGGTAGTCTAATGCGTATGTGTGCAAGGGTAAAAATGTCAATAACATTTCTTCAGTTAGAACATAATTGTTTGTGTAATTACTTTGATTACCTGCTCTGATTATTTTGTGTCCACACATATGTGGAGTGTAGAAGCTCAACCCCCTAATGTGATTCTTTTAATGTGATTTTCTTTAAAATGAGTTTTCTCCATGGGTCATCGGTCACCTCTGTGACGATGCTTTAAAGATTTACAGTCTGTCAGAGTTTGTACTTCCAGCAATGATAATGGATTCTTCTATAACTCTGTTAAGAATGACAAATGGTTGATCGATAGAGACATGACAGCATGAATACTAGTCATGCATAAATATCTAAAGTAAACTTTTTCTCCTTTAAATTTTTAGATAACCCTCACCACCATTGGCTATGGGGATAAGTATCCAACCACGTGGAATGGACGTCTTTTGGCTGCCACATTTACACTCATCGGTGTGTCATTCTTCGCACTCCCTGCAGTAAGTACCACTCCTAATGGGACATGTTTCAACATTCACTTTTTAGGTCAAACCACAAACATTCGTGGAGACCAAATGAAAATGGTAGCACTTTATTGGAAGGGTGAGTGCAAAACAGAACCAAAATCAGCAACATAGTCAGAGAAGAATAGTAGATCGCATGAAGATGGGAGTTTTGTTCAGTTCTGGTAGTTAAAGTTGGGAATTCAATCAATGTGATAATGTCTTCTTTCTCTCAAAGGGAATCTTGGGCTCTGGTTTTGCCTTGAAAGTGCAAGAACAACATCGACAAAAACACTTTGAAAAACGGCGTAATCCTGCAGCAGGACTTATCCAGGTGAGAAACTTAGCCGACATACAGTAAGAACACATAGGCCCACCAATAGACTCACAGAGAGTGTACTAAAACAAACAAATAAATGTGCTTCCAAGGCGAAAATTAACTTGAATATTTTGCTTGAATATCTGAATATGATAAGACAATTTTTGTGTTTTGTGTATTTCACCCATGAGTCAGAAAACTCATGAAGAAAACTAGCAGAAAACTATTCATAGGTCATATCAGGCCAATGTTGATTCCCATGTTCTCACTCGTGATAGTAAACCATAATAAACTGATATATAGGTCAATAGTGTGTGTTGGCGTGTGGGTGAACAACACAAATCTGGGCTAGTGCTGGTAAAGTGTTAGATAATTATTCTTTGGTTTTCTGTCCTTGGATTGCCAGCTAATGCGCAGCAAATGAAGCCAAATGAGAAGACTGGCTGTCGTTTTCTTGCATTTGCTGCTTTGAAGCCGCTGGCCATGCCGACAGACCTCCTGTGTCTTAATTACACACACTCCGAGTAGTATGTGTTGCAGCGTTATGCATTATTCATGCCTCATCTTAGTTATTTATTTATTTCTCCCTCCTGCAGGCGGCCTGGAGGTTTTATGCCACCAATCTCAACCGCACAGACCTGCAGTCGACCTGGGACTATTACGAAAGAACCATATCTGTCCCAATGTACAGGTATTGATCCGGAATGAATTTACATTCTCTCACTTTCTCTTATTCCTTCTCTCTCTCTCTCTTTCTCTCTTTCCTTCTTTCTCTCTCTCATTCTCGTTTACTTGCTCCATCACTATATCTCTTTTTCTCCCAAGTTGCGATGGAGAAGGATTTAGACATCACCAGATTGATTGACCTTTAATGTTTTTTTTGAGGGTTGTGAAGGTTGCATCAAAACAGAGCTTCCTTCCTGCTCCTTCTGCAGTTCCAGTGGCCCAGTTACAAGGTTTTACAGATTTCAATTTGAGAATGAAAGATTGGTGGCTGTTAGAGTAAGCTTGTTTTGACAATGGCATGGTCCTACTTTCTTCGTTCTCTCTTTCTATCTACTCTCATTTGATTGCCCCTCTCTCTCTCTTTCTCTGTCTCTCTCTCAGTTCTCTCTCTCTCTTGCTCTACCTCTCCCATCATTTAAGCGTTGGCAGAACAGCTCATTTCATCTTCTTTGATGGAGGCTGACTGATGTTTGACCTTTGCTGCTGTTAGAGTTATGCAGGGAAGGACCTTTAAAGTTTATAGGGCAAGCTAAACTACAGCAGGGAGCTGACTGGAACTCCAGTGCTCTGGAGCTTTACCTTATATATACAGTCAGATACTCTCAGTTTTCAAAGGTCTGAAAAGTACTACTCCTCCAGCCATAGAGCTTGTTTACAATTTGGTCTTTTTATTTTGGAACATGAATGCAGTTCTCCATTTTGGAGAGTCATGCTCTGCAAATATCAATCTCCTGAAGGTTATCAGAAAAGACCCATTATACAAAATGAAGATTTATATATACATACATATATATATATATATATATATATATATATATATATAATATTCGTACAGTGTGTTCACTGTATAAGTGGACCAATTTAATTTGGATGTAAGTTCATCTGTTATTAGCAACATCCTGGAAGACAACACAGTGCGCAAAAAAAAACAAAAACATGGTGTGGAGTAAAACTGCTGAGTACCTGCTGAGTACAATTTAATATGTGGAAGCAATGACATCCCATCAGGCTTTCAGTAGAAACAAACTCAAGGTGTGTTGTTGTATTAGAGTGTTGTTTTGTTTTATTTGGGCTTTAAAAGCACAGGCCTTGCGAAAGGACAAATAATCTCCAGCACTTAGTAAAATTGTTTGCCCTTGAACGCATCTTCTGTCTGGGCTGCCTCCATTTACGAAAGCAGTGCGCATTCAGAGCCTGCTGCGGGTTTTGCGTTAGCGAGCTGAGTTTCCCAATGCACCAGTGCAGCAGTAGCATTAGCAGTAGCATTAGTAGCAGCAGGGACTGGCACTCTCATGCAAGATCCCCTCTGGAGCCTGCCTTAATGGGCTTGCACTGTCAGCGAGCTCCTGCAAGGCGCCCACTGGTTCAGCAGTGGCAGTTTGCTTCAATGAGCAGAATGCACTTAGTGTAGTTGTTGGTGTTTTTTTCATCATTTTTTCAATGGAATGGCTCCATGTTGCTGGAATGGATACAAAAAAGTCATCGCCCAATAAGAAGTGAAGAAGTTGTCTCAAACTTTTAGTGTTCTGTTGTGAGACATGGTGGTGTGTGTTTTGTAAAATAAGAGTGGACTCTGTGGACTGGTTTTATTTTGTTATCATTTCTTTTTTTGTAGGCTCATTCCTCCCCTCAATCAGTTGGATTTGCTTCGCAACCTGAAAAGCAAATCTGGACTCTCCTTCAGGTAGAATAACACATGATGCCATGCTCTATAATAATGAAATAGATTGCTATGCTTTGACTCCCACTGGAATGTGTAATGTTAGCACTTCTTTATCATAACATGGTCTGTGCTGTGGGGAAGTAAAATTCTCAATGCTTTCTCTGACAGTTAGTTCATGGTTAGTTACTGATCAGTTATTTCTTCTCTGCAGAAAGGAGCCGCAGCCGGAACCCTCTCCCAGGTCAGAGCCTTTTCTAGATTATTTGTCTTTGTTGACACCACACAGCCCCATGTTTGCAGTATGATATATGATATGCTGTTACATAATGATATTCAATATAGCCTTACATTATCATAAGACATACCATTACAATATAATTACATACTATAGCATTATAATATGACAGACTATAATATTGTAATGTGATATATGTTATTACATTATAATATTCATTAGAACCTCCCTATCTAACACCTAACCAAGGCATACCCAAATTGGTTCTTGAACAATGTAAATGCATGATGTTCTTTTAGTTCATTCCCCCCCAAAAAATATGTTTTAACACACCAATGTTGAATGTTTAACTTTCTACTGGGACATATTATGCATACACCGTCAATCTATGAATAAATATGATTATAGTTTGCAGTCAGTTATGTCATGTTCCCTCTGTTCTCACTACTTCAGCCTTGTCCACAAGGACATGCTAGGGTATTCCTTATGGCCTGTGCAATTCCCACCCAATGATGTGTGATAGCCTGATGTCAGTGAGAGAGATATTTATGTGTATGACGCCGGGCCCTGTGAGTTGACCTTGCCCACATGTGGATGGATGTGTTGAGTTCCGTATGGCCCTCCCCGACTGTCCACATAACATAGTTCACTTCTGGCAGGAACACTTTATACTACTGCTGAGATATGCAGTATGGTTAATTTTTCAGGGATGACTGGTTTGCTTATAGCCAAAAAAAGGTTGCTTTTATTGGTTGTTTGCGTCAGTCCCTGTCTTAGATATTTGCCTTCTCTAGATAGAAAGGAGCTACTTAATCTGTGCTCTATATCTTTTTGAATTCCACAGTTTTGCTAATCGTAAATTCTGAACCTAAATGATACTGTTCATAAACTAAAAATTCGGTATGTGTCATTAAATATATAAAATTGAATTGTTGCCAAAAAACACATTTAGCAATGTGTTTTGCCAAATGTCGCCAAAAATTACTTTCAACAAAAATTACTTTCGACACACCAATGTTTAAGATTTAACTTTTTGCCAGAACATACTATGCATATACTGTCAACCTATGAAGAAAGAGTGTCTAGTAGTTTTAATGTATTATTGTCATGTGCATTTGTGTTAATTGCATACTTTTACTCCACCACATTTTCAGTTGACAGCATAATTTCAAGTATCAGATGAAACTGAATTTGGTTGACGACTGAGAGACTTCTGGGCAAAGTTCTGTGGAAGCCAACTTGTCACTGGACAAGTGTAAACAAATTCTCCAGTAAACTTGTAGATATGATGTAGGCACATTGTGTGTGTGTGTGTGTGTGTGTGTGTGATTTTTTGGGAGGACATTTTCTGAAGCTTGTTGTAAGCTTCATTTAGTCTACTTGTACTTTTACTTTCATTACTTAAGTACATTTAATTCCAAATGACTTCTAGTAACCTTTTTACTGATTTTTAATAGAGTAACATGCTGGTGGGTGTCGAACTTCTACCAAAGTAATTTTTGGTAGGGTATCTGTACTTTTACTCAAGTGGATCTTTCAGGTACTTCATACAACACTGTGTGCGCACAGTGCACCTCATTTTCTCCAGTTTGGGTAAATGACAATGTCACCGATTCTTGCAGACTGGGACTGTGCCAGGAGTGATTTCAATCCCAGGCAAGAACAAGGAGCAAACACCTAGCCGTGTGTGGCAAGAGCTGCTCTGAGATTGGCTTTGGCTTAACTGAAGCGGGTTGAACAGAGATTTGATGGTGATCTGCAAAGAATTCTTATCAGAACAGATACCATGAGCACAATAACCAGAATGGGCACCATACATGCTTGCATGCATTGTTTTTCGGTTGAATTCTTGCACACAAACTGCAATCACATGCAGGACAAAACTGTAGGAGCCAAATTACACTGAGAGGAAAAGAAAAAAAAAAAAAATCTATGTGCAAATATATTTGTATGTAACAGCAACATTGTTCCTGTAAAAGCAACATGAAGACATTCTGCCTAAAGAGTACCCAAAGCTTGGCTCAACTCATCCTACAGTAATTAGTATTTAGAGCCAGTAGGAAGGCCATTAATTCGTTTACAATTCTCCAGCAGGCCCCATTTGTTCAAAGTGCTGCAGAGCGTAGAGAGAAAGTGCACAGTTTATTGTTATGTCTGCTCTCTGGGAACTCAGCGCATTACCTTTGCATCGCCTTTGCATAGTCCCTTTCCCCGCTAGTTGACCTACCGGCACAGAGGAACTCAGTGCCCGTTTCAAACACCACAATCAAATACACAATATGTTGCACAAACACAAATGTGTTAGACAGACATGGAGGTTAAGCTTTGGTTATCAGCCTGGGTTTAGTGTTCAGTTCCTGCTCCTTGTGTTTCCTCCCACTCACAGTCAGAAGGTGAGTCTGAAGGAGAGGGTGTTCTCCAGCCCACGGAGCTCTGGAAACAAAGGCAAGGGCTCTCCGCAGGGCCAGCAGCCCATCCGCCGCTCCCCGAGTGCAGATCAGAACAGCATCGAGGACAGCCCCTCGAAAGTGCCCAAGAGCTGGAGCTTCGGTGACCGCAGCCGGGCCAGACAGGCCTTCCGCATCAAAGGGGCTGCTTCCCGACAGAACTCGGAAGGTAGGCCTATCTATCCCCAGCACAGTGCTTGTGTGCTAGCTGTGTGCATTTACTGTCATGGCTGTCCCCACTGGTGGCTGCCCTTTTTATTGTCCTCACTATTATTGTCCTCCAGTGTAAATCGTGTCCTTCACTGGTAGAATGAAACAGACAACTGTTGGCCTGGAATTTTGAGTGTTGTCTATAGCAGTTTGTGATTGTGATTCAGGTGTTCCAATCACACATGGATGTGTGAGAGCTTAAAGTGGTGTTGTTTTTACTTTGCTCCTTTCGTGCAATAAATAAATAAATAAATAAATAAATAAAAACATTCCAGGCTATCAGTGCAGGATGTTAATAGTGACAGTTTGGTCTACGATACTTTGTCGGTGCTCCTTTGTTCTTTTGACAATCTCAACAGTATGTCTGTTGCTATTCTGATATTGTGAAGTCTCTATTGTGAAATATTCAAGTTAACCATCTTGGATTTACGAAGGGATTTGAGCATCTCTCAGAGTCATGATTCTATCACACATAGATCCAGTACTCAATTCAGTCTAAAGAGTAGAGAAGATCTAGGATATCTGATGGGTGGTTTAGGGTTTGACAAGCACAAATGTGGAAGGATGTGTTTTCAGTGTCTTCACAGTTTGGTAGACCTAGTAGATGTTGTGCTCTGCATGTTGTTCTTCGTGCTCTGTGTTGTGTTGTGTGTATGTATCATATTTTGCTTCTACATTATCAGTGTGTAGTTCAGTGATTCAGTATCATTAAAATTAAACTTTCTTATATTGTTTATCATACATACAACAAGTCTGTAGAAGCTTGTCCAGTAGAGTTAATGTGTTATAGTCATGTGCATTTGTGTCACATTGATATATCATGATGGAAGGTGATACTGGATCCTGACATTTCTTTTCATTTTTCTGTTTGGTGCTGTACTAAAGTCCTGATTGAGATGCAAACAGAAGAATTAAGGCAGAAGAGCTCTCCAGGTCAGGCAAAAACAACGGGCCTGGCCCATGCAACCTCAACTTATAGAAATGGCATCCACCAAAAATTACAACAGTATAGCATAACTAACAACATGCAGATATGCTATCATCTTCTGGTTTCCTTTCAGAGGAGAATGAGTTTGTTTATTGTTTTGTCATGATTTATTGTTAATATCATTTGTAACACATTTATATACACTTTATTTATTTGAAATAACAAAACCTACTACATTTTGTGATATTGTGTTGTTTTCCTTCTGTAGTATTATTTTGCAGGTTATGTTTCACAAGTTTTTTGTATTTCCTTTTGTCTGTTTGCCATGTTTTTAAAAGGTTTATTTGTGAATAAAACTTTAGCTACTGCATTACCAACCTCTGCATGCTTTTTCTTTCATCTGTTTGTCGTTTCTGAAGTGCTGAGGAGCATTTTGTTCTGCGGCGTATGATTTCATTTGAGTATACTCATCATCATTCACATGCATTTATTTATTTACGTGTATGTGCTCACTGGTAGGCTAATAGTGCATTTCTCTTCTCTCTGGCCACCCGAAAACATATTCGCTGAGTCAGACTGCAGCTCACTCGGGTACAGATCCCTGGCCCATCTCATCTGGACCAGAGCCAACTCTGTGCCATAGTCTGCTGATGTGTGTCCTGCTAGTCCGTATAGAACCGGAATAAGCAGAGACCCCCTGCTGGAGACTTGCACAGCATATCCAAAGAAGCAGCCTGTCCATCATCACAGCTTAGAATTGAGTTTAAACAGGTTTTATACACATATTGCTCTTATGTTAAACTCTTGTGGAGCAAACATTAAGCTTAGTATGAACACTAAGTTCTGGCAACATTTGCTTTGTCTAACCCTGTGACAACACAAACCAATAATAATTACGACAGTAAACATTACAGGTTCTTCTTAGTTCAGATCACAAACCAGCACACTCTGCGAACTACATAATCTGGTTCCACTTTGGTTTTTGAGTTTTTGAATACACTTTTAACCTGAGATGGGTGAGTTTGTTGATAGAGAACAATTTTTACGTTTGCTGCAGTACATGGGGAGCTGTCACAATCTCCCCTTCTCTGAGGCACCGTAGCTCAGCTTATACTCTGACAAGCACCTATAACTCATCTCCCGTGTCTCACTCTTAGGATGTAATTACACACAGCATCATACGTTTGTAGATGTTTATTACAAGTGTTACACAACAGACTCTCGTGCCAAAACTGGTTTATTATGTATGACAGCACTGTGTATATTCTTTTACATGAGTCAAGCATGGAAATTCACCTTTTGTCATTCTTTGTGCCATTCATAATCACACAATACTCAGTCAGTAAGACTTGTTTTTATTGGTTTCTTTCTCTCTGTAGATGTGTGCACAGAGCA
Organism: Tenualosa ilisha; assembly: GCA_015244755.2. Lineage (NCBI taxonomy): Eukaryota > Metazoa > Chordata > Actinopteri > Clupeiformes > Clupeidae > Tenualosa > Tenualosa ilisha. The sequence goes on from PYXC01000364.1 coordinate 812,519, forward strand.
TGCCTTCTTTTATCATTTAGTCTGTCATTGATGTGGGCCATATAGTATTACTTGTGTACATAAAATGATGAAACAGTACTGTACTATGAAGTGGTTTTCAAAATCATTTTCAACACAAAATTCAAATACTCAACAAATTGAGTATTTTCTCAATTAAAATAAACTGTTCAATTGGCTTTAATGGGGTAATTAATCAATTTTTGTGTTTTTCTGGGATATTTGCTGTGATTTTGAAAACCAAATGTTTTTTAAATGGCAGTGTAAGTGTAAGTCTCCATCAAATGCCTATTATGTTTGATGCCTGAATGTCTGAATCTTATATATTTTATGCCTTTAGTTTTTTATTTGTTTGTTTTACTTGCAGACGTCAATATATGGTATATTCCTCTCCTGAAGGTACAGCTAGGGTTTATAATGACCACCACTACAAACAATTGCAGTGTAATTGTCCATCCACCCTTATCGACTGGAGTACTTTCCCCATTGGTTTTTCGGCAGCATTGCATGCTGTAAGGGTTAATCCGTGTTTAGTGCTAGCCACATTTGTAAAACCACCGTCTATTACCAACCAAGCTTTTTATACCGCCTCAGAAGGCCCTTTCCACTAAAGGCTAATTACTGTCTTTGGAAAGAAATGCATTTCATCAAAAAGCCCATAATTGCCAGAGGACCAGCAGCACTCATCTATCTGCTTGTGCGTCAGTGCAGAGTTTAGAGGCGGAGCTCTCCTGTGCCTTCAGCCAGAGTTCAAGTGCTTCAAATCTTCCACAGAACAGCCTGTATAAGTCTGTATAAGCTCAGTGGCATTGCTGCTCTTCTTCTGTTTGTTTGCTTTCTGTTGGGTAGTTGTAACTGTCTCCCAAGGACCCTGTTTTTATTCATGGTTATCATTTCAATCAGCTTTTAACCAGCCTTTACTTTCATCTCTCCTCTCCTCTCAACTCTTTGCAGCAATTGAAGGGTTGATCAGTAAGACAATATCGCATTTCTGCTGGGGGTTATGGCCACCTAAGCAAGCCTATATGTGTGAACTCATAGAGGCAGTAGAACTGATAGAGAATGCATGTTTCAGTTCTAGAACCATTCCATAAGCACATGGCAGGGACCATCATTCCATGAATCTGGATCTTAGGACCTCGGCAAGTAGACAGAAATCAAAAGCCGTGCACTATAACCAACATGGCTGCTGGGTCTGCACTCTTAACCTGCATGCAAGGAAAGGCAACCAGTTCTTCTCGGTGGCCCTCCTTTGAACCCAAAATAGAGCCCTTTTTACGCTAGAAACACTGGCCCCTAAGACTGTGCATTTCTCCATTCCAGACCACACCTTTGTCTGGGCCAGCTTTGGACAGCTGGCTGTCAGTCTCAGGGCCCTGTGATTCTTTGCGTCATTAAGAGCACGATCAGTCAATTTCACTTTCCCGTGCTATGTGGGCTGGCAACCAGAAACTAAATTTGGCACAGCGGGTGGACACTGTGGTCCAAAATTGCAATATAAGTCAGGGATCACCCCTTACAACAGGTGTTTGCATGGCTCACATGAGACAGTAACTGTAACTCCAAAAGACACAAATGCACCTGCCAAACTCAGGTGCATTAGGCATAAATATGTACTGTGTCTCATACTTAAATTGTAATAGTACAGGACTTGTTTATTTAATAATTTACACTGCCTATGTTATAAACACACAATTACTGTTTTGAAAGACTTAATGAGCAAATATATATTAAAAAAACACTGCTTAAGCTTGTATCACAAGAAATTTTCCACTGGCCTCCAGATATAAGTATTGGCAACAATAAGAATGCCGTCGTTCAACTCACTATGAAACACTAGGAAACCTTGACTGTATATTCTGCCTTTTCAGTGAAGTCTTTCAGTAGGTGAGCTTAGGTGAAACAGGACATTTACTATTCCCATCAAACAGAAGCTTACATTGACAAAATATTGTCTTAGAGAGTCTTAGATCTTAGCAGGGAGTCCTAAAAACACGTTGCCAAGCTAAAGTTGGACACCTTGTTTTGAAGTTCTATAGATAAAACAGCATATTACTCACAGTTTATTCTTTCAGAACATGACAGAGGAACTGATCCCTTAGAAGAAATGTTGTTCTTGTGGTTCTTGGAGTTTGATCCATCCCTCTGACTACAGCAGACAACACAGATACGAAAACTCGGCATCAGTTTCAGCCATAATCACATGGGCAGGATATTTTTTTACTTTTGGGCCACAGAGTTCACCCTGAGTTGACCCTCAAACCCTCTTTTGAGCCATCTTCCTGCCTTCCTTCCTCCCTTTCCCCCCTTCCTTCCTTTCCTGCATCAAACTGTAGTGGCATCACCTGTAGCCAATGAGATGACACGGCACTGGCCATTAACCTGCCCTGATCTCACCCAATGTCCAATGGCACACTCTCTTACTGGACTGGGCTATGCAAGTTAATGGCTGTGGCTGGCCTCTGCTTGGTTCCATGCCAGACGCCCCTGCCCACGCCCTAATGATAACTGACTGAGTTAGTAAAGGTGAGAGAGCAGTGGGGTGGGACGCGCCTGTGCGCACTAACTGTGGAGCCCTGTTGTGTGTCATGTTGTTTTTTTCCAGAAGCAAGCCTTCCCGGGGAGGATATTGTGGATGACAATAAAAGTTGCCATTGTGAGTTTGTGTCTCAGGATTTAACACCAGGACTCAAAGTCACCATCAGGGCTGTATGGTAAGTATGACAGATGAACCTGCAAGCTCACCAGGAATGCACTTAACCTCTTATACTTAATCTCTCTTTATAGTGCACTTTTATTACACTATTGCACTTTCAACTTAAAATACTGCACATTTTTTGTTAGCTATATGCACTCCTTGTTTGTTTTTTTTTCAGTGCACTGTAGCTTGAGTGTTATCCTTGTTTTGTAAGCCGCTTTGGATAAAAGCATCTGCTAAATGTATAAATGCATAAATGTAATGTACTTTTATCTATAACTCATGAATGTATTTTCCACATCCCCTTCAGTGCTATATAACATTATACTCTGTAGTGCTACAGTACATCTAATTTCAGGCTACATAATTTGGATTACCAGTCTGTGATTGAGTTAATGAATGTAAAATGTCTCTCCCTCCAGCATAATGAGGTTTATGGTCTCAAAGCGAAAGTTCAAGGAGAGTCTGAGGCCGTACGACGTGATGGACGTCATAGAGCAGTACTCGGCCGGCCACCTGGACATGCTGGCCAGGATTAAAAACCTGCAGTCCAGGCAAGAAACACAGCCCCAGCAGGCCAACTCCATTTCCTGTATTAGTAGTGCTACTTCCTGTTCCCTCTTGTTTCTATGGCTACGGTTCTATTTCTTCTCTGTTCTCACTTTCACTCTTTGGGACACTGGTTCCAGCACTCAGTCTGACACCAGGGTAATTCAAACATGGCATGTGCCACGTACCGCTCACATACTCCTGTCTGGTATCCATGATGTTTGTTCTCGGCAGTAATGCCCTACATTTTCACCCCCGCGTGTCGTCCTCCTTAACCACTGGTGGCACGATTGACATTTCCCACAATGCTTGTGTTGTGAAGTGCTGTGGTCACAGTCATTTTGTGGTGTTTCTGTGGTGTGTCACAAACATCCATGAGTGACAAAGCTCACTCTGACATACGCAGAAGTCATTCTAATGTACATTATATACACTAGATGAAACATATATGAAAGTCCTTGGGAATGAGATACGATGCTAGCAACATGTGTGCATTTGGCAAAAAGCAAGGCATCCTATGAAGAAACATAGGCATTTAAATGTTTTACCATCATGATTGAACAATCAGTAATTTTATTGGTAAAACCCAGCTAATACCCTTTTGCATATACTGTAGAAAGTTCCACATATATGCAAATATATTCCTACTTTCCCATAAGAAGAGGACAAGTCTTACCTATTACACTGTTGTTCCACCCCAAAAATTAAAGCCAAACATTTTAATGATTGGTTGGTGAAGATATAGGAAATAGAAATGTACTAGGAAAACAGTGATTCTGCTGTTCGAATCAACATGTCTGGAATATATTTTTACTTACCTGTCCTATGTCTCTTTTTCCCCATTGTGGAGCCCCTCCCTCTATCTATACCTTCTCCTTGTGTCTGTCCGTCATTATTTGATGTGCATCTGATCCTGCCGTCTGATCTGGTCTGATCTGGTCTGGTCTGGTCTGTGTGGGGTCAACCTGCCCTGTGCCGGTGTCTTCTGTGTATTTGCTTTGCCAGGATAGATATGATTTTGGGTCCCCCTGGGCCCTCCACCCCTCGCCATAAGAAGTATACAACCAAAGGAGCCAAAGAGTCGCCTCAGTACTCTCCTAGGTTAGGACCCACTAGACTGCATCTCTCGCCCTTGCACTGGAGCCGTGCGTCCTCTCTCTCTCTCTCTCTCTCTCTCTCTCTCTCTCTCTCTCTCTCTCTCTCTCTCTCTCTCTCTCTCTCTCTCTCTCTCACTTTACTGCTAATGGGGAGACTAAAAGATAATGGCTTGCAACCTTTTTCTGATTCGAGCTATGTGACTGATTGAGGGTGAGAGCTGTCATTTTGACTCAAACTGCAGCTCAGTTGCGAAACAACAGAGCTTGTCTAATGGGGATAAATTGAACAAATCAGACCCCACCTGATCTGCAAATCTAATTGACAATAGCAAACAAGGCACTTCATAAACCCTGCACCACTACGAATGAGAAGGCATAGACACTGTTAATCTTATCTATATTCCTGCATATGGCTTTGGGAGCGTATGCCTGTATGAGTGTGAAAAACAACCATTATTTTGTATGGGTACCCTTATCAGGGTCCAAAGTAATGAAGCTAAATCTGTCTAATGGACCTCTAATTTACTTCCTGAATTTGGTTTGGAGCATCTGAGTGTGCAGGAGCTCTCCATCAGTTTTCAAAAGGCCTGGAGAAAATGGATGAGTGTACGACTGGATTCAAATAACTGAATAAACATTGATCACCCAGATTAGATCATTGTTTGGAAGGGACAGAGTACATTAATTGTTTGACATGAATGTTTGAAATGGACACTGTAGCATTGTTTCCATTTTTCATGATGTAATTCATGTGGTAAATATTATATTTGCTTGGTCTCACTGAGATTATATATCTTACCATGTAAACCTGTGTGACCTATGAGCAAAAAAATGCAACTAAATTCTAAATGTATTCCATTCAGTGAATTATGTTTGCAGAATACGTACAACAGATGGGCAGGTAGCCAGTCAAATAGCCGAACAAAAAAAGGGTTGTGCTCCTTTGCTTGCAGTGCTTAAAGACCTTAGCAGAATAAATCCACCAACAAGGTGCCAAAATGCATCTGCAGTTGTGAGCCAAGGAGGTTCCTATGACAGAAATAAACTGTCTCATATCTCCTCTGCACGCTGGCATGCCAGATATGGTAGGGATGCATGCCACTTAGTGCACTATGCCACTGGGCCTAAATCACTAGTCCTTTCTGCAATCATCCGCTCTACAGCTACTGGTTCTAACCACATTCCTTACTGTCAATGCAGTCCGTCCTTTTATCGGTTGACAAAACTTGTAGTTCAGAAAATAGAAAAGGTATTGTCTACATTGATGGAACGTCATTTCTAGCATACATCAATTGTAGTACCCTGTAATCGAAGATGAATTACAAGTAAATTTGAAATCAAAGCTGTGCTATCATTGCTTAGCTTTTACAAATAGCACGCTAGGCTTATCACTGATATATTTTACATCGGAGCACATCACTGGCTTTGAGTAAGACCGAGACCATGATAACATGTGTCACTGTACAGTCATAATGTTTTCATTACCAGAATAAATGGAACTGCTTATAACTATTCCTAGCATGGGGAGGACTGATGACAAAACTTTAGCAGCTAGGGCTGTAGCAACACTCTAGCAGTTAAAGGCCCATTTAGTGGTCTGTCATTGGTCAAGTTTTCGTGGGAGTAGTTATAACAAGGGCCAGTCTATTGTTGAACCTGAAAACATTATGTGTCTTCAGTTACACATGTGTCCAGCACCTCAGTGTCGTTCAGCTAAAATCTGATTATATGTTGATGACCTTGTTGTCTATCTCTGATGCTCCAGTGACCTGATCTCTTCTCTTTCTGTCATCTTTCTCTGTGTCTGCACTGAATTTACTCATCCCTTTGGCAACACGATGCATGATGCACCCATTCCCCATTGTCATACCTTTTTGCACTGTGCTCGTAAAGGTGAAAAGTGTGCCAGAGGGGGAGGAGTGAGTTCTCTCCTCTCCTCAACATCACCCTACACTCTAAAACATCATGACACAGGACACACACATGAGGACACCACCATCACAATAAGCTGACGAGTGCAAGAATAAGAATACTTCCTGTTACCTGTAACTGTCACTGTAGGTTTGTCCTCATCTTGCGATGACACCTATTAGTGTTTTCATAGAGCACGCTAACAGACTAGCTTAGAGATTGATGGACCTCATCTCTCTCTCTGTCTCTCTCTCTCTCTCTGTAAATGACCTGAAGGGCTTGGTATGCTGTTGGACCACCAAAAAAAATTAATCTGATGTTACATTCAATAGAAGTTGTATTATGCGTAATGACAATCACTGATGAATGATGTTCCCTTCATCACATGTAACCTCTGTAATCATTCTTCAGAGGACAGCAGACACCTCAGTAGTCAAAGCCATTACACATATCTAATGAATCCATAATAGAACACATTAATTACTGCAAGCTTTTGTCACCTTTGCTGTACACGGTTTCAATAAGAAAAGCTTTGTGTTGGGATGCAAAACCATTAGTGATAGTGACCTGATTTTGTCTTATGTGGGGCCTGACGAAAGTTGTTTCTTGAGTATTTTCTTTATTCTAGATGTTGCCTGTCTTTGCTCTGATTGGTAGAGTTGACCAGATTGTTGGTAGAGGTGCACCAATCACAGATAAGGACCGCCCGAAAGGGACCACTGAGGCAGAGATTCCTGAAGATCCCAGCATGATGGGAAGGCTGGTAAAAGTAGAGAAGCAGGTATGGAGGACGTATTCTGAGTTCCACTTTTTTATTTGTTGATAATGTAGCCTATGATGCTCAGGCAGCATAAGTCACGCTTAGTTTATTACATCTATCTGTAAATATCTTTCAAAATCTACACTGGTCGGGTACAGGTTAGCATCAGGGGTTTGGTTTAGTAAAGGTGATGTTCAGTAATTGCTCGACGACAATTGAAATGACTGAACTTGAATTTCAAAACAGCATGTTTTGTTTTCCTTGTGACAGGTGATGTCAATGGAGAGGAAGCTTGACTTCCTAGTAAATATCTATATCCAGAGGATGGGCATACCACAGTCAGAGACGGACGCCTATTTTGGTTCTAAAGAACCAGACCCTGCACCTCCCTACCACAGCCCGGTGGAGCACTTGGAGAAGAGCGGTTCCATCACCAAGATCATCCGCTCCAGCAGCTCAGCCGGCCAGAAGAACTTCGACCCGCCTCCCACCACCTGCCTCAACCAATCCCAATGCCCCCCCTCCACATCCTGGCACCCTCACCCACATCCCCACTCAGATGCCCCCCATCACAGCCAGGGCACCTCGCCTGTGGGTGATCCTTCTCTGGTGCGCATCCCACCTCCCCCCGCCAATGAGCGCTCTTCCGGGAGCCACAACGGCCACAAGAGTGGCCACCACTCCCGGGGGTCTGGAGGAGGAGGAGGGGGAAGTGGAGGTGCAGGAGGAGGGGGAGAGGAGGCAAAGGCCAGAGAGGCCCAGGGAGGCTTGGCCCAGGCAGGCGCGGAGAGTGACACCTCCATCTCCATCCCCTCTGTGGACCATGAAGAGCTGGAGCGCTCCTTCAGTGGCTTCAGCATCTCCCAGTCCAAGGAGAACCTGGACTTCCTCAACAACGACTACTTCACTAACGTAACCCGCTGCACCAAGGTACGGCCATACATCGCTGAGGGGGAGTCAGACACCGACTCGGACCTATGTGCACCCTCGCCACACTCAGCCACCGGAGAAGGGGCGTACGGGGACAGAGGCTGGACCGCCCCCAAGTAAGAGATACGCAGATACGAGGAAAGATACGTATGAAGGGCGAAGATCAGTGAAGCCCACCTAATCAGTGTTTGATCGGTTGGCACTCGGACCAGCACACTACCTATGTCTGTAAACTGTTCAGGTCTCACACCAGAGCAGTGATGATGAACACTGTCTTCTCTGGCCCCTCTGTGCTACCACTGAGTTACGTTTGCACTCAAGATACGTTCCAACAACTTGTGGCAGTGGGCAGTTTCTGTGCATAACAGAAATCTACTGGCTTCTTCTCTGGACTCTGAGGGACAGAGAGAGATAAAAGAAGCTGGTTTTTATGGACAAGAGGAGTCATACTGGGAATGTCATACTGGGAATGTCTTCATCCTCCTGACACACACACACACAAAAAAAAAAAACATTTGTCTGTCTGCATTCACACACACACAGTCTCACATGCACTTACTCATCTGATGATGTTCACAACTGATTGTTTTTGAAACCATTCAAAGCAAACTCATCACCTCTTTCTCCATGTGAATGTGTGGATACAAAAGTCATGTATCTCCATTTATAGGCCTGATGTTCATGATGTCCATGTTCTTTTTATTTCCTAAAACACACTTGGATACACTTGAAAAATGCAATCCACTCTCAAATTACCATAACACGATTTTTAAAAATTTGCATGTGGATTAGAACAAATATTTCAAATAGAATGTATATTTACAATTAATTTAATAAGAATATTGGCAGAGGCTAAGAAGCATATTATTTTGTTGACAACCTTTTGAAGGCAAATTGCTTTTTTAAAACCTATACTCAAACTATATAGAAATTGCTGAGAGTTACTACACCTTTGTCCACACTACCACTGACCACACTAACTCAAATACCACACCACTAGACACCAGCCCACTTTGCACACACAAATGCAAACACACACACACACACACACATACACACACACACACACACACACACACACACACACACACGGACCTACATGTGTACACACATACAGTCGGCATAATTGTGTAATCCATCATCCACAAAATCAACGGCATGCATTTACAGGTTCTATTGCCACTATTTAGTCAGTTCTAGAACATGAACAGAAATTGGATGTTTGTTACTGTTATTTTTACTGTCAGTCAACATTCTCTTTAATACAATCAGAGTGGTATTTCATTGTGCGAGTGAAATATGTAAGCTTGAGGTGAGATACCTAAGCGTTTACGGCTTAAATGCTGTACCCTTTAAATGGTCCTGTCTGGTAAACAATGAGTTATAAATGTCTAATTTATCTGTCAATGTAACACCACTCTCAGCCTTAAGAACACCCAGGCATGAGGTAATGTGTCATGGCAAGGAACAACAGATAATGGAAGACAAAGACCTGACATCCTAAACACTCAAGATAGTAAAAAAATAAATTTAAAATATATATTACTGGCAGGCATAGATATTGAGTAATGGAGCATTATGTTCTGCTCTATGCTCATTTGCTGAAGACAGCCTGCTGGTTCTGAATGAGTCTCCATTTGCCACGCCACTCCTCATGCCTAACTCAGTCATGGGTCAGCAGAAGCACAGTCTGCTCCGTTCATCACCACAGTGATGGATGAGAGTGAGAAGCCCACACACAAGTTACAACCTACATGCATAAGGAAACTAAACCGGACTGAGAGGCAAGCTAGTGAAGCACATTTTTAAGGTAAATTGTCACTAGCGTTGTCTGTGTATCTGACCAATACAACAGGTATTTTTTTGAAATACCTGTTGTATTAATAGCACTAAAACTCATTAGATTGCATTAAAAAAACACTGTGCAGGTATTTTTTTTCATTGGCTTTAGTGCTATATTCACTCTACGCCACCTGGACATGCGTTGTACAATGAACTCACCGAATCTCACTGTCCCATAGACTCACTCACTCCATTTCACATTCCTCAGTGACTACTTTCAAAGCAAAAATTCCTAACTCTTTTCTTTCTCATGACAGTAATAATCACAAAACAAACAGTGTAACTGCATGTTTTACATACTGTACTATATGAAGTATTAAATAGTTATGTTGTATTGGTCTGACTCATAGCAGAGTGGAGGAGAACCAGGGACGGCAGGGATCATGATGGCTATTGTTCTTTGAAGTACTTAGAACAGATTAAATTACTGTTTTGTTTTGTTTTTTCATTTATTTCTGTATTTATATTGCACCAAAGCTCAATATTTGTCTGACAAATCAGACATCTTAGTTGTTTTTTAGTCACCTGATTTGTCACCTGGTGGTCCTAAGGAGAAAGAGAGGACAAATTATCTTTAAGACAATTTATATTCATTTTATGCCAGGTTAAGTCTAAGTCTAAGATTCAGAAAAGAATGCCAGCATTGACTTAGGCTGTAATTCAGATGTAATACTCAACACAATATTGCTTTAGTAGGCCAGCTGTGTAATTCTCTGCCATGTAATTTCTACAACTACTGGCATTTGTGCTAGATGTTAGAGAACTAACACATCCTTCTGGATTTCCAACCCATGGTTTTAGACATTATACCATGGGACAAAATCTCTGGAACCATATCATGCTAGTGTTGACTGGGCCGCATCTTAAAGCCCACGCCATGACTGGTGACACGCATAGATTTGTTTTTGCTACAAAGATTATTTTTAGTCTTCCTTCTATTTGGTCAGAGTTGCACCAATCTCTCTGAATGGCTTCCCACCTCTCTTTAGATGCTTTTCACGCCATGCCTCGAGGGACCGCCATGTTAGGCGAACGCCAAAAGGGACCACTAACCGATCCGGGAGGGAAGTCACACATCCCCCGCCCAGTCTGTGAGAAAGACTCTATAATGCTGATATCTGTACCACCTCTGAAAGTGAATCACTTTGTAAGGTACACAAGCCCCAGCATAATAATGGCAGAGTCATATGTGCCATTCACCAAGTGTACTTGCGGCTGAGAGAAAATGCAATGGGGCAGGAACATAATGGTCTGAAGCGTTCAAATGTCCACTGATTCTATCAGTATACCAGTGGCATGCCTTTTTTTCCAGACCTCTAAAGTGATATCGAGTCTTTTCATTTCAGAATAGTAGGGAAACCAATAGGTGCAACCTGTTCAGTCAGGGAACATAACGCTTTGGGGTTGAATTCTGCCACAGTGCACAATGAAGAATGCTTGATCTAGTGAGTTCAATTCTTGTTTTGTTTTTTTTTCCTTTCAAATCTTTCAATTTCATGGATATTGTTCATCACAGCTGCCTTTGCTTGGTAAAGACTTCATTTTTCCAAAGATGATACTGTATTTTGCTAAAAAAAAAACGAAGGAAAACAAATTGCCTTGGATGTTAACTATTGTGTCTCATATCCTTTGCTCCATCCACGTGTTTATCTGTTTTGTTTTCTGGAACCCATCCTGGCATTAAGCTCTCCCCCTTGACAACACAATATGTGCTTGTGAATGTACCGTACTCTTGAATGCCGTCTCACTTTAGCTGTCCTGTTGTCATGTGCGAGCCTCCTAATCCCCAGTCAATAACCAACACGCAGCATGCACACTGTAGACTTTCACCCAGGCCAGAGCGGAGAGATCTGTCACTCAGCCCAGTTTCTTGAGCCCCAGCAGTGTCTGGTTAGTGGTTTTGTCTTAAATCATTTTGCTTGCAATCTTTTGTGCAAATCAGACCTTTAACTGCTCAACTAAAGCTTCAAAAAAAAAAGACTTGATCATTCTCATAGGAGTATTATGTTTGACTTGTTGTGTGGCCTACTCTGTACGCTATACATCAGATGGATCTAAAGATTAGAGATCTAGAGATTAAGGAACCTCAGGAGTGATGCTGTTCTCCCCGTCCGCTGGTTCGTGGCCAACATGCGAGGAAGTGAGAGGGCTGGTGAAAGACAGAGAGAGCAATACCACACAGATCAAATGCATGACTTGGAAGCCCTGCAAGCCTTAAGTTTCCTTTGTAGAGTGGCACTTGTGATTTATGTTTACAGCCAATATGTTTTGGTCAACAGCAATGCTTGCATTAGCAAATGAGTAAACAAACAAACAAACAAACAAACTAACACAAACCTGGACTTCCACTGTAGATCTGAACTCTTGAGTGCTCCAAAGCTGCCATGGCAATGTTGTTTTTATTTTCTAAATTAATGTTATTTTATTTTATCCATGTCATTATTTAAAAAAAAACAAACAAAAAAACTTTTTTTTCAAACCACTGCTTGCCAGCATGTTTTAAACAGCTGAATGCCATGATATAGCTTTTCCTTATTATGTAGCATATCTGTTGTGTAGTAAAACACTCAATCCATGACACCGTGGAAACTGTATAATAAACTTTGTATATCAGAGCATTGTGGTCTTCGTGTTTGTTCAGTGAAAATCACCAGTGACAGCTCTCCTGACAGTCTCTCTTGATTTGTTTCTCTTATTAAAATGGTCATTAAAATGGATAATGAGGGCCAGCAGACAGCCGTGGAGCCTCGGTTAAACATCAGCAAACAGTGGTTGGTGCTCTACAAAGCCCTCATCAGCCAAAGGAGCTAAATGGAAAAGGAGGCCCAGAAGGCGCTGCAGTGCCCTCTGCTGCTGTTGGCCGTGTTGCTCCAGTGCTTCTTCTCTAATCGGAACAGGAGAGGGTAATTAACCGCCACATCCTTAGGTGATTAATTACTGCCACTATACCGACAGGCAGATTAAAGCCTTTTCAGGGAATCCCATTGTAGACTGGCATTTACTGTATTATCTAGCCAGCATACATGTTTTTGCATTGAGTAGAGCATTGCTATGTGTATACCTGCCCTACATAATGGAACTGGGGCATTGATACACCATAATGTTGAGCATTGTGTAGAATCTGTAGGACTTAGGAGTGATCACAGCTCTTTTTAAAAACCACAATTAGAAAATGATGGATTGGTTGGTGAATGAGTTTTATATAAACAACAAGAGAAAGAAAAAAAAAACGAACGCTTTGATTGGTTCTACGGGTTGGAACTGGCATGTCCTGTGTGACAAATGGCAAAAACACTGACTCATGGTGAAGCATGTGGCTTTGTCATTACAAAATTCATTCACTAGGGGGCAGTCAACTGCTATGCAAATGTTGTCATGGTTTTGACCCAGCAGTGGGAAAGTATTTGTTGTGTCACCGTCACTGAGCCAGATGTGACTCCTACACTCAAGGGTTAAAAAGATCAGCAAAAATGGAGGAGTTTAAGGGAGAAGGCTTTTAAGAAGAAATGAAAAATATAAATACTGTGTCAATTGGCTGACCATACTCTCTCTCTCTCTCTTTCTCCCTTTCTCTTTTTTTCTCTGAGAGGGGCCCATCATCCATGAAATAGAAACAGACATGAACAATGACCATGCTTGATGCCCTGCTCTCAGTCTCTCTGTAATGAGACCTCTATTGCCTGTTTCATTATTGACATATTTGGGCACAGAGGGTTTAATTTCAATACCATTTTGCAGCAAAGAGTAACAAATTATACACATATGTTCACCAACTGTGATCACATTTATTGTTTGAATTGCTTCTGCATAGTATGTTAGAAACAATACTACCACAAAATGCATCACAAATTTCAAACAGACTTGCTGCCTCTTTCAGAGTCGTAGAAAATTACCGGTCATATTTTGTATCAATGGTATGTTGAAGTACATCATAAGTCAATAGAGAAAATCCTCAGAGTGTCCTTGAGGAAGAAGACAACTCTAATGTCTTTCCGCATGGCCACACAGACACGTTGTCTACCTCTGAAAGACATGAGTGGCATTATTGATGTTCAGTTTTCTGCTTCATTGAGCCCAGTAGTTCCACAGGCTTGAGTTCTGTCAAGGCATCAAACCACAACTAGCGAGTTTTGAGACTCGTTCTGAATGGGCTTCAGATCTGGACAAGATTTTCTGACAGGTGATCATCAAGATGGACGACCGCAACATGATTACATTTTTGGAAGTACATAAACAAAACGCCACTCCCACACCCTAGCACAAATCACAGAAGCAGTGAAGGACACAAGAAATTCTGCGGCTTGATGAGAGTAACTACACATGGCACGAATGTCACAGAGTATTGAATTGAATTGAAAGGCCGAAGGCTTGAAGCATCTTACAGATGGATTGAATGAATGCAGAGTGTTTTCATTATGCGTCTGAGTAAATGGCAGTCCTCTTTCTCCTCCGGCAAAAGTCACCCTCATATGGAGAGTGAGGGAGAGCGTAAGAGATGGAGACAGAGAGAGACAGAATGGTTGGGGAGGGGGGCATTATTGCGCTTCAGTTGGCTTTTCAAGAGAGGAAAGGTTGGGGGTTGGGGGTGGTGGGTGTATTGCAAAGAGCATGAGAAAGTCATTCTGTGTCATTCATGTGAAACACTAGTGGATGTTATAATCTACAAGGGATTTGAGGCAACACGCAGCAAAGCTATGGGGCGTCCAGATGTCAAGACCGGTCTGACAGCCACTGACACCATAAGCTGTAGGGTGAGTGAATGAGTGTCAGTGCGCAGACAGTGGGACACTAAAGTTTGCTTGGAGCAAGGATGAAAATCTGAATGATCTCAACAAACACCATTGAGGATAACATTGTAATGGAACCTAAATCGAACAGGATGCAAAGAAGTCTGAAGTGTTGGAGGAAAATGCCAAACGCCACCTCTCTCTATCTTGCCCTCATTATCATCGGTTTCCTTCCATCTACAGGTAATGTAGCATTAGCAAAGCTTTTCCCACTGTAAATGTTTCCCTTTGTGTTTCTTTGTAGCCTAGTAGTGTCTGTTTTGTGATGTGGTAGCATTTTAAAGATGCTCCTGCTGTCACTTGCACTTTAGATCCAGTATAGCCCCGGAACAGCAGATGGTTTATAGCTTATGTTAAGAAATAGCATAAAAAAATAAACATTATGTGTCAAAAAGAAATCCATCATAAAAGCGTTTTCAACGCAGTTAAGAACGGCAATATGATGATCAAATTCAGAAGCCAAATTGTCACACCAAAAGGACAAAAGATGGCCATCCAACACATATTGGTGTCTTTTTTCGTTTCCATTACACTTGTCTTCTAATCTCACTTATTCACAGCATCCTTGACATTCCTTGTTTTTTTTTGCCATCCTTTTTTGTTTTCTTTTATTTATGACCTGTCACAAACACATATTACTGTGACACTGAAGTGATGGTTAAAAGTTATGGACAGATGGGTATGGTGTGTTAGGGAGAGTGTAGTGATAGTTGGGGTAGACACATTTGCTCATGCCCTGTGGGAGCATCACTGATGCTAAACCGAACTGATAAGGATTTTATTATTTTTTTTATATTTACTAGTCAAAAGCCTCTCTCTCTCCATCTCTGTCTGTCTGTATGCCCTCTCTCTCTCCAGCTGCTACCTTGATCAGGTCCAGAGCTCAGGCAGAGGGGAGACTGCTGGAGATGTTGTTCACTGGTTATAACAAACTGGCTCGTCCGGTGGCCAACATGTCAGATGCCGTGCGTGTTCGCTTTGGCCTGTCTATCGCTCAGCTCATTGATGTGGTAAAAGTCCCCATGTTGTCTTTTGTTATGTTGTCTGCTTTTTTCAGTTGACAGAAATGTGAGGGTTTTTATGACTTCTTTGACCTGATAAAAAAATGATGAATTATTGATGCATTATTATGATAATGATGAAGGTACATGTATATTCATATAGTATTTTTAAAAACACAGTGAGTAATGAGTTGACAGGTAAATTTTTGCTTCTTTGTTTGCTTGTTTCAAAAACAGGATGAGAAAAATCAAATGATGACCACTAATGTGTGGCTGAAACAAGTGAGTGATTAATTTCATTCAACTGAGCAATATATTGTATACTGACATTATCAAAGTGAACCTGGTTGTTATGAACAGCCAATATACTATCTCGGCTGCCACCATTGTGCCCTTGAGCAAGTCACTTAACCCTAAGTTGTTCTAGGGGAGACTGGCCATGATGTAATTGATAGTTGACAAATGTAAGTCGCTTTGGATAAAAGCGTCTGCAAAATGCATAAATGTAAATGTCTTTCTGATGCAGTGGAAGTTTGACAGTATCATCTGAAGCATAGCAAATGATATTTTCTCTGGGATATTGGAGTCATCGCGCTGTCAGACCCTGTTATTAGACTGTCCACTGTCAAACTGTTATCAATAACCCACACAAAAGAAGCTGTAGAACAAAAGGAGGAGTAGTCTCATATAAAAGAATAATAATAAAAAAAGAATGTTTTTTAATTGACCAATAAGGTGTGAAAAGG
Source organism: Tenualosa ilisha (assembly GCA_015244755.2). Lineage (NCBI taxonomy): Eukaryota > Metazoa > Chordata > Actinopteri > Clupeiformes > Clupeidae > Tenualosa > Tenualosa ilisha. Next base: position 828,837 of record PYXC01000364.1, read on the forward strand.
TGTTTTTTTTTCAATAGGAATGGTATGATTACAAGCTGCGGTGGAACCCCAATGATTATGACAATGTTACTTCCATGAGAATTCCATCTCAGTTGATATGGAGGCCAGATATAGTTCTCTACAATAAGTAAGTTAACATCAACTCATATTTTGAATCGAAATATTGTATTATGATAGATGATTTTGACGATAGACATAATTGCCTCTGAGTCACAGATGGCCTTTTTACTTTTCTGTGATTGACAGTGAAATACCCACAAGTTATGTGAACAAAATATCCTTGACATATTTAAGTGAATACCACTTGGATCCTGTGACTTGCCATGTAATATTTAGTCCCTGCAGTGGTTCCTACAGAACTGAAGCCTTTCTCTCATCTTTCTTCTCAGTGCAGATGGAGATTTCACTGTGACCCACCTGACAAAGGCCCACTTGTTTTATGATGGCAGGATCACCTGGGTGCCGCCCGCCATCTACAAAAGCTCATGCAGCATTGATGTCACCTTCTTCCCCTTTGATCAGCAGAACTGCACCATGAAGTTCGGTTCCTGGACCTACGACCGTGGCAAGATTGACCTTGTCAGCATGTCTGACTATGTGGACCAGAAGGACTACTGGGAAAGTGGAGAGTGGGTGATCGTCAATGCCGTGGCCACTTACAACATCAAGAAGTACAAATGCTGTTCAGAGATCTACTCAGATATCACCTATTCATTTCTTATTAAAAGGCTGCCACTGTTTTATACCATTAATCTCATCACACCATGTCTCCTCATCTCCTGCTTGACCGTGTTGGTCTTCTACCTCCCCTCAGCCAGCGGTGAGAAAGTGCAGTTGTGTATCTCCGTGCTTCTCTCCCTCACTGTCTTCCTCCTGCTCATCACTGAGATCATCCCATCCACCTCGCTGGTCATCCCGCTCATCGGCGAGTACCTGCTCTTCATCATGATCTTCGTCACGCTCTCCATCATCATCACCGTCTTTGTGCTCAACGTGCACCACCGTGCCCCGCACACCCACTCCATGCCGCCATGGGTGCGCAGTTTCTTCTTGGATGTGGTGCCCCACTTCCTCTGCATACGGCGGCCGAGTCAAAAGCCAGCGGACGCCTCTCTGTCAAGAAAAAGGATGAGTAGAACTCCCTCTGTGGCATGGCGGGAGACGGAGCTGCAGCTGTCTTCTTCCCACTCTCCCAGGGACAGCCTCGTCCCCCAGGGCAGCCTATCATACCTGGGGCCGCTGCCACAGAGACACCCCTCCCGCCAGTCCACCTCCAGCCAGCACCTGTCTCTTATGGATGAGGTGTCTCGATCGCAAACGACCTCACTGGCCTCCTCACCCACTCATCCAGTGTTGCAGCCAGGGGGCACTGGAGAGCGGAGGCCTTACGCTCGGGCTAAAATGCGCTCCCTCAGCGTCCAGTACGGGCTGCAGGAGGGGCATCATGAGGCAGCCCGTGCCAGTGCTCGGCACCGCTCCAGTAGCATTCAGTACTGCTGTATCCATGAGGAAGAAGCCACAACAGGTGACTGCACCAAGCCTCCCCCCTCGGCTCTGGTCCAGGAGCCCCCATCCCTGCCCAACAGTAGGCCATCAGCATGGAAGTGGAGGATGCCGAAATCCAAGTCAGCTTTGTCACTAAGTGCTGTGAAGGAACCCCAGTTCACCTTGTCTCCTGCCATGAAAATCGCCATTGAGAGTGTGCAGTACATTGCTGACCACCTCAGAGCAGAACATGTAGATTTTACAGTAAGTCTTTAAAGGAAAACTAGGCAACATTTTATGCTGTTTTTAGGTTAACTTACCAGCTTCGTAGTCACTTTGATGATTAAATGGCTCATGAATGAAGGCTCCCCCTGTATCTTTTCTGCGCAGTTACAGCACTTGCAAGATGACAATGGCGCCCCAGTGTAGAATGAAACCGAACTTTATAATAGTGTTTAACCTCTGGGATGTCACAGGGCAAATAGTCACTCAGAGAGAAACTAGCCAGTCACCATCAGTAGATGAATAATGATCAGACACTGTCTGGCAGAACTCTATTGATCCTCTCTAAATATAGCCTACATATAGTAGTACAAAAATGAATAAAGATTTCAGGACTTTTGTGTGATTCCAAAATGCTTACAGCTGATTTCATGATGCCTGCATACCTGTTCTATTTTTCAGGTGAAAGAAGAATGGATGTATGTGGCGATGGTCATTGACCGGATCTTCCTGTGGATATTCATATTTGTGTGCATTATGGGTACAGCAGGACTGTTTCTCCCTCCCTGGTGGTCCGGAATGATATAATTTCATAATTAAAATTAGTGATTAAAAATGAAAGAATTAATTTCAAATTATATGGGTTCAGTTGACACCAATTACAATTAAGCAGGTTTTCCCTGTTTGTAACCTCTTACTTCTTGTGTCTTACCAAGAACATATTTAGTGCATTCTGTTCAGCTATTGTCTTTTTTTCATGTAAAATTCTTGTGTCTGCGTCTGTCTGTGCACTCACTCATTTGGAATAAAAAATGGTTTGGAAATAGCCTACTCTTTTCAGATTTATATTTGCAAGCAACAAATCATTATATTTTGTAAACTTTGAAATGGCCTTGTTTAGTGAAGTACACTACAACGCACTTTGAACAGCGCGGCGGGCTACCAGGATTTGATGAGTCAAGAAAAAAGTTGAACTACTACTCCCACAATGCACTGCAATGCATTTTGCCAACTACTTCCGTCTGAACAGCAAATAGACATAGTAGCTGAAGTCAGTTGTATGTCAGCCGTCTGTTGACACTGTAACCTCAATCAACTTAATTAAAGAATAACTCCATATTAGACATCACCACTTTAATGGCCTTGTAAACTCAAAAGTTGATGTCTTATTAATAATGTAAGTTTCGTACTCAACATTAGCTAGCCAACGTAGCTAGCAAAACTACCTTGCCAGCTAGCTGGCTGATATATGTTAAGGTAAACTATCATTTGTCCCAGACGCCAGAATGTATACGCTATTGTCAGGTTTGTATAAATACATGTTTCAGAAGGACGAATACTGCATTCTGATCCTCGGACTGGACAATGCTGGAAAAACGGTAAGAGCATCTATTCAGCTCGATATGTACAGCTTGAGAACTTAGCCTACTTGTAACTTGAAATTATGCTAGTCATAAAAAAAACAGGTTGTCTGTGAAAGTGTTAACTTCACAAGTGTGGAGTAAATCATATCACCATATTCACTTTTCTTAAATTAAATACACATCTTGGCAGTTTTTGATGATAACGTAATTTGAAAAGCCTTGACTGTAGGTAGAAGTCGTGAGAAACATTAGGCTAATGCTAGCATGGTCAACTTTTAATTTGTCTGACAGCGGGTTTGTCAGCCTCACCTGTACAGCCCTGACGGTTATGTTCACTTTTCCAGACCTTCTTGGAACAAACGAAGACTAAGTTCAGTAAGAATTACAAAGGAATGAGTCTTTCGAAGATCACGACTACAGTCGGTCTAAATAGTAAGTACGCATCTCATCTGGTGTGTTCTAGCTTTTGATCACATAGACCATTTCCTTACGTTGTTGTACTGCGTCATATAGTGCTTTAAATTTAAGTATATGTAATAGCGTATATCTTATTTCCTGACTATTCAGTTGGCACCATTGACGTTGGGAAAGCACGTTTGATGTTCTGGGATCTTGGCGGTCAAGAAGAGTTGCAGTCATTGTGGGACAAAGTACGTTGCCACATTTCTTGTTAACATTTGTGTGTGAACACAAGATAGATGGGAATATGATGAGGTGTTTTGAATCAGATTCGGCCAAGTGTAAACTCGGCTCACTGTACTTATCAATAAATTATCAGATGGAATAAATAGTAGAGATGCAGGCTATTTGGCAGTAGATTATGATTGTTCTGTTTTGTCATAGCATAGAGCAGCCTACAGAATTTAGCAGTATAATCAAATAGCTAATGATTTAAAATACTGCCATTTACTATACACTGATAATACTATAACGGTTGATGATCTGTATGTTGAAGAAGAGAACCTGACACACAAAGATATGTTAGATTATATGATGGTGCATTTCACTGTGTCCAGAAATAGGTAAGGAAGCAATAACCCTAGAATAGTGGCCATGACTGGCTTGCGTGATAAATAGTGAATCTCGTCAGTAGATATATAGTATGAGAGGAGAACATGTTTAGTAAAATGGTAGGACTCAATCTGTGCCATATCTTTGCATCAAGGTTATGCCATACAGAATATGACAATATACTGTAGACCTAAGTGTTTTTTTGTTTGTTTGTTTTATTTTAGTATTACGCAGAGTCTCATGGTGTGATCTATGTCATTGACTCAACTGATGAGGAACGACTAACTGAGTCAAAGAATGCATTCGGTGAGTGTCCGTGCAACTGACAAAAACTCTGTGTTACCTGTAGTTACCTGCAAAGCATTCCAAGATGGAAAAAAAGTGCAGAAAAGTGCACTTTTCAGAAGTGTGCTTAGGGTCCAGAAATGTGATTTTAAATTGCTGCTGTTCTGAGTGCACAATTGTGGAATAACTTAATGAATTAACAATAGGTATTAATTAGACTCAACATTGTTTGCCATATCCTTTATAGAGGCTTCATGGCAACTACTTTTTTTGACACTTTAGTTGCATTGCTGAAGCCAGACATGCACTTGCAATGCAATGTTAATGTGTCATCGCATTGAAAAATATATTTGGAACAACACAAAGAACATTTCAAGTGCACTTAAAAAAAGCTCATTATAAGGCAAAATATACTTTCGTTACACTTAGGGGTAGGACTGTTTCCATAAGTAACTTGCATCACCACTGCTAGTTTCTCTGGTAAGCCATACGGCAACACCAAGATGTAGGGTCTGGCCATGACTGACAGACACCTATTGACAAAATCAGTGGTCTTTCAAACTGAACGGAATAGGATAGTGCTATGATCAATCAGAGCAGCGTCTGCAAAACAGCCAATACGTTACTCTTAGAAACTAATAACTTACCTTTTTCTGCAAAACAGCAAAGCAAAGCCAATTCAGATGACTGCTGTTTCTTAACCACAGCCATCTTAGTTGTTTCGCACCATCACAACCCTGTCATCATCGTGCTAATTCCGCCCCAATGACTCTCTACAAAGATAGAGCGTTGTAATTGGTTCTCCCAAGCCTTGGTAGAAGACTTACTGAGGCCCAATGGTGTGTGGCTAGACGTACCACCTGACCAAAACTATTTGCTACTGCTAGGGTATGTCTAGATTTCTAGGATAAGTTTCTCTAGGTTACAGTTTTAATTCTGGTGATTGTTATTGTTTATTACCGTTTATTCCTATTGTCATTTTGAAAATACCAGTGTTCTGTATGTGAGCATTTCATTAAGATGACTGAGCCCATGCGATGGAGGGAGACATGGTTAAGAGGTTAACAATTTACGGGTTTTCTACCACTGAATTATCACATTTTATTACTCTGTTTCACAGAAAAGATGATCAGCAGTGAGGTTTTGGAAGGAGTTCCGCTCCTTGTGCTAGCCAATAAACAAGATGTAGAGGTAAGTGCATAACTGCACATACTCAAATCAAATCACGGCTGCCACTGCTGTGCCCTTGAGCAAGGTACTTAACCCTAAGTTGCTCTAGGGGAGACTGGCTCTGATATCGTTGATAGTTGACAAATGTAAGTCGCTTTGGATAAAAGCGTCTGCTAAATGCATAAATGAAACAAATCAAATCAAATCAAATCAAATCAAATACCATAAAAAATTGGAGATGGCAGTTCATTTTTAAGGGCTCACATCGCAAACTTATTGGTTCAGTGGCATTCACTTGTAATACTTCAGTTTGGTCAGAAGAGTGAGCTATTTCCCTTGTTAACACCCAATTTTTAATGGGAAACCTGCTAGATGGAGGCCTGGTTTTCATTTGTAGCCAGTAACTGTTTATCCTTACTAATAATAGTTTGTGTCCTTATATCTTGTTTCCTCAGAACTGTCTATCTGTCCCGGACATTAAAACAGCATTCAGTGACTGTGCCCCGAAGATTGGGAAACGGGACTGTCTTGTTCAACCTTGCACTGCTTTAACAGGGTAAGGGTACAAGATCAACTCTGCTTTAACAGGGCAAGGGTTCAAGATCAACTCTGCTTTAACAGGGCAAGGGTACAAGATCAGCTCCGCTTTAACAGGGCAAGGGTACAAGATCAACTCCGCTTTAACAGGGTAAGGGTACAGGATCAACTCTGCTTTAACAGGGCAAGGGTACAAGATCAACTCCGCTTTAACAGGGTAAGGGTACAGGATCAACGCTGCTTTAACAGGGTAAGGGTACAAGATCAACTCCGCTTTAACAGGGTAAGGGTACAAGATCAGCTCAGCTTTAACAGGGTAAGGGTACAAGATCAACTCCGCTTTAACAGGGTAAGGGTACAAGATCAACTCAGCTTGAAACAGTTCTTACTCCCCAGTAATCTACCACATATTCCTGTAATGCCTGTACAAAGATTTGAAAAAAATACCAAGGTTCCAACAGGTCTTTGAAAGTTTGTGAGTTTTATGAGTTTGAGAAGATACATATATCTAAATATATGCTCTTGACGTTGTTGCAAATAAATTGTGGTCTCAAATTTACCTGAAGACCTGTATCTCCATGTACAGTGAAGATTCATGTTTGTGTCTGAAACACTTACCGATTCTTCAATCTAAGCCAATTTGGCTCGGAAAGACCTTGGAATTTGATGTTTGTATATAGCATATGTGTAATAAGTGAAATTTGGCCTCTGCATTTTATCCACCTGTAAGTTAATGACACACACACAGCACATCTATTTAAAATTTTTTGCATATTTATGATCAGTTTGTTTTCCACATTTGCTAATTTCAAGCAGCTCTTTGTTGTGTTGTTGTTTGCACTGTGATTGAGGAAGTAGGAAGTGATCACTACATGCATGCTGTTACATGCAAGGACTTGTGCAAGGGTGGGGGATGGGTTTTGTGGTTAGAGAGTGTTTGTGACAACAACAAATGCATTGCAACATGAACACCTGTGTTTATTTTCACAGAGAAGGGGTGAATGAAGGCATTGAGTGGATGGTGAAATGTGTTATCCGGAACATTCATCGGCCTCCAAGACAAAAGGACATCACATAAACACCTGTCTTGTAATTTCATCATTTGTGTGTGTGTGTGTGTGTGTGTGTGTGTACAATAGAGAGTTTGTTAAAACAACATCATTGCAGCAATGTGAAATTGCAAGCTTGTCAGGTTGTGTGTCTGGTATCCGCTGGTTTGTCGTCATAGACTGTGTTCAGTGTTCCTGGAATGAAGGCCTCGTTTCTCGTATACAGGTGGCTTTTTTTAAACTGTGAAAATCTCAGCAGGCAATTTGTTAGAGGTCAATTTAAAAGAAAAGCAAAGACAACTGATGCTTAGTCTATGGTGCTGGGAGATGGCAACCCTAGGAGACACAGCAGTCTGCCATCTTACTGGTCCCAGTCTGGTCATTTACTTCACAGTAGTAAGAAGGGAGATCCTCTCTGGGGATATTAGATTACTGTGGAGTGACACTATTGATATCTCCATAAATCTAACATTGCACTTTGTAATTCTGCAGTGGTGTCTAAATGTAGTCTTTCAGTCTAAATTCCTATTTCTTTTTTTTTTTTTAGTTCTGTCTTTGCTAGTAACATTCTTTACTGGAACATTACCACTCACTTAAGTTTGACAGTCCAGCCTGTCTTTGTCAGTTGATAAGACTGGATTAACCGTGAGAACAGAAACGCCTTTTGGTAGTTTTGACTACTGATGGATTGTTTGTGCCCCCCCCCCCTAGACTAAGTGAAATTGGGGACATATTTTATAATACAGGTGATATTGGAAATGGAAATGTGTTTCTCAGTGTCCGCTGGTGTTTCTCAATGCAGCATGTGCAGAGCTGAATGTATTTTTCATGTGTAGGTTTAAATTCCACACTCCTCGTGTTAACACTGCACACCAGAGGTGAACTTGCCCTTTGCAAACTTTGATTTACTGACATTATATTTAATCTGATGATTATTTAAGATTTTTTTATTTTTTTTTGCAATTTTTTGAGACTTTGCCGCGAGGTTTTGTGTAAAACTGAAGCCCCAAACACTTAGCCTTTATATCCAAAAATGTAATGACCAGTCCCTAACACACCAAAACAAAAAAAAAAGATTTGCCTTGCTCATTCCTTTGTCAGCGTGAGTGTCAATATGTTCTAGTGTATCCGGAAATCAAGTGAATGGTGGAAACAACAGTTTGTTGCTCCTCTGAAGGCAATGGGATTATGCTTTCTCTTGTGTACGTGTGTATATTTTACCCTCCAACAATGTTCATAGATTTTTAATGGTATTCAAGAAATTATGTAATAAACAACTATTTGCAGACCTGTGAAATCATTGAAATTTTTTTTTTTAACTTTTCCCATTTTTCGGACAGGTGGGGTGCAGTCAGGGTTGCATTTCCTGTGTAGTAAATCCTTTGGGATTGAGGTTCCTGGCAGGGCGATCTCCTAGCATCTAGTGTTATTGATCAGCCTTATTTGTATCCCAGATGGTCTGTAGTTAACGCAAATCCATCAGAAAATCAGTTTGAGGGGGTAAGAAATCCCTGTCCTAATGTCAGTATGTGTATGCACGTGCTGATTCCTCTTAAGGACAGGGAATAATGTCCCATTTGCATCCAATATCCAGGCAGAGGGTTTGTGAACAAGCTAACACTAGAGTGCTGGCTTTTAAGAATCGGTCCTGCCGCTGCATGGGATCAGATACATACACACGTGCATATGACTGCATTGGCACACACACACACACTCTCTCTGTCTCTCTCTCTCTTAACCCCCCCCCCCCCACACCCCTCCTCCCCCCCCAGGCACCCCACCCACCTCCCACCATCTGCAAGCAGGTGCCATTTTCTGCCCAGTCAGTGGACAGGGTCCCAAAGGGACTAGTCCTGCATTTGTGGACTCTCCTTTCGTGGGCAGAGGAAAGAAAAAAACATTCTCTCTCTCCCTCCCTCCCTCCTTCCTTCCCTCTCTAAAAGCCTGGACTCATCTGGCATCTTAGGCATCTGCTGGTGCGGCTTCACCAGGCTGAGACCCGTGCAAACCAGCCACCATTATGTAATGCAGCAGATGAAAGTACAGTCATGAAAGTTGTATGAGGGACTATCACGCAACACTTCATCGTATTAAGGCTCTGCAATGAATTGTGCAAGAGCACTTCGGAAATAGCAATCACACTGAAAATCTCAAAAGGTTCATAAATTTAACTTTCTGACTAAATTGAAATGCATGTTTATCACAATTGTTGCGTGTTGATACAATATATCAAACTTGCAGAAAGTCTTCTAATTAACTATATATATGAAAAAATGTAACATGTTTTCAGTTTAAAGTTAAGATGCTTAATAACATTGATACACATAATGTGATTCCCTCTGTTTCAATCTGTTTTTAATCCATTTTCTGTCAATCAATAACTGACAAGAGATAATAGCATATCCCTCTGGAGGCTCCATGCAATGCAATTAAGGGCCTTCCTCCTCCCCTCTGGCAATCAATACAGTCTTATCTCTGCATTTACCAGATAGACTTCCACTAATCTGACCTACTTATTTCTATTTGATTTGAGATTAATATTAAATGGCCTACTCGTCATCATATGATATCACATTTGGTGGGCTCTTGTTTGAGTCAAGCTGAACAAATACTGTTCTCGTGTGCAAACTTTACTTCTGTGGTTGTCAGTTCTTCTGTTCAGGTGTCTTTTACTGCTGCTGGGGGTCTTTCAAACGGACTCAAACTTTTCAGATGAGGGAAAGCAGCAATGCTCATTTCTCTGAAATATGAATTCCAAGACTCAGGAATCACTTGGGAGAATGGAAAAGTCTGCTGGGGAGATGTTAGTGCAGCTGTGGTGTGTGTTTGTGTGTGAGGGAGAGGGGAAGGATGGTGGAGTGTCTTACTGTGCAGCTTTCCTGAGTGGCACCCTTCTCTACTGCGTGTGTGTGTATGTCTGTCTTTCTGTCTGTTTGTGTGTGTCTGTGTGTGTGTCTGTGTGTGTGTGTGTGTGTGACTGTAAGCATCAGTGCAGCCTCCCACAGCCCCTCCCTCCCTCCCTCATGTTCCCATCCTCCAATAGAGAGCATCATCACTGCAGTGCTGAGTTGCTGCTCCCTCTCGCCTCGCCCTCCCCTCCCGTCTCTCACTCTGCCTGTCGGTTCTCCTCTCTCGCTCTCATTCCTACCTTCTGCTCTGTCTCTGTCTCCCACGTCTCTGCTCCTTGTTCCTCTCCAGCGCATCTCTCAGCCTCTCCTCATCCGCCCTGCACCGCCGCCTGTCCAACTCCAGCTCCACCATGACTAACACCGTCTCAGGTAAAACCGCTGTCTTCTCTCCTATCGGGCTCAAATGCCACCAAAAGAAGCTATTTGGCAATTATTTAGCTGATAGCTCAGATGGTAATCACTGACTATTTTTCCGATACCCTTAGTGTAGTCTAATATATAACCATCCCATCCACCTCCCATGGATTTACATCTCTCTGTGACTCTTCATGTGAGTCGCAGTGTGGGTGGTATCAACATAATGTGAGGCATCCTTTCAGAGGTCACTGAGTACACCGGAGTGTGTGTACAGTATTGTGTAACCGGTGTGTGTGTGTCTCTGCACTCTGTCCTATTTATCTCAGGAGATTGTTTGGAGAATATCTTTCCTTCTCTCTCTCTCCTCTCTCTCCCTCTCTCTCTTTTTATGTTTGATGCTGAGGTCATTTTGTATGCTCTGATTGCTACGCCTGATCAGACAGGCAATGTGACTGGGCGTGCTTGGCACTGCAGATGTGAAGCAGTTGATTAAAAAAAGAAGGCAGGCAGGTTCAGAGGGAGGCCAGCAGTGCGGCAAAGCGTTTGTTTGGGTCGCACCGCCAGTTTCGCCTCCATCGCCGCCACCGCAACCCCTCAGCGCCACTGAGCAGAGCAGGTGCTCGTGTGTGTGCGTGTGTGTGTGCACGCGCGCAGTGGGGGCTTTGTGAGGAGGAGTGAGTCTGCAGTTCCATTAATCATTCTCAACTCTCTCCTGCAGTAAAATTCACCACATCTGAAAGAGAGAGCTCATCAAGTCATACTCACATGTCTGTTTTCAAGAGAGCTGTGAACCCAGAAATTACAGTTGCAACTTAGACTTGGTGTTATTGTTGACAGCAGGAAAGCAGCTGACTTTGGAAGATGTATGTGGTGCTAGGATCTAAAATAGCTGACTGTCATGTCACAAGATGCATACTCACTTTATGCATTCTTTATATGCTTGCTTTTGTTATGAAGATAATACCTCTTGATCATCAATAGTTACATCTGCATGGATAAATGACTTCTGGTCCTTGAATGGATCGGCTACTAGTAGCTGCAGCATCACTTAATAATCTGATGCATCTCTAAATGGTGTGTAATGAAAACAGAAACGTCTTTTCCTCCAGTCCAAAATCAATTTCCTCTGGGCCTGGTGAGAGGACTTTTGTAAGAATTAGGGCAGGCAGGAAGTCATTTACACATCTGAATTATTTAGCAGACACTGTGTGTTCTTTAACAGAGGCCTGAGGGGCTCATCCGCAGTGGCCATCAGAAATGGCACATTTGACCTAGCCAGGCTACCCAGGGCAAGGCCTGCCAAGAAACATAGAACATCATCTTGAAGATCGAAACACAGAAGATCATCTTGCACATACACCCTTTACATTCCCTGTAAAGACAGAGGTTTTAGAGGAAAGCGGGACACCCTATTAAATAGTAATAATCCCAACATGCTATAAAAGCATGTGTCAGTACCAAGCACTGATTACAGTGGCTGAGGTAGGAGTGCAAGTGGGAGATCATAAATCCTTGAAGGTTGTGAGTCCTGTGATTCTTCAAACACTTGTTATTTCAGTGTGTGCTTTGCATGGGTGAGGCCTCTTGCATTGGCTTCTCTTCTCCCTGATGTGATTGTAACAGGGTTCTTTGTATGGCCTGGACACTGTGCAGCGTCAGCACAGATGCCCTAGCGGGATCATTAATTTAAACTCATTACAGGAGGACCAAACACAGAGTGGCTCATAGCATTCACTTGCATATGCACACATGCTCCTAGCAACAGAAGTCTTATCTCTGATTGGACCAAAGCAACAGCTGTATTTTTTGAGGACTTCCTGTTTTCTCTATCTTTCTCTGTCTCTCTCTCTTTAGTTCTGCTATTTTGGCCGGACACACACGTTTTACAGCATCTTACTTGACACAGCAGTCTAAAAATATTTCCGTTTTTGCTTGCCACTCCCCATGGCATGCACCCAACCATGTTAGTGCTGAAGGTACACTCTGTGCCTGAGCGTTGTAGGTCAATAATAGATGAGGCAGGTTAGATGAGGATGCTGGCCTCTGACTGGATACTCTCCGTGTGACACAATCAGGAAGGAACTTTTAGGCTTAGGCCTGGCAACAGGAAATGCCTGGCTTATTTACAAAGACCATTTTTTACACAATTTTTCTCTCTGTCTGTCTGTCTGTCTCTTTATCTGTCTGGGTTTATGTTGGGTTAAACAACACTTCTCTGTCTCTGTCTTCTGTAGCATACTCAGACAAGATCAGGGAGATGTCCCTGGTCTCTCTCATCTGCTCCTGCTTCCACACACACCCTCATCCAAATACTATCACTCAGTATGAAGGTGAGTGCTCAACACTAGCTGTGTATGTAATCCCAACACAAATAACTTTAGATGTGTGAATTTTCTTAAGAATCTTAGTTGATTCTGTAGTTATAAATAGCCCTGTAAAAACTTATCAGCAACACTCTCACAGGTGCCATTTAGTTACCTGAAACCCATCCAAACCTAATTTTTAGGGCCCCAGTACAGAGAGACTCTCCAATCCATTATAAAAACAAATACATTAAAACTACCACAGTCCATAGATTTCCCATGCATGAATTGAGGCAGAGTCTTATTGAAGTTCTCTATGAGTCCACATTTTTTAGGAATAGACTTAATGTATGAGACGCCATGAATGGGCCACCAGCCCTTTATGTTGAAGAGAGAGCAGAGCATTGTTTAGATTACCTGTCTCTGTATTGATTTGCCTGTGTGGGCAGACATGGAGGTGAAGGCTCTGAATAAGCGGGCTTCGGGCCAGGCCTTCGAGGTCATTCTGAAAAGCCCGACCGACTTGTCCCCGGACCGACCTCAGACTCTGGCTCTGCCCCAGAAAAAGAAGGACGTCTCTCTGAACGAGCTGAAGCAAAGACAGGAGGCTGCTGAGGAGAGAAGGAAGGTACCAGCCACATATTTGAGCTCATATTCATTACTACACCTGCAACTGAATACACATACATATTTCTTAATTAAGCACAATGATGAGCCATGATTAAACACAACAGTAACGTAGGTCAAGTAAGTGTAGATACTCTTAATGAAAACGACTCCTGGTGGGTCCAGGGATTGAACCCTGGCCGAGCAATTTTTTGACTACACCTGCTTATACCACAATTAAGTGTTTTGCAGCTGATATAAAGAAACAGCATCTCCCTATAATGTATAAAGATTCCTATTATGGTTAATGTAACAAAGGATCATTCACAACATACTGAGAAAAGGCATACTGCAAAAGCTGCATACTAAAATCTCATGTTAAAAAAAAAGGTTATGCCATGGCATGATCTGTGCTCTGGTGCTTTTGCTCAGCACTCTGCTCTGTGCTCTGCAGTCTCAGGAGGCCAGTGTGCTGAAGCAACTAGCGGGGAAGAGGGAGCACGAAAAGATGGTGCTCCACAAGGCCCAGGAAGGAAACAACAACTTCAGCAAGAAGACAGAGGAGAAGCTAAATCAAAAGATGGAGGTCATCAAAGAGAACCGCAACGCGCATCTCAACGCTCTCAAACAGCGTCTGCGCGAGAAGGCAAGGTTTTAAGTGAAAATACACAAGGTTACAGATTTATCCTTTAATAAATTTCGTCTTGTCCCAAGACCCATTGATTTGAAACTGCCCATTAGCTACCAATTAGCACAGCATTAGCAGTAACTAATCCAGATTGCAATCTCAACATAAACAAATTAATTGGTGAGGCCCTGAGGCATCTCTGCCCTTAAAGCATAGTATGTGACTATGAAAATGAACAAATAGTCATTAGGCCTCTATATAGGGCAGTGATTTTGAACTAGGTGACTGGATCAGGTAAATGTACTTGCTGTCTGACCTATACACATCTATCTTGGCTCTTCATTGGTCTTCATTTTGCCACGTTGTATGCTCTTTATGTTGTATTGATCCTGAACTAGTTTCAGACTAAAGTGACTGCAGTGAATGCGGGCTTGGCAGAGCCAATCTACCTTGACTCAGCCAGTAAAACCCATAAATAATATATTTAATCCCCCTTCCTCTCCCCCTCTTGTAGGAGGTCCATGCCGCTGAAGTCCGCAGGAACAAGGAGATGCAGACCGACCTCTCTGGCTGAGCGCCCCCAGTGCAGTCCTCTACGTTTAGTCTCATCTGTCAAATTGATTTTGAATTTTTATTCGTGAGGGGAATTGCTGCTTCCAAAGCCACTCTGTCTTAAAAAAATAATCAAACAAACAGGTCATCTGTGATTCAAATCTACGGTTGTCATTCTGCACATCATTTCGAAAACACATAGCCATATCCTTCACATGAAGTCTGTAATCACACACAAAGTACGCCTTCTGCTACAGTAATACTTAATGGAAAAAACAAAGCTTAAGATACAACTGTATAACAGTATTCTCACTGGTTCAATGCATTTCACAGCCTCCTGAGGTATGACACCATGATTTAATTCCTATGTTGACTGTAACTTGTGATAAACCACACCTGTGTGATCTGGATATCACAGAATGCTCCCACATGAAACACGTGCACAGTGATTCACAAAAACCTATTGTCCGTAGCAAAGGATAAAAATAAGGTTCAGTTGCTGTGGATTGCATTTGAATTTTGATTTTTCTCTCTCCCTTTTTTATTTTCACTTGAATGCTGACAGTATAAGTCTTGGACTTCTTTAAATTGATGCCAAAAGTCATAATGGCATTTAATCTGACATTGTGTACTTCGGACAGAAAAACTTTTTAGAAAATGTTAACATTTTGCACCTCAAAGAAAAGTGCAGATGAACAGTCCTATTCAGCCTTTACAGATCTTGTTTGGTGCTTTTCATGTACATGTGTTACCTAGGGCTGGTTCACCCCTGAAAGATCTGTTATGTCACAGTAACATAATCCAGTTGTGCCAACGATGACATCAGTCTGTAGACTGTTACTGGACAAGCAATCAGAATGTAACACATGAGACACAAGTGTTTGAACACATATTTTACAAATTCTCACTTTAGACACAGTGTCCATGTTAATGTGTCCACAGATTGCTGATCTCAAATGAGAGTTAATGAATGATAATAAATATGGCTGTATTGTATTGTATCTGCTGTCATTTGAATACAATGTTCAGTAAATGGAGAGATGCTGCCCACAATCCATTGCAGTGATGTTCTGTTGTAGAATTATTCTACTGGATGTGGGAGGACCTTACAAATAACATGTTCATATGAGTGAACACAGTAGGTTTCATTTTAGCCTAAATGACATTTTAAAATTTGTCACTCAAGCTTATCCATTCACAGAAGCATTATTATGGATTAATGTGAACTGATATTTCAGGTCAGTGTTGAAATATTTTATACGCGATCACGATTCCCTTAACAGATGCAGGTTACTGTACCTTAGACTGGGCTACTACCTTCCTTGTAAAACCTATGGCTGTAGACAGAATTGACAGCAAAGTGAAACTTACAGGCTCATCTCACCACCAAATTACTTTCATTTCCTGACAAGGCTATTTCTTTGCATCATTCAACATGACCTCAATTTGATCTGTGCATTTCTATATTGCGTATATATATAGTGTGCACAATGGCAGAAAACTTCTGTCTACATGTCACAATGACAGGCGTTTCACTTGGAAGCAGGCAAATTTCAGACTGCATCATCTATGTAATTCCTAAAAATATGGCAATGGTTGTTTCCAACTGTTGCACACCCTAGACCAAGGATGGCCAAACTACGGCTAGGGGCCAGTTGCGGTCCATTGCTCCCTTTCAAGCAGCCCACCATGAAGTAAAAAAATAAAGTGTAATGTGGCCCATTGTTACATTAATCTAATAATACATGTGCATGGCACAGCATAGTTCCAGTACTGTTAGAATGGCAGGTTTGTCAACAGTCTCATTAAGCAGTGTAACATCATAGACTTAATGTTTAGTACCTATAGGCTACTCCAGTTTGAGGCTGGTCAGTGTCGTGACAGACAAATTTATGAGATTGTCTGCCACATTACCACACCCATAAGCCTAATTGCTTTGCACGTCTCTTTTATGACTCATGATAAAACGAGTCACTCGCAGAGATCAGGTGGCCTAGGCTACGCTGTAAACAGGCTATAGCTATTTAACTTTTATTGGTGATAAAAGTTATGATTTAATTATAGATCTCACAGTCGTAACGATGTTGTTTGGGGCACCTTTTGCGAACTACGCTAAACACACACAAATAAATGATGATTACAATTTGTTGACACACGGGTAGCCATGATGCCTGCACACTTTTTCTATTGAAAATAATATTCGCGTTCAGCGTTTACTCTAGGCTAACACACACTGACCATCTAGTTATCGCCTTTCAATACTGGTATTAAGACTGACCAGGTTTGTTTAATAACTTGGTCGATGCCATTAGGAGGGCAGCCCTTAGACCATGTTGTTGCTGCTCTTCTGCCGTCGGAGAAGAGTTTCGTTTTCGGAGTAAACCGAAACACACGCCCACGGAACTGGAGTCTAGTGTTTCAAAGCAAGTCAGCTGATCAGACCACAATAAATGCTATGAACAGCTGAAGAGAACAATTCACAAGGTAGGCTCCAACGACATCCGAAATAGCTGAATTTTCTCGTCAAACGTAAATGTCAAAGCTGAGGTGAGTAATTGCCTGTTTATCTCTTAACATTTTGGTAAACGCTAGAGGTCTGAATGGAATGTCTAATATTTTATAATGGTATTTCAAATAGCTCATACATTTCAAAGCTGCTGATAAATGCCAGTACAGCTCTATGAAAATACAGTGTTAGTCCTGCCATGATTTAATTAGACCCGCCTGTTTAGTAGTCTAACTGCCACCTTTCAGTAGCCTAACTGCCACCGCTGAGCTCACCAACTTTTTGTCATCACAAGATTGTGTGTCTTATTAATGTGAAAGCCACATTGTCATGCAGGCTAAACTTGCAGTCACTGACCAAATTACCAGTGGACTGTCATGCCAAACATGCAGCATCATATTCAGTCACTTGGTTTCAAATACCCATAAGAAAAGTTGCCTAGTCTATCCTATAGGCTTCTACAGGTGCATCTCAGACCCAGCTGCCTCGAGTTTCATGACATTCATTTGCCGCTGAAGCCGCTGTTTTGGTAATCAAGGCTAGATTTAGAAATGTATTCGCCAGAGCTTAAACTAAAATTGCAAGTGTTTAGTATGTCGTTATTCTGATCCAATGAGAAATAATTCAGAAAAAGGTGAACCTAAGGTGAAGGCAGGTCTAATTGTCTGTGTGCATCTTTGTTTAGCCAATATCCGAATAATCAGCTGATCAGGGATGCATAAAGAAGTCCACAGCGACACCAGGCAACTGTGACACTGTTTAATTCATCAGCTTGATAGTCACTTCTACGGCCATACGGCTCTCTTTTGGCCCTCAAACGATTTCCTACCGCAATTATAACAGAGCTAGTTTAATAACGGAGTCCGTTGAGTATACTGGTTATAGACTGCCACTTGCAGCTTCTCATCACAGAGCTACTGTGAAACAAAACTGAAACTGAATGAAGCTGAAATTTTGTTTCTATTACCTTGTCAGTCGACATAACTCTACGAAAATGATCATTGCTGGTTCCTATTCTTTGGTTTGCAAAAAAAAAAAAAAAAAAAAAAAAAATCGGTAAAAACTCGCAGGCTCGCCTGGTGTGCCTTTAAGTTAATTACTGGAGTTCTTAAGTGATGTTTAACTTCAAAGCTGTCTTTTCATAGCTATAGCTCCTTAGCGCCATCATGTGTCATGTCCTTGCCACAATTTCTGTCACATCTGCAGAGAAATCCCTATACAGTGAACAAGACAATCCTTGATTAAAAGTAGAATACCAATAATATTCATAGTAGGGTATCCTATCCTTTCCCAGGGTTTAAATAGCTTGATTTAAGATGTTTTCTTAGAGTTTTCTTCAAATATCATCAAATGTGAACAATTTGCTCTTGACATATTCACCGTTATGGATGCACAGATCTCACTTTAAAGATAGCACTGAATAGGAAACCATTTTTACCTTGTCTGTGTTGAATTAGGAGAGGATGGCATGGTCTCAGAGTTGTCATGAATTTGAGACATGGTTGTGCCCTGTGTGTTATCTTTGATGTGATATAGTACCAATAAACTATACCTGCCTGTGATTGCCAGAGGGCACCATTTAGCCAAAACGGAGCATGTCAATCCTCTCAAACCTCTGAGCTCCCATACTATAATATTTAATTGTACATTTTGACTTGTGGTTTTTTCTCAGGTACATGCACTGCAAAAACTATAGTTTTTTAAAGTACAGCTTACTTGAAAAATATGTGCAAACTCATTGCTTCAATTGAGTTAAGTAAATATAACTAGTTTCTTTCAAGTTATGTTTACCATGACTTGATAGAGACTAGTTGTGTGTACCTAAGTTGTTTGAGACAACAAGTCTCCACCAATATTTCAAGTAAGCTGTATTTTTTCTTTTTTACAGTGTGGTAGATGAATAATAAATATCTATAAATGAGAAGTACTGAAGAATTAATGAGGGTATAAAATTTTGCCAGAAACAGAATGTATGTAATTTTGCGTGCATTAATGTCTTTTTTATTTATCTATCTTTATTATTTTTATTTATCGTTCTTTATTATCTTATTTATGTAGGTCCAGAAACTTTGTACAATGGCAGTCTCTAAAACCACCATGTACACAGACTTAACCCCACTACTGAGGTCACATGAACTGCATGCTGCCTGCAAGTTTTGCTGTAAGCGGAAAGCCGAGATCACATTCTGTCTGGTTGAGCAAAGCCACCACTGCCAAAGAGACATTTTGCTGGCAAGACAGATAGGCACACACTACTGGAGGCCAATTAACCCTCTTCCCGAATTTCCCAGACCAATGAAATATGAGGTGTGCTGGAATTTTAAGGAAGGATCTGGTTGCACATCCCATGGTAAAAGATGTTCATTTGCAAGGAGCTCCGAGGAGGCAAGTGTATGGAACTTCATGAAAGTTTCTGTGCCGGACATCAGGGCTCTCATCAACATGTTAGAACACGGAACCAAGCCACCAGTCCAATCACATGATCCAACTGGAGGCACAGAGAGGATTCTAAGTAAATTTCTAGGAAAGTTCCTGGAATTGTGTAAGACTTGCTTCCACAGTAGTCCACAGCGGATATCCAGAAAGCAAAATGGTGAAAATCCACCATCTTGCACCTCCAAGCATCCTGGAAACCTCTGCTCATTCACTGTAAAGAGACTCCGCAAAAGGGTGCAGAATACCATGAGATAAGGCAGCTGCCCAACAAACCATTTTCTGAGTGGAGATACTGTAGGTATGTATCAAATGGAGAGCCATGTTGGCATGGTGCCAATCGCTGCTGGTTTGCTCATAGTGAGGTGGAGATGGCAGTGTGGACTGAGGAAAGCAAGGGGCAATTTCATCGCTCCAGACTGCTGGGTAATGACGTGCAAAAGACACAAAGACCAACTGCTAATTCAACACCACCAGTGAAACAGCAGACGCGTTCGCCACGCACGGCAGAGCTCTACTGCAAAGTATGCCGATGCAAGTTCCGCACACAGGAAGACTATATGAACCACTGCTTCACCAGTGAACATCGGCAACGTATCTTTGGAGATGGATGCAGCAAGGGAAAACATCGAGACCCACCTCAAACTTACCATACCTTCAAAATGTGTCAAAGGTAAAAAAAAGCATTCTGCATCTTGGTATGGATAATATTTTTAGATTTTAGATAGACAAAACAACTGCATTGATGTTATGTAAAAAATGCCAAAGCATCACATTGTCTTGATATTCACTGAAGTTAGCAAACAAATCAACTTGCTTCCACCCAGCTTTCCAATAATATGTCATTCTACACCATGTGGCTGTTGTGTTAAATGCAATGCAAGTGAACGCAAAGCCGTTTTCAAGGCAAATCGAAACTAAAAGTATTCTTTATAAATGCAAATTTTTACATATGGTGAATAGTTGTTTGATGGTAGTTTTGCATTTCAAGGCATTCAGCGTTTTTTTCAAAAAGAACCCTAAAATAACAATAAACAATCCCTGCAAGTACCATAAGCACATTGTTGCAAGAGCATGGAAGGGATGGGTGCAAATTGATTAATAGATCAATTAACTATTGATCGCAAATATTGAACAGATTTCTAAGAAACTCCAACAGAAAACGGTGACATTTTGTAGATTTCATTATCAAAAATACACAATTTTAAACCAACAGGAACTTATAGTAAATATACTGAACTCCATGATGTGATTCCTGTGCAGGCCTTACAACTGTGAGTTTGGAGACAGGTGCTTGGAGGCCCACTCTGAGGAGGAACTCCAGGAGTGGCGCTCCAGAGCCCGTGCTGCCCGGAAGAAGGCCAGTGGCGCTGAAGACCAGGGTTTGCTGTCCTACCAGGACCGCCTACTGGAGGAGTACAGGACCAGCTCAAATCCCGAGCACATTGTGAGTACAAATTTAAAGTTATATTTACTTTTTTTTTCTCAAAGAAGGGGGGAAATACTAAAGACAGTACTAATTTCTTGCCATTACTGTTGTGATCTGTTTATAGTTAATATAAACAGTGACTTATAACCGACCGACAAACAAGCCGGCGTTCACCCAACTTATTAACATCTTTTTGTTAGATGTGTGTGTGTGTGTGTGTGTGTGTGTATATGTGTTTCAAACCTATGAATGCTATTGAATGTATTGGTACATATGATCTGTCTGTTAATACAATCACTAGCAAATAAGGGATAATGATTGTCAGTAATAAGGAATAAATCTTAACTGGATGAACAGGTCTTGCTTCAGCCAGTAAGGGAATTATTTTCCGGTAATGAACAGGAGAAAATTAATTATCCAGTTTCTTACATGATTTCTTGCCAAAGTGAGAAAAGACGCTTAAGTGAAAATGTGTTTAAAGATGTTTCATAAAGACAGTTAATTAGCCACATAAATGTAACTTCATTATCTTTACTTTCATTTTCAGTAAAGTTCCACCACAATAAGTCAAAAGACTTGTTGAAGAGTAACATTAAAGACTTGGATTTGAGGCACAAAACCTGTTACCAATGATAGCAGTCTGATTAGAACCAGCAATCTGATATAAGGAAATTATTGTACTACACCATTATGATGCACTGTATAATATTGATTTAATAACCTCTGTTTTTTTGGACAGTTATCTGAGACTGTATCAGGAGTTAAGATCACATGTGATCCAGACCTGTTTAATGTCCAACATGTCAAAAAGGAGAATGTTCCACTGAAATGGAAATTTACAGTTGAATCTGAAGTAAGTTTTAAAATATATTTATGATGAATTAAATTAGATTAGCCTACACAAATGTTGTGACTGTTTATTGAGATTTGAATATTTGTCATTTGTCATTTCTCTTTTCAGAATGCTCTGGCTGAGATTGCACTGCTGAAACAGGAGCCGGGGGCCTCTTTCACTTTAGGTGAAAACAGCAATGAACATTGGACATACTCCACGGGCGTCTGGTACCGTTCCTCACATTCAGAGTCTACCTATGAAGTGACAGTGTCTTTCATATCTACCTGCCCTGGTGTGTATGAACAGTGGCTAGTGTTTGACTTTGACACTCGGCCAGTTCTTCTCCAAAAAATCCTGGTCAGAGTGGGCATGCCATCCTCTACCCATCAGACAATTAGTGAGCAATGGCCAGTGTCCAAGGATCCTGTACCTCCAAATCTGAGGCTGTGGAACAGAGGAAACAGGGTCATTGTTCCGTACTTTATCCAGCCTGAGGCAGACTTAAAACTCCTGAAAGAGTTTGAGCCACCCGCCATGAACCGTCAGTATTACCAGCTGATGGAGGACTGTGATTCCATTAACCATCGCAACTACAAGGAGAGGATGCACAGCTTCTTATACCAAGAGGAACAAGCAGAGGAGGAAATAGTTTGCAGGTAATGTAAATTGAGATTTTGTGTCATTAAATAAATCATTTCCATAATGTCCAAATATTTCAACATTCTGAACTTATGTTTTACTCGTGTTTTCAGACTCAACATTCATAGCACCGTTACGTTGTCCAGTACCCTGATTGACGTACGCTATGGGCTAAAAATAGCTTGTGATGGAGAGCTCTTTGGCTCCCTTTCAGTCTGCCATGTACTTACCCCCGACACGCCAGAAGGGTTCATGCTTAAACGATGGGTACAGTCTGTCCTTGTCGGCGAGATCACTGCAAATGATCAAAACCAAAAAGTCTACGAGGCTCTCATCCTCAAAGACACATCCAGTGTAAAAGAGATACACCTGAAGTTGTCAAGAGAGTGCTGTTCAGACTTGGGCCTTCAAAAGGGTCAGACTCGTGAGATGGAGGTCCAGTTCCAACTGAACCGAGTCTGGTTTTGTGAGATGCACAAGGCCATAGATCTCCTTCCAGACCTTCAGTACGTACTGCCAGACTTTAATAAGACCTGTGTTCCTGTACATCCAACCAAATACCCCTTGCTCAATGAAAAGCAGCAGGCAGCCATGGGCTTCATTCTTGGAAAGAGTGATGGCAAACACAGTGTGGCACCTCTGCTGATATACGGCCCCTTTGGAACTGGGAAAACGTTCACTCTTGCTACAGCTGCAGTTAAACTAATGAAAGAGGAGCATAACAGAGTCTTAATCTGCACACATACAAACAGGTAAATCTACATTATAATTGCAGATTGTTTTGTAGAAGCTGTTGTATCATTATATTAAAATTATGCAGAAGTTCATAAATTATGAAAATCCTGCAGTTTTTATTTGGGCAGAATAACTTGCTGAAGCAATACGATTGTAATTTTATTTTTTCTAGTTCTGCAGATCTGTATGTGAAGGACCATTTTTATAAACACATTCAGGAAGGAAATCTAACAATAAATCCTCTCCGAATAAAAGCAAAGGAAGTGTCTCTGAGAAGCACTGATCCTGTCACAATGAACTACTGCCTTCTAACCGAAGATGGCTGGTATTTCAAATTCCCTGACAAAGACACACTGGATTTGAGAAGAATTGTCATAACAACCACTGGAGTGGCTCGGCTTCTTCATGACCTGAAACTGCCTGAAAACTACTTTAGCCACATCATGATTGATGAGGCCTCTCAAATGCTCGAGTGTGAAGCCCTGATGGCTCTTAGTCTGGCGGGCCCCAAGACTCGAGTTGTTTTGGCTGGAGATCACATGCAGATGGGGCCCAAACTCTTCTCTGTGGAGGATCACAAGCGTTCAGATCACACCCTGCTCAATAGGCTCTTCTACTACTACCAGTCTGAAAGGAAAAATGTTGCTTCGGAGAGCAGAGTAATTTTTAATGAAAACTACCGTTCCACCAAGGGGATTGTGGACTTTGTGTCTACTTACTTCTACTTTGACAAATGTCAAAAGAAACAACAGACAGCACATGGGATCAAGTCCAGTGGAGATGTTGCCGCTCATCCTAGAATGCACCCACTGGTGTTTAGCCATGTCCGTGGGGAATGCCATCTAGACACAACAACCATGTCTTGGTACAACCCTGAGGAGATTGCAGTCGTAGTTGAGATTGTTAAGCAGCTTCTCCAAAGCTGGCCGGTTGAAAAGTGGAAGGAGCCAGATCCATCAGCTATCTGCATTCTCTCTCAAGGAGCCCAGGTATTCTACCTGACCATTCATGTTCAAAAGATATAACTAGGATTTATGATTCACCTATCTTACAACTACTGGATTCATGCCTTCGCCAGGTAATGCGTCTTCCTGTCACAGTGTTCTACAGTAGTAAACGTAGGTGTGAGAAAGGTGTGTGACATCAACATCAGCTAGCAACATTAGTGCACTCTGGTAGGCTACCTCTCCTGTTTGTGCTTGTGTTTACTCTCTCTTGCCCTTCAGTGTTCTTGCTTGCCAAGCTGTCACCCTTACAATGGGTTTGTCTGGACTGTATGTCCAGTTACAGAACACCCTGTCTTAAGCTGTGCACTCTCATCATTGTAAACACGAGCTGAAAAGTGTAGACTAGGCTACAGACCAGTGTAGGCTATTATGAATTACAAATTTAATGCCTTTATCTCATCTGACTGCCCCACTGTTGTCGCTTGTTTGTTGGAAATTTATGAAAAATTTAAAATGTTAAGTTTGTGCACTGAGAATGCGTTGACAGGAAGACACGTTACCCGGCCAAGACAAAATTGAACTTTGAACCCGGAAATTGTAAAATAGGCAGATTGTCAATAATGAATTACTTATTAGTTAGTTACTGGCTTGCAACCAAGTAATTTCAACAGTTTTTCTTTCCAACCTTTAAAAGGTTTACCACCTCAGGAACACATTAAAACAAGTGAATTTACACCGGGTTACAGTAGAGAATGCAGAGAATGTTCAAGGTAATGTGTAATGCCTTAGTGAGAATTAATGTGCATATAAAGCCTTTACAGTGTGTTTATTTAAGAATAAAAACTAATCAAAGATCCTGTGTCTTTCATAGGCAAACAATTCAGAGTGATCATAATTGTCACAGTGCATACAAGAGATACAATAAAGCCGTCTGCTTCCAACTGCTTGGAGTTCTTCAATGATGCCCGTGTCCTGAATACAGCCATGACCAGAGCACAATCTCAGGTGATAATAGTGGGAGATGTTGCTGCTCTCTGTTACTTTGGGAAATGTGCCAAAACATGGAGATGTTACGTAGAGCACTGTATTGAAAACAACAGTGCTAAACCTGAGCATCTTACCAAGGATTTTCTAAACCAAGAGGTAATGGAGGTTTCCAGATTTGTTCCAACCCAGGAAGAGGATACTAGTGATACCGACTCCACAACATCAGAAATGGCAGATATTGACCCAATTTTGAAAGAACTCCTCGATGAGAGCATTGATTTGAAAGTGAATGTAACAGAAGAAGGTTTGTTAGATATCTTCAAAAATTACCACCCGGTGAGGACACCTGATGACTGTGAAGAGGAGTACCATAGGGACCAGAGTGATTCTATATTCCTCAGTGGTGAAGGTAATGAGATTCCAAGCATTCCAAAGACAAATGCTGTACACAAACGCTGCACTATTGTGATGGAAAGATATGATTCGGCATATGCCATACCACTTGATGAACCAACTTCAAGGATTAACATCACTGGAAGGAAAAATGTTCGCTGTTGTTTTCCTGATGATGAGGTCCTCGTTGAAGTCTTAAATGACGAAATTACACCACCCACTGGAAGAGTACACAGCGCCAGAGCTGGGAAAGACTATCGACCTGCCAACAAACTGTTCATATGCACCATAGAAAAAAATGACAACCAAGTGATGACCCCAATTAATAAATGCATTTCCAAAATATACACTCCATTTTGGAAGGACAAACCACATCATATTGCTGTACGGAAGCCTGATGACTTCAGGCCACAGAGATTTGTGAAGATTACTGAGGATTCTAAGAGAAATCATCTTTTTGTCGTCCAAGTGTTAAAATGGAGAGAGAACTTTCGTTATCCTCTAGGTATTGTTGTGGAAGTCCTTCCAAAAGTGACATCTTTGGAAGCTGGTCTGGACGTATTACACATAGAACATGAACTCCAAAAGAGTCCTTCACTCACTGAACAAGAATTGCAAAGGGTTCGTGAATGCTCCCAAGATTTAGACGGACGGAAAGATTTCCGCAACATTATTACATTCACAATAGATCCTTCACACTCTCGAGACCACGATGATGCGATCAGTGTAAGAGATCTTGGTCTACATTATGAAATAGGGATTCACATAGCTGATGTTGCACATTTTGTTCCCATGGGAAGTCAACTGGATGAGTATGCTAAACAACAAGGACTTGTTTTCTACCCACCTGAAACTACACCTGTGTACATATTCCCAAGAGAGCTCAGTGAAGGTCTTTTTAGTCTTCTTCCTGGTTGTGATCGACACACCATTTCACTAATGGTGGTCATCGAAAAGGCAACAGACCTCATAAAATCAACAGATTTTCACCTCTCCGTGATTCACTCAGACAGGAAGTTATCCTATGGGGAGGCTGAGCAGATCCTGCAAAATTCTAGTGTGCTATGCTTTAACACAGTGGAGGGTTGCCTACGTATAGCATCCCATTTCTCAAAAATTCACAGGAAGAACAGAAAGCAGGGTGACTGGTGCTACAAATCGCCAGATGAAGACTCACTCATTGGCAGCCGTCAGTCTCACAGGGTGGTGGAGGAGTTAATGATCCTGTTTAATAACAGTGTTGCACAGCTGCTCCTCAAGCAGGAGGAGACAAAGAGCAGTGTGCCACTGAGGTGTCAAGATAGGCCAGATCTCACCCTCCTTGGACAGCTACGTCAGCGTTGCAGAGCATGGCTCCCTATGTCCATTCATCTGTCTCACCTTATGGAGGTTGAGGGAGGACTTATGAGCCTACCAGAGGCTGGCAGAACTGGCACACAGCAACAACATGATACAGATAGCACAGCATTTCCGAGGTTTACCAATGTGGAACCTGACACTTTTTCAGTGCTAACGTCGCTTCTTGAGAACCTTCAAACGGCAGCCAATGAAGGCGACATCCAGAGAGTGGTCGATCTCATTACAACTGATGATGTACACCCCCAGTTGCTGCCCATTATCCGTGCATTCCGGAAACTCATTCGCAGAGCCCATGTGATCCGCTCCAACTCATCTCTTACCTCTAGAGTCGGTCACTTTGATCTTGATTTAGACTGCTATAGTTGGGCCTCTTCACCAATACGCCGTTATGTGGATATCATTACCCACAGGATTCTCCACTCTGTATTAGAAGGCAAAGAAATTACATATTCACCCATTGAAATTGATCGCGCTTGTGTCAGTTTTTCTCTACAATATAACAAGGAGTCCAAGTATGAAAGGACATCCCACAGCCTAAACTTAGCTTCAAAGTTAAAGGAAAAAAGTGCAAGGAAGATTGCTTACATCACAGATGTCCCACCCAATGGCAACAACTTCCGTCTGTCATTTCCACTGCTACGACAATCAATATGTGATGATGTGACCATTATGTACAGGGACCTTCAGTTAGCAGACCAACCAGCGTATGACAGACAGCAGAATTGTTGCATAATTAAATGGATTCGAAGAGTGTACTCATTTCTGCAGGATGATATTCACTTTGAGCTAAAAAGACAAGTTCCAAATTCTTTAATCACGCAAGTGTCAAGGGAGGCATGGGAGGGTTTGTTGTCCACCATCAGAGAGGAAAAGTGGGGGAACATTCAAGAACGTGTCAAGGACATCACCTCAGAAGTAAGGCAAGAGCGCACTTTCAGTTGTGGTGAGCCACGTGAATCCAGAAATGCAGAAGGGCATTTTGTTGAGTTGTCGTTGAGAATCAAGCAAGGTGGCACCATCGAAGTACAGCTGGGAACAGACACGGCAAGGGGAATGTTGGTTCCAGCCATCCAGCTCCTAATTGTGAACCCAAACTTTGAGATTTGCTTGGAACACACCAAGAACCCAGTTGAGTGTTTCTCCAAATATGCTCTTCGTGCCTCAAAGGATGTATATCCTACATACAACGATTACCAAAATATATGGACGTCCCTATGTGAAATGGAGTCTGCTTGCAATGCGGTCTCAGAAAATGAAAGCATTGTCTTGGAAGATGTTGAGCTTACCTGGACACAAGAGAGAGGTCAAAATCTGCAAGGGTTCTTCTGGCTTCCTCTGGAGAAGAAAAAGAAGTGGGCAATTGAATGTGACTTAAGGAAGTGTTTGCTGTGTGTCCGTATGAGACAACCGAACAACGATTTCCAGCCCGAGAAGAAACAAGATAACACACTAACTGAGGCTAAATACCTAGACCTCACAAGTATGACCAATGTCATCTGGATTGCACATGGTGTAACCACTGAAGTAGAAGAGAAAGAAGAGGACAAAGATGATACCAGCATGAAGATACACTTTTGCATTAATCACCTACCCATGACCAATACTCCACAGAGAATCTTTCTGGAGAGCACAAGATTCACTGTAGAGTTGATTCCCAAACTTCTTCCAGATGTGTAAGTTTGATTTGTTATTATACAGCACCAATGATAAAGTTCTAAAAAAGTCAAAATTATACAAGCATGAGTATTTTGGTTTGTCTGTAGGAGGAAAGAGGAAACGATAAAGCGACTGACGAAGGCAAATAAACTAGTGAAGTGCATTACACTTGGAAAAAAGATTGATTTGGAGGGTAAGTCTCTGAACCATCATAGCTGGATGATTTTAAAAATCAGTTATGAGGTGTAGGTCATTTGCAAGTGTCCTGCTCATGATGAACTGTTCTTTCATGCAGGCATAAAAATCACTGCAAATGGAAGTGGGACATTTGACATGCCCCAGCATCATGCCCTTGGTTTTCCACCTTTGAACAGAAGCCAGACTAAAGCCATAAGAGAGACACTTCATAATCACTTTACTCTTATACAAGGGCCACCAGGTAACAATAATGTACACTCAAACACTCAAACATGCAGTTGTGAATTGCTGATAGTGTTGTTGACAGTGTCCCCCTTATAAATGCAAATGCAACTCTTTTTTTGCCAGGAACTGGGAAGACTGTTGTCGGAGTCCACATTGTATATTGGTTCTTTATGCAGAGTAAAAAAGAAGTACCAAGAAGCAACAAAAAAGACAGAACTGAGGAGCCAAAGAAGGGATGTATTTTGTATTGTGGCCCATCTAATAAGTCTGTTGATGTTGTTGCAGGTAAGCATGTTCTTTATAGAATATTTGTGTCTTTAAGTGCACAATTATTTGCACTATTGTGTTGAGTTCAATTTGGTTTAGCTCATTGTCTAATGCCGAGCTTGGCTCCCTTTTAATGAAAACGTTAGGCTGAAAGAAGGTAGAAGTGTTTAGATCTTGTCTAAGACCTAAGATCTTATCTGAGAAGGCATTCATATGGAGCCAGGGTGTTTTTTGTGTTTAGCTGACACCTCTAACTGTGCATTAGGGCTGTTGTAAATGAGATCACATTTGTGAAGTGCTCTGTCAAGGTCACTGAGACCCTGTGCTGGTCATTTTGCTTCAAGGTCAGCTCCTGAAACTGAGCAAGAGGGGTGTGCTTCGGCCCCTGAGGGTCTACAGTGAGCAGATGGAGGTGCTGGAGTACCCTTATCCAGGCAGCAGCCTGAAGCTCTCCCGCCATTCACTCAGGGAAGGGAAACCCAACCAAGAGCTCAGGTAAAATGTGATGAGATGAAAGGGTGGTGGTGAAGTTGTCAATCTGGGATTAACACTCATTAACAGGTCTGAAAAGCCAGTAATAAATGTTTGTATTGGCTGTGTTGTTAACTGTTACATCTGTGACTATGACCACATTTAGTATCACCTGGATAGTTGACATGTAATGTTATATACATATGTAATACTGGGTTGGTTGAAAAATCTGCTTCTAAGTGATACATATTAGTCACATAAGTTACATGTCAGTTACATATGACATGTATAATTTGTAGTGTGCTCTGTTCTGTGATGTGTTCTTCAGGTCCATAACTTTACATCATCGGATGCGGATGCCTGAGAATCCACACTCATCAACGATACGGGCCTTTGATGTGCGGATTAGAAGAGGAGACGACCTTAGTGATGAGGAAATTAAGAGGTTAGATATGCTTTTTTGATGATGTATTTGTGCTGCTAGAGCTCATTGCAATTGCATGAGAAGTTTATCATTCATTGTCTTTTGTATCATCTTACTCTGTACAATTAGGCCTTTCACATTATCATATTTCAAATATCCAATTGTCATGACCTATTTCAAATGTAATTGTGCTTTTTTGAGAAACTGAAACTGTACTCAAAATGCAAGTGTAATTAGGTGGGAACCACAATGCACTGAAAGCCTTTGGGATGTGGTCATTGTCACATGCTTAGCCTCATTTATTTGCATGCAGAAAGTCCTAGATGAGCAACAACAGGATATGCTTGCTAAAAACAAAAACATTATCTTTACAGCTACAAAAGAGCCCTACAGTCAGCCAGGAAGCATGAACTGTTGAGGCACGATGTCATTCTGTGCACTTGCACCGCTGCGTCCAACCCAAACTTTACCAAAGCCAAGCTGAACCCCCAGCAGATCATCATAGATGAGTGCGCCATGGCAACAGAGCCTGAGGCCTTGATCCCTCTTGTCACCCATCAGCCTGAACAGGTACTGTATGAGTGCAGGGTGATAACACAGGACTGGCAAGGGTGCATGATGGTGTAACATTTTCCAGCATAAGCAATCTGATAATAACCAAATGCAGAAAAACAAAAGAAGAGTTTTTGATTCAAAACAATCAAAAGAAAAAAAACATCTTCAGAAATATGCAAAAATTTTGTTGTTTTTATAATAATTTGCAAGTAATCTGTATCAAACTGCAATTTGGTGGTTATTATCTAGTAACAAATCAAGCCAAAACAATCAATTTGGAGTTGGACTGATAATAAAGTTTATCAAAATTACATAAATATCTTTCCGTAAATTCATCGCAAATTAACTTAGAGGGTTTTGTATCAGACCTCTTTGGAAAGTTTACAAATATGGATGTGGAAGGAAGTGTGTATATGAGATCATACCCTACGTTTCACAATCGCTGTATAGAATTGTATTGAATTGAAATGATACAAAGTCTAAATAATGTACAAGCCCAATAGTAAAGAATATTTCACCTCATCTGTAAAGAGCAATACAGCAGTCCTCAGCTAAACTGGAAATTCAGTGACTACAGGCTCCAAAGAATGTTGTGTTTCCCTAGATTGTCCTTATTGGCGACCACAAGCAGTTGAAGCCTGTTGTCAGTTCGGAAGTCGTGGAAAGACTGGGCATGGGCAAGTCTCTCTTCGAGCGATACATGAGGAAAGCACTGATGCTTGACATCCAATACAGAATGGTAAGTACAGCATCCTCTGATGATCTACATGAGATTATCGTGTGTTTTGGTTGCGTGATGGCCTCAGCAGGATAGGATTATTATCATAAATCTGTCATAGGTGCTCACAGCATGACAGCACCACAGAGTTTTTGATTGACATTAGTCTTATGTGTGTTATTGTGATCAAGTGTGTGTGTGTGTGTGTGTGTGTGTGTGTGTGTGTGTGTGTGCTCACAACAAACTAGACAGTCAGCATATCTCAGTCCTCTTAAGCCGTTTTCAGACCAGCCAGCCTGGTGACAGAGCCGGTTCCCACATGTTACACTGGGAACTGAAGTGCTTGTCCATGAACGGCCCACGTTCATACCATTATGTGAGGCCATAACGCATTCCTTTGCCATCAAAAAAAAAAAAAAAGGCCATAAGAAAGCAGATGTTTTTTCACGGCAGAGAAAATAACAGCAGTGCTATGGATAACATCATGAACTACCATATGGAACATCATGGACTACCTTCAAGCATTTGTACTCTTAATGATCTCTCTTCATACTGTCGACCACTGCACAATTTTCTTCTCACTTGGTTTCTCAGCCATTTTCCACACTCACGTTTTTTTTGACCCGTATCCACTGGTGAGGTACACTCATGTCGGCATGGTTCACTTAGAAAAACCAAGTTTTACTTGGAACCAACTATTGGGTTCCTGAACGCTGTAAATTTTTAGTGTGAACACATTGGCCGGTTCACGATTAGGTGTGGGAACCGGCACCAGCACAGATCCCTGATGGTCTGAAAATGCCTTAGACGTTCATAGGAATCCTGATCAATTGATGTTGCAGTTGCTGCTATTGGGTTTTACTTCTGCTGACTTTGAGATGGAAGCAATTTGTTTATTAAAGTCCTGTGTTAACAGTATCCTCCATCTGAAATCTGTTTCAGCATGAAGACATCTGTGAGTTTCCTTCACAGCAGTTCTATGGCGGCCATTTAAAAACTGGAAGACGGCCTAATGCAAAGCCGAGTGTACTGCTGACAGAATCAGAGAATCTGACCGCAGTCTTGTTTGGACATGTTGAAGGCAAGGAAGTCAGTCTGATAGTGGCAACAGAAAAGGGAAATGAAAATTCAAGGGCTAACATTGAAGAAGCTGAACAAACGGTATGAAGAACATAAAAATACTGGTAAAACCTTTTTATGTAATCAAAAATTAAAGTGTAAGTGTAAAGTGTAAACCATGTAATATGATGTAGAGTACTGTTGGTAGCACAAATAAACAAGCACAACTTGGCAACAGGTTTTGAATAATTATGTAGATCTTAATATCACTGGATAAAGACTATTATTGGTAACTGATAACATATGGGCTGTGATTAGCCTGGTTCTCACAAATATTGATCTGCTATGCAACTAAGTGTGGCCACTAGGCCTATCTCCACTTCTTTCCGCTTGCCTGAGATAGAGAACCAATTAAACCCTGGCTTTTACCCCAAAGCGATAGTGGGCTTAACATATGTTTTGTTTCAAATCATGACGCACCCTGGTCTGTCTCTTTGGTCTATCATTGGTCTGACTGGTCGTTGGTCTGTCCAATGTCTGCAGAGATTTTGATCTACTTCTGTTGATTCTGTCCCAGGGAAGTGGGAGATGACAGGAACGCTGCCAGAATGAGCTGCATAGCAGATCAGTATAAGTGATAACCAGGCTAGGCTGTGATATCAATTTGGCAATTAATCTTGCTTTTTATTTTTTATCTCAGGTCCGACTTGCTACCCTGTTGATATATCAGTCAGGAATAGATGAAGAACAGATTGCCATTCTCACACCCTACAATGCACAGGTGGCAAAGATCAAAGAGATTCTGTCAATGAAAGGCATCTACAATGTCACAGTCAGCACCATCATGAAGAGCCAAGGTACAAATTCAAGTTATTTGGTAGTCATACTCTGTAAGAATTTAATGTGTCCACTCAAATCTAATTTCACATACTTGCATACTTTTCTGAACAACAAATATGGAATGCACACGCCATCTCAAAGTAGTGGACAGCCTGCTGCTGCAGCACCCAGAGAGCAGTGAGGGGTTACGTGCCTTGCTCAAGGAACCTCAGCCACATTCTAACATTACTGCCCCTTCCAAAATTTTTCAGTTATATTTCTCACCTCACTAGTATTGCAATATAAAGGATTAAAAACAACAAGTAAATGCAGGAATAAATTATGAAATGCATAAATAAATTAGCCTGGCTAAACTCCGACTGCACGTCAGTCAAGCTTGAGAATGGGTCTTGGGTGGAGTTACTGGTCCAGTCTCAGTGTCCGCTCTTACAGACTCACAGATTTAAATGTGCGGTCATTCTGAGTACATGAGGGTGTAAGGGTGTCCAGCTGTCAAAATCTGTAGTGTGTGAGGGCTCCATTGCACCCTTTTTGATCCCATGGCATGCAGACTTTGTTAAAGGACCTACAGTTCGTAGCATTGTGACGTGAAACATTGGAGAAGCATGGAAACGTCAAAAAAGTACCTGTAAACCGTGAGGTCTAGGGCTTAGGTCTCAGGGAGGACATTGAAACTCAGCTATTGACTTCCCATTTCTAAGGCCATTACAGCATAAACATGTTAAATTAAATCAAGTTAAGTTAAAGTTAAATCGGTGTGTTAAACTCCCACCAAATGTTTTCAGAAGTGCAGCACACAACACATCTTTCATGTAAACGACACTTTTAAATGCAGTTAATTACACAGTTTGAAGAATACATGTCTGTATGCATTTTATTTAAGCAATAGCGATGGGACAATGTAAGTAGTTGGCTTTAAGCTTCTTAAAAAATGTTTGAATGAAGATCTACCGAGATCTACCATTCTTATTTACTTGTCATGCCTTCTGGGTAAAAATTGATATCACGAGGTTGCGCCAGTCTGCGTCCATGCTGTTGCAGAACCATTACTATTGCTCAAAAGAAATGAAAAGAAATGTCTCTTACACCATAATGTCCAACTCAACCTGGTGATTTCACTTTTTACCCAGAGAGCATTGAGATGTGAACGCTGTAAAACACAAAGGTAATTTACGAGCTCTACAAATAAAGGGATTTTCTAAACATTTTACTAAAAAACTAAACAGATTTTGAGTGTTTTTAAATCACATTAAACACAGCCAATGTCAATCTTAAAAGGCCAACACACCAGTCGTTTGACTGATGTAAACAAAGTCTCAGAAACAGTGACAACCATGCCTTCTTTCATTGTATAAAGCTGCTGGATGAGCAATTATGATTGGTTCCTGGGATTTCAATGATTTGAAAATCAGCATGAATGGGAGGGATGCCAGCTCTGTCAGAGCACTCTAAGTTAAATCGGTTAGGTATACTACAAAGCCAGGTTACTGGCTAATCTGGGTAACTTCTGGAATAACCGCTGATCTAAAAACGTGTCTTCAGAAACAACTGATGCTCAATGGAGGTTTCTTTTAGCGATTAATGGTAACTCCCAAAGCTATCCGGGTTAACCAGTAACCTTGCTTAGTAGTACAGGCCCTTGGTCTCCAAACTATGTCACAACTGTCATTTTACCGAATTTAATTTAGAGTGAACCTTACATGCATCCTATGTTTTATTGACAGGAAGCGAATGGAGGTATGTTATCCTTTCCACTGTGAGATCCTGTCCCGAATCTGAAATTGACAATGAACCGACTAAATCCTGGCTCATGAAAAAGCTGGGATTTGTCATGGATCCCAATCAGGTGAATGTGGGAATCACAAGGGCACAGGAAGGCCTGTGCATCATTGGTATGTAGCCTTGTTCAAAATATCATTATTTTTAATTGTGCTAATGATGTAGGTTTTCTAGTCCCATGCATATTAAATGAATATGAAATGAAATTCATTTTAGTACCTCAACAGACACTGAGCACGATATGACAGAATACGTTTATTGTATACGTTCATGGGCAAAGAGTTTTGATTTAATCTGCAAATTAATTCCTATATGATGCGTGAATGTAAAAGACAGATGAACAACCCTAATAAAAGTTTTCACAGCATGATGCCTCTTTTACCACATGGCCATGTTTCATGCCTTATGCAAACCAGTGCCAACTGTTATTTTAGATCTGTGTCTTACCTTTTATTTTACCTCAATAAATTAAAACCTAATCTCCTTACAGCTGTTCAAAAAAAGTTTTCACATGAAATTTATTGATTTTTTTGTAGGGAATCAGACTCTGCTGCGGTGTAGTCACCTCTGGAGAAAGCTATTGAATCACTACTATGAAAAGGAATGCGTGGTCAACCCTGCTCAAAGGATCCATGTGCAGAAAAAACAAGGTGGATCTAAGAACAAAGTCACCAACTTTACCAGACTTAAAAAATGATGTTTTCCCCGACATTAATCTGTACAAATAAAATCATTTGGACCATCTGAATCAAAATCCAACTATTGAGCATTAAGTATAATAAGAGACTGCTGAGTCTGTTAAACAGCAGACTGTGTTATACCAAGACATGGACTCACAACAGTGTTACAAACAGTAACACTAGCACTGCTTCACCGTTTCCTCATGATTAAGTATTAAGTAATAAAAAAGATTTGATGTCTAAATATTTAGGTACATATTGTAAAGACAGATGAAATTGTTATATTGTAATATTTTGATATCTTTATTATTGTATGATGTAGCCTGTTGTGCTTTTAATATTTTTATGTATAATGGATTTTTTAATGATTTTTTTTTTCTTTTTTGCGCTGTAACTACTTTGCCAGACTGTAAAAAGTTAGAAAACTTTTTGGCACCGGAGAGAACTTACTCCGTGGACCAAAAGCAGTTTGGGTTTACACTTTCATTGTCACTGCACTTTTAATCATTTCTGAGATCTCAGTGTCTGTTTTGCACATTCCTGTCATTTGATGTCATTTCTGCCACCAAAATGTAGTCAGCAGCATTTGGTGCATGTCAATCATATCTTTGTAATAATTCATTATCTGTGTGATGGGACATAGATGTTTAAAGGTGCCCTGCCACAACAACACCATTTTTTCTTGTTTTGAAAAGTTGATCAAGTTTATGTACGATAGACCAAGCTTGAGCCATTAGCTGATGGCACTGCATTATCGCCCAATCCATGTTCTCCTGTATTTGATTAGTGTAGTGCATGAAATCCTAACTAATAAGTCCTACCTAATAAGTCCCTTATTATTTCTGTGTCACATTTTAAAAATAATTACTTTTCATCTTTGGCGAACAGGCTTTGTAAGTTTTAACCTTTGGTTGTAACCATAGGTTGTAACAGTAACCTTGTGATAATAAAGCAGTTATCTGGTTATATTGGCTAGTGTGAAACCCTACACATTACAAGCCTACTATTGCAAAGCGTCTGGTTAAAATCTCCAATCTCCAAGGTGGATGTGCTCATCATAGTCTATGTCTTCCTTCATTTCCTCTGAAATGTAATATTCCAACACATATAGTTCTTTATCTCTTGCAATTCTGACATTAGCAAACTAATGTAATACTTGCCATGCTGACACAGCTACAGAGCATTACATTACATTACATTACATTACAGAGCTCATTATCATAGGTGGAAAAACGAGGAGCTTTACTCTAGGGCTTTTTGAATAGGTTGCATTTAGCATTGTTAAGGTCTCCTTGAACCATTTTCAGCCCAACTAAAGTTACATACCATCTTTGGAGACCTCAAAGAACAACTTGAAATACCATATAGATGAACAGCAGGGTACCTTTAAGCAAGAAATTTTATGTGAATGATGAACTTCTTTGCAAAGTACCTACATTTCTTAGTAATGTCTGTGCACTGTGTACTTAGGTTGACATCAGTTAAAATTTGTTCAATATTACTTGAATGCGCAGTATAAAAAAAACAATATAAATTCTTAAAACTTGAGATGTATTTTTAAGGACAAACTTTGCACATTACATTTACTTTTTGTATACTACTATGTGTATTCTTATTCGTGACACCTTGTATGGTTATTGTTGACTCTCTTGATCCATTCTGAACCTCAAGGAATTTGAAAGTTGGGAAAATAAAATATAAAATGTAAATAATGCACACAATTGCTATGGTTTGGTCATGATGTATGTTATGTGCTGAAACGTACTGTTTAATAGTATCACTTTCAGCCCTCCCTCTGTTCGCTGATTGGCCCCTCCAAGCTCAGAGACAGCGTGAACTGCAGCCTGGCTGGCTCCCTGACCAGTGGTGGAGCTAATTAAATGAGAAATTGGGTGGAAGCACCAAGCGGTATTAGCCTGGATAGAGGATTACACTGGAAGAACACAAACAATGAAGTCTTTTTAGCTTTTTTATCTGTGGAGTACAGATTTCAGACTTTCATATGGAAATCTGTATTTTTCAAGGGGGTTACAGGTTGAAAAGTGATAGGAGTTTACGAGAGTACAAATTTATTGTGACCCAATTAGATTCTTTCTATACAGTTGAAGCTATACATTTATTTTGATATATTGAAATTATTTGCAGCTAATGTAGTCTTTTTATTAATACCAACTCCTTTTTATTACCAACCATCATGTTATCCTGTCAACTGTGTGGTCCTGTCCATAGACGTTCATTTGTAATTTTGCACTTCTACCAAGTTCCTCCCCTCCACCCGTTCTGTTGGCTACAAAGCCAATAGCCCCAGAGACAATGCCATCTCCTGAACACCACCCTAATCCACTTACGGTTTGTAAGAACGCTGTTCACTGATTATAGTCAACATTCAACAACATACTGTAGTCCCTTTCACCCAGGAACATGGAAGATGAGGTTCCTGGGATTTAACAACACGTGTAGCTGAATTTTCAGCTTGCTCAACAACCATCATAGGCACCAGTGCTGATGGCTAATGAGTCAGATGTCACATCAGCTCTCTGATTCATTAACCATCAGCAGCGGCATCCCCCAAGGCTAAATTTTGAACATGAGACTGCATATGATAGCGAATCTGCAGGCATCCCATGTTTTATTGACAGGAAGCGAATAGAGATACGTTATCCTGTCAACCGAGCGATCCTGTCCATAGACATTTATTTGTAACTCTGCATTTGCTAAAGGGTAACCAGTGGATTGAAAAGTGATTCCAGTTTTGCATAAAGTTGATATATTGTTTTGATGAATGTACAGCTGTAAATTCATTGAAGTTGATTGGCATTGGACAATTTCTTTTTTTTTTTTACTGTAATTTTATTAATTGTGTGCTGCTTAACAGTGAATGCTTACCCACAAACACAATGTAAAGAGCACAGCATCCCCATGTCTACACATATTTCCATTTTTGATTGTTAAATTACATTAAAGTCACAAGTGTGTATTGTACAGTGTGTAATCAAACCTCTGACAGTAATACAAACATGTCCAACCAAATTGTATATTCTTCAATTCATTTTCTGAGTTTAGTAATATTTTAATCTTTTTCTCTCAGTCTCAGGCATAGCAACCCCGGTTGCTATAGACCCAGATTTCAATATCGTTTCCATTTTTCTGCATAACTCACCCTCTGACCATGACCAAATTATTTAACAACATCAGTGATGCTTTTATATTACTACCAGATTCAAACCACCAAAATAAATAAAAAGGCATGGGAGTATATTTTCACTTCACCGTTATGTAGTTCAATTGCCTTTTTGCTGTCCCGCACAATAGTCACATGGTTACGGTTACATGCTTGCAGAAGATCAATGTAGGCTCCATAAAAAGATATAGACAGTTTAGTAGGCTAAATGTGTTTAATTCAAATATCAGAGTGACGCGACATAAAAAATTAAATGTATTAGCTGTTTGTGGGTGTTTGACACAATAAGAAAAATGCAATATTCTGATTCTGAAGTATAGGCTATGAATTTTAAAAATCTTATAGGCCCACAGTAGCTTAAATCAAACAGATCAGAGATCAGATGAAATATAATTCTCTTTGGACTAGACCAAGGCTAATAGCTCAAATATACCATAAATAGTAGGTGCATAGCCCGTCCCAAAAACAACATAATGGGGTTCAGAGTTTCCCGATAAACACGTTGCCTTCAATTGATCTCACAAATGTTTGTTTTTTCTCTGTCTTTCTGGAGGACTTCAAATTATAATCATATGCATATTCACATTGTATTATGTAAATCTGAGAGTGCTTTCATGTCCTTAAGCAACAACAAAAAAAAAAAGTAAGACAAGATTATGAACCTTACAACACTCCCATATTGGTGTATACAAACCATTCATTTAATCTACAGTATTTCCACAAAAATTTAGTTTAAATTATTCACTTCACGCACACTGACTTCATTAACTACGCAGTTGTTCTTTGCGTAAAATTTCAAAAGTTTTTGCCAAGCAAGGCTGCGGTCCAGTAACTGCTGATTACCTACAAAAGAAGAGGAAAATCATTCATATTTCTGCATTGTATTTGTGTTGGCTGAAAGCTAGCCTCTCCTTTGTCCTTACATTCACAGTTGAAACACAATCTACTGTTTAGAAAATTACTATACTGTCATCAATAAAGTCTGTTTTGGTTTTTGGAAAATATTTTTCAAATATTTTAATTTAGATGCTATATTTGGGTCATTTAATATTCCATGCTCTCTTTCCTCACCCAGAATGCAGAGTCCATCTTTGGCCCTGGTAATACCAACGTTGATCTGGTTTGCATCCCCGACAAAACCTATATTCTTGGCACGCCATTCCCTGGTGTTGTCGGCTTTAATCTCCTCACTGGAGCATGAGCGCACCACAGATATGATCACATAGCGCCACTCACTGCCTGCATGAAAGAGGTGTTTGCAAACATGTTTTGGGGCTATTGCTTTTTTGCTTAAGATTGTAGATGTGGAGAGAGATGCAGGACAGGACTAAACCAAGATCTCCATGCACACTTGTCTGGAAGCGTATTTGTGTAGCAGTAGTGTGAAGTACAGCTCAATCCACTTTTTACTGCATTAGTCAGGTAACCAGTACTGGAAGTGTTTAAGTCTCTTCACCTGACCCAGACAGAGTACACATATGAATATGAAGCGGAGGAGCTCTCAAGTTGAGGAGCCTCTTACCTTGACTTTTAGTGATGGTGCAGACGGTGATATTAGCAAGCCCCTCTACCAGCAGTCGTCCTTTAATATCAGACACTTGAGCATTGTAAGGGGACAGGATTGCAATGTCCTCTTGATTTACCTCACCCTTGGAAACTAATGCTTCAGCAATTTTTATCTGGTGAAGATACAGGAATATCACATTATTTTTTGGATGGTAACAGTAATGATAATATTGAAATAGAATTACCAATAAGAGACGTTAAAAGTTATGATAAGATATAAGTTATGCTGCATATTAATGTCATTGAAAAACAATGGGGAGGATGTAAGGATCAAAATGCTTTACTTACTGCTTCAATGCTCTCTTCAGTGTTTGCCACAGATCTTTCATTTCCGCTTTTTGTGGAAACAATCTGAATGATTTCTTTCCCTCTGATATCCACAAAGGCAATGCGAGTTCTCTTTGTTAAGCCAGGTCTTTTTATTTGCAGAAGACACTCCCCACAGTTGGCAACTGTTTTCAGCTTGCCTCCATAGTAGTCTTTTGACGGGAACTCACAAATATCTGCATGCTGTAAAACAATGACCATTTCACCAATATTTCTGATATGGGTAATAGCCATATGGAAAACATATAGTCCTTATCTATCCTAATAGAAAAATGTATGGACAGCAGAATTGCTATATTCACCATACTGATACGTTCACATTATCAATATAATTATCGCAAATATAGGTATGCATGTCACAATAACTGATCAAGCCTGTTTTTAGAATTAGAAAATGTGTGTACCTCTTTGTATATCACATTTATATATACATATATTACATAATACAATTGGAATATATAATAACACTATGTATTAAACTGTATAGCACTATAACATATACTGCATACCTTTAGCTCTATTTTGCACATATATATATATATATATACACTAAACAATAACCATAATCTTAGCCTTAGAAGGTGTTAACTAATTACACTAGCAACCATAAGTCATTACCATTCTGTACTGGATGTTGAGCGAACAAGCAGCCTCTTCATATGTCTGGGAGGTTATACAGCGTTCAAAGAGAGACCTTGACATGCCCATCTTCTTTGCTCTTTCATTCCTAACTATAGGTCGCAACTGTTTGTGGTCACCCAGTAACACAATCTGTAACATCATAATATTGTTATAATTTTTCAGAAGATAAACATACAAGCATATGTGTATAAACAAAACAACACACAACCATGCTTAAATACACCCCCTTGTGAAATATACAGAGTAAGCCACTAAATTAGCATAGCTGTAGCCTAATTACTGGTGGAGGCTTTATTTTCTCTTCTAAATTTAATGAAAACTTTTAGCATGATATTTTACTCATTAATTGTGTAGTGAAATATGTTTTAAAGGGACTATATGCAGGAATTTAGAGAAAATATTTTGTTCACATTTTAGGAAAATCATGATGTCTAGACAGGAGAACATCAGAAAAATTTAATAGATTTTTTTTTTCATATTACTAATTACAGTGCGAGAGAGCTGTGCGTTAGTTCACGTGGAATTATCCTGAGTTCAAGATGACAGAAAATTGCAAATGTCCCGCACAGGAATGAATGGGATAAATGTTTCAACACATTGCCACCACTGAAATCAGACCCTCTCGCTTGCATGAGGCCTATTTCCATGTTTGGAAGTGATAATAGGCTACTAAATTAACATTAGAGCGTATTCAAATATATTTGCCTGTTGTAATTTAATGTAACCTTTTGGCTATGTTTATGAGAATGAGTCCTTCAGAAGACCCATAGGATCGCTTTCGCCAAACCACGGAGTACTCTTGAGATCTTAGCAGCAAACAGGGAAAGAGAGACAAAGAGTAAGAGAGAGAGAGAAGGGGCAGTTTTGGGCTAAAGTTATCGTTTGCAGTAGTGCAATTTTGACAAAGAGAATACAAGCACCTGTCCTGAGGAACAACACATATTTGTGCATACACCATACCCATTTATGATTCATCACATTTACATTTACATTTACATTTAGGCACGCTTTTATCCAAAGCGACTTACAAAAGAGGATAACATAATCACATAATAGGCTATAGTCTGCTGTTCTCAGTAACTTATTAATAGGCTTTAGTCTGCTGTTCTCGGTTTGACTTAATAGGCTTTTAAGTTGCTGTCAAGTAAAAAAAAAAAAACATGTTTGATGTATGCAGCTTGAATCAGTTCATGTTTTGAGCTTTCCAGAATACATTATCACAGTCTGTCATTAGCCGGAATCGAATGTTACATTATTGCACTTTCCTACGCTCTTTTTGTTGATCTTTTTGTTACTCTAGATCATCTCTAATGAATTACTTAATTAGTGATTAATTGGGTTGTTTTTAAGTTGTGCAATTCACAAAAGGTTGTCTTCGCTGCAAGAACTGCATAATATGTAGGAGGGAAAGGGCCAGTTTCAAGCATCTTAGATAACTAAATAAAAAGGCCGCTGCATTTCCAGAGCTCAGTGCTAATTTGGTCTTTTCTACTTTCATGTATAAGGCGTGTCCTTATTTGGTACCTGGCGATGAGTCATTGGAGCACATTAGCTCGTCACCAATATCAAAGACCATTTCAGTCTTTCTGCACAGGCTCAACATGATGATGACAGGGCAGCACAGTTATAGCAGTTTTAGTTCATGACAAAGACGACTGTTCCTGATGAACAGTTGTTGTTACTGACAATAAGTATTCTTGCTTCACATACCTTCTGGGGATTGTAGCTAACCAGCGGTACCAGAGCTTGAGGCTCTGTTGCCATGGCACATTCATCAATCAGAATCATTTTGGCACTGATGGCCTTTGTGAGGTTTGCAGAGGATGCTGTTGTACAAGTGCACAGGATAAGATCATGTCTCTTCAGTTCGTACTCCCGAGCTTTAATAAGCAGTTCTTTGTAGCTGTAAATGGAAGACATATGTTTAATCAAGTTGAATGGTAACTCATTCTATGGATACAAAAGTTAAGTTGACATTTTAATTTTTAAACCAAGAACAAGAAGATGTATTATTCCTGGAACAAATGGGAAATAGCCAGCAATTGTACAAAGGGATTGGATAGATCGGATGGTGCTCTAAAGTTTTCTATGCATCCTGCTTTGACAGATTATTTTTTTCCATAAAAATAACATCATTCTTACTTTTCTATTTCCTTCTCTTCGATTTCCTTCTCTTCTCCTACTTTTTCGCCTTGTCTTTGTATTTTCTCATCAAAAGTCTTTATATCTTGAGAGAAAGGGTTGTCATTGCCCCGAATACGATGATGTAGGGTTATGCTCCTAAAGAACAACCAAAAACCATCAGCACAAGTGACTATATCTTAGTTCACTAAACTGATTCAGACAAATAATGACATTGCAATTATGCTCCTATTTATAATTATTGACAATAGCTGTGGAAGCTAAATTACCTGAGCTGAGGGCTTGATTCTTCTTGGCGTGATTTCTGAGATAGTTGCAGGGTGTTTCCTGGTAAGGGAAAGTCCTGACTCTCTATCTGTCGACTGTACACTCTTAAAGGCTTCAGGGAGTCTTTAAATCTCAGAAGGTACTCTACAAACCAGAACAGCAGCATGATACAGCAGCATGAGTCACAAATATCTCAGCTAGAAATATTTTTTTTCAGTGGTAGCATAAGGGTCAGGGAACTTGACTAGCATGTTGGTAGCCTGAAAATTGTAGTTTCAAATTCCTGGCTGCCACCACAGTGGCCTTGAGCAAGGCACAACCTTAAGTTGCTGTGGGGGAGACTGGTCCTGAATTAAGCTAATCAGTAAATACAAATGTAAGTTACTCTGGAAAAAATGGAATGCTAAATG
The DNA here is from genome assembly GCA_015244755.2 of Tenualosa ilisha. Taxonomy (NCBI): domain Eukaryota; kingdom Metazoa; phylum Chordata; class Actinopteri; order Clupeiformes; family Clupeidae; genus Tenualosa; species Tenualosa ilisha. Next base: position 872,985 of record PYXC01000364.1, read on the forward strand.
CATAAATGCACATGCCATTTCATGCAAGAATTTAAAATTAATTAAAATGTTCACAACCTGCTGATTAAAATAAACAAAATATTTACATACCAGCAACAACATCGACTGACTTATTGGATGGACCACAGTAGAGAACAACTTCTTTCTTGCCTTCCGTTTCTTGATTGAAGTATTTACTGAACCAATACACAATGTAAGCCCCAACAATTGTCTTTCCAGATCCTGGGTATAAAATGTTTACACAGATAACATAGTTAATGTGGCTAGCTAACATGACTTTTCACTGATGCTGATATTGTTTGAAAACAATTTCACAGCTCCTGACAGCACTGAAAATCATCAACAATATGATGTCTTTAATGATATGAATAGGAAAGCTACCACTGTAGTTGTCAGACTCAGACAGGCGGAGGCAGCAAATAAACACAAGAGTCTTTATTAAAGCAAAGAACAAAGGGGTAACAAAAGTCGCGTCCGTTACTATAACGGAGGAAACGGAAAAGAACAACGCTCAGAGGTTCGAGAAAAACTAACACACAGGAGTTAAAGGAGTCAAACACAAAAGTACTAATTTAAATGATCAAGATACACGGAGAGGGACAATATCAACTGGGGAGTCTAGGCTTACGGGAATGGAGATACGGGAGATCACGGGAGACGAGGGAAGCACACGAACACGCAGGAATCAAGGTAACATCGACGAGACCAGACACCAAGTGAAGCAGGAGGGAGGCTTAAGTAGGGTGGAGACCAGGTGACACCAATTAGAACTCAGGTGAAGGTGATCGTGCTTGAGGAGGTGAGTGCAAACGAGGAGATGAGCTGTGAGACCGTGGCGTTGAGTGAGGGGGCGTGGCCGTGACCAGGTCCGATGCGGACCTGACATTACCCCCCCCTTCAGGGGCCGCTCCTGGAGTACGACGGCCCGGGCGCCGGGTACGCCGGCTGGGACGACCCCGACCTCGGGGAGCGGGACGGTCCGGATGCTCCGCGTGGAAGGCGGTGAGCAGGTTGGGATCCAGGATGTCCTCCCTCGGGACCCACGAGCGTTCCTCCGGACCGTACCCCTCCCAGTCCACCAGATACTCCAGGCGACCTCGACGGCGCCTGGAGTCGAGGACGGAGTCGACCACATAAGCCGGGCCGTCGTCCAACAGGAGCGGCAAAGGAGGCTCAGGCCGCGCATCGGGAGCTGAGGAGAGAGGAGAAACATTGTGAGGTGCGTGATAGGGTTTAAGTAGGGACACATGGAAAGTGGGGTGAAGGCAGTAGTGAGGGGGCAAACGTAACTTATACGTGACCGGGTTGACCTGCTGCAGGATGTCGAAGGGACCGATGAACCGGGGGCTGAGCTTCCTAGAGGGCAGTTGGAGGCGGATGTCCCGAGTGGAGAGCCAGACCTTCTGGCCAACCTCATAGGTGGGTGTGGGTCCTCTCCGCGCGTCTGCGTGGTGTCGAAAGCGTTGGACTGCCCTCTGGAGCTGCTGATGTGCTCTTTCCCAGACCCTACCACTCTCCTGGTACCAGTTCTCCACGTTGACCACCGCGGTGGGTTCGGTGTGCCAGGGGAAGAGGGGTGGCTGGTAGCCGAGTGTGCACTGGAAAGGGGTGAGTCCGGTGGCGCGTTGGCGTAAGGAGTTCTGCGCGTATTCGGCCCAGGGTAGGAAGTGGCTCCTACGGTTCTGATGTTGGGAGCAGAAGGTGCGTAGGAACCGGCCGATCTCCTGGATCTTACGCTCCGTTTGGCCGTTGGTCTGTGGATGATACCCCGAAGTGAGGCTGACAGCCACACCCAGGCGCCCTAAGAAGGCCCGCCAGAACCTAGATATAAACTGGGGTCCCCGATCGGACACCACGTCCTCGGGTAACCCGAAATGGCGAAAGACATAAGTAAAAACCGCCTCGGCGGTCTCCGCCGCCGAGGGGATAGATTTCATGGGAACGAGTTTGCATGACTTTGAGAATCGATCCACCACCACTAAAACACAGGTAAAATCATTGGATTTAGGCAGGTCAGTAATAAAATCAACGCCTAGGTGTGACCATGGCCTCTGGGGTATCGGGAGAGGCTGGAGCTTACCCTCTGGGAGATTTCGGGGAGTCTTTGCCATGGCACACTCGGCACATCCAGCCACATACCTCTGGACGTCGCGGTGCATCTGCGGCCACCAGTACCGATCGCGGAGGAGAGAGAGGGTCTGGGCAGCCCCCGGATGGCCAGTGCCCAGGGAGGTATGGAGGCTTTCGAGCACCTCCTGTCGAAGCCCAGCGGGCACAAACTGACGATCAGCCGGGGTCTCGGGGGGCGCTGGTTCCTGGGCCACCGCCTGGGCGACGCGGCTGTCCAGAGCCCACTGGATAGGGCTCACGATGAGGTGTGCCGGCAGGATTGGTTCGTGGGACTTGGGTGAGTCCGCATCCCCGTGGACTCTGGACAACGCGTCGGCCACGACGTTCTTGGACCCCGGCCTGTAAGACAGAACAAAGTCAAAGCGGGTGAAGAATAGCGCCCACCGGGCTTGACGAGGGTTCAGGCGTTTGGCCTCTCGGAGGTAGGCCAGGTTCTTGTGGTCAGTGAGGACTCGAAAGGGGTGTTGGGCTCCCTCCAGCCAGTGGCGCCACTCCTCCAAGGCAAGTTTGACGGCGAGTAGTTCCCGGTTTCCAATGTCATAGTTCTGTTCGGCCGGGGTAAACTTGCTGGAAAAGTAGGCGCATGGATGTAGTCTGGCTGGAGACCCGCTTTCCTGGGACAGGACCGCACCCGCTCCGGTTGTGGAGGCATCCGCTTCCACGACGAAGGGCTTGGTAGGGTCCGGGAGCGTGAGGAGAGGAGCCGAAGCGAAGGAGGCCTTGAGGTCTTGGAGCGCCCGCGCCGCCTCGGGGGACCACTGGAGGGTCTTGGGCTTGGACCGGAGCAGGTTGGTGAGTGGAGCGACCACTAGGCTGTAGTTCCTGATAAAGCGGCGATAAAAGTTGGCGAAGCCTAACAGACGCTGAAGCTCTTTGACCGTAGTGGGAGACGGCCAGTGGAGTACGGCGTCAACCTTCCCCTGGTCCATCTTAACGCCCTGGGCGGAGATGTTGTACCCCAAGAACTGGACCTGACGCACGTGGAAGACGCACTTCTCCGCCTTGAGGTAGAGGTGGTGTTCACGGAGCTTGCGGAGTACCTGTGCCACGTGCTGTTGATGTTCGGTTTCGTTCCGGGAATAGATCAAGATGTCATCGATGTAGACTAGGACGAACCGGTGGAGATGTTCCCGGAACACCTCATTCATTTATGCCTGAAATACAGAGGGAGCGTTGGCTAGCCCGTAGGGCATGACCCGATATTCGTAGTGGCCGTTGGGGGTGATGAAGGCCGTCTTCCACTCATCCCCCTCTCGTATTCTGATGAGGTTGTAGGCACTCCGCAGGTCTAGCTTCGTGAACACCACCGCCCCACGAAGCTGTTCCAGAGCGGCCGGGACCAGGGGGAGAGGATGGCGGAACTTTACCGTAATCCGATTCAGGGCTCGGTAGTCGATGCAGGGTCGCAGTCCTTAGGTCCTTCTTGGCTACAAAGAAGAAGCTGGAGGCAGCGGGCGAGACTGACGGGCGAATGTACCCCTGGCGCAAGGCCTCCCGGATGTATTCCTCCATGGCCGCTTGTTCAGGCAAGGACAGCGGGTAGACCCTACCCCTAGGCACTGGTTCTCCCGGCAGCAGGTCAATGGCGCAATCCCAGGGCCGGTGTGGAGGGAGTTTGCGGCGCGTGCGGGACAGAACACCTCGGCGAAGTGACGGTAGTCGTGGGGAATGACGGTGCTACGGGCCGAGTGTGGGCTTTCGACCGAGGTCGATCCCACCACCAGGGAGGAGTGACTGTGACGGGACCTAGGAACAGGGAGACAAGACAAACACTGATCATGACAAGAATCACCCCATTTTAAGATCTCTCCGGTGGCCCAATCCACCACCGGAGCATGCTGAACCAACCATGGGCGGCCCAGGATTAAGTCCACGGTGGCCTCCTCGAGGACCAGAAAGTCAATACTCTCGCCACCCGAATGGCAAGCTGGATAAAATGCTCCAGGCCGATGGAATCATCGTATGCCGCCAGGTGGAGGCGCAGGGCGGGTTCCAGGCCCAGACGGAAGGTGGTGAGAAGGGCCGGTTCGTTCCACCCACTGGCGGCGGCGAGGGTCCGGAAGCGGAGAGCGTACTCGGTGATGCTGGTCCTACCCTGCTTCAGGTGGTGCAGTTGCTCCTGGATGGCGGAGTCGCCGACCGGAGCCTGGAAGACCTCCCGGAAGTGTTTAAGGAAGGCGTCCACTGACTGTGTGGTGGGTGCCGCCTGCTGCCAGACACTCTCTGCCCACTGGAGGGCGCGGCCGTCCAGGCGCGAGATGACATACGCCACCTTGCCACGTTCAGTGGGGAAACGGCGCGGGTCCATCTCCAGGGCGAGAGTGCACTGCAGCAGGAACCCACCACAGGCCTCCGGGTCTCCGGAGTAAGGCGGGGGATCCGGAGTGGGCGCGACGACGCTGACTGGAGGCGCCACGTGAGTCAACAAGCTACGGCGCAGTTCGTCGACCAAGGCTCGAAAGGGGTCGGGGTTCTGAGCCTCCATGGTTTTATTAAGGTCTGGTCTTCTGTCAGACTCAGACAGGCGGAGGCAGCAAATAAACACAAGAGTCTTTATTAAAGCAAAGAACAAAGGGGTAACAAAAGTCGCGTCCGTTACTATAACGGAGGAAACGGAAAAGAACAACGCTCAGAGGTTCGAGAAAAACTAACACACAGGAGTTAAAGGAGTCAAACACAAAAGTACTAATTTAAATGATCAAGATACACGGAGAGGGACAATATCAACTGGGGAGTCTAGGCTTACGGGAATGGAGATACGGGAGATCACGGGAGACGAGGGAAGCACACGAACACGCAGGAATCAAGGTAACATCGACGAGACCAGACACCAAGTGAAGCAGGAGGGAGGCTTAAGTAGGGTGGAGACCAGGTGACACCAATTAGAACTCAGGTGAAGGTGATCGTGCTTGAGGAGGTGAGTGCAAACAAGGAGATGAGCTGTGAGACCGTGGCGTTGAGTGAGGGGGCGTGGCCGTGACCAGGTCCGATGCGGACCTGACAGTAGTCACATGGCATTTTAGGTTGACGCTTCCAAGGGCATTTTTATCCTAGTCAATTATGGAAAAAAAGTTCTGAACTTGTCCTATGTTTTCTGTTTATGTGATAGTGAATGTTGGGTCTGTCCTTACCTGGTGGACCTTGTATTAGAGTGAAGCTGTTGTTGATAGCTTGTTGTACAGCACTGTACTGGCTCTCATTCAGCTCAGGAAGACCATCTGGTCTCATATTCCTCACAATATTGTACTTCAATATGTGTGCAGAAGCTATAGATTCTCAAGAAAAGAGACACTTAATATGCAATTAACAATTAAAACATTAGTATTAATTGAATTTAGTGATAATAACTGTCGTGGGAAAATCATCTGCAAACCCCAACAATCAAGTCCTAGCCCACCCAATAAACTTGGTCTAAACCAGAAAACTCACTGTTGGAGTAAAGCTGATGATAAAGACTTTATTCCCAATACCAGCAAGAATACAAGAGACAATTGCCTCACAGTATAAGTGCTGAGCAGTGTGAATGAGTTCTACTGCAGAGAGGATACCGCTTCCCTTGAGAGTTGATCAGGCTCTGAATGTCCCTTCCAAAACATCTACCTTTTAGTGTACATTGACCTACTTTGCCTGTGTCACAGGGCCTTTTGTTTTATTAATTAGGAGGCTTCGGGTCTAGTTCATATTGGTGGATTCCCTCACCCATCCAGTTATTAAAAAAAACTATTATTCTTCCTTGCTGAGCGTTTAGTCTGACGTATACTTCCTTATGCTGGACTCTTATCTTTATGATTTATATTCCTTCATTTACTCAGGACCCATCTGTACCATGGTTCTGATGTGAACATCTTCATGATTTATATTCCTTCATTTACTCAGGACCCATCAGTACCATGGTTCTGATGTGAACAGCATCCTCTCATACAGCAGACCCCATTCACTGCCACAAATCATGATATCCTCCCAAACTAAGGTATTCCCGAATCCGAAGCATCTCCCTGCATTAAATCTTGTCTCTTGAACTGTTCAAGGCCTCTTGCTTGTTTTTGCCCTCTGCTTGAACTACCCACGTCTCTACTTTCTCTCTGCCTGAACTGCTTCGGCCTTCTGGGTTACCATTAACATGTTACAAACCCTTCGTTCATATGTTAGTATAAGTGTTACACTCTCAAATTAATATTGTGTATACTAAAACAAACTTCATCTTCTTTATGATAATAATTTCCACATAACACACAAAAAACCCCACATCAGTGTCTCAATAATTGTCTCACTTACCATCTGTTTTTATCTGCCATCCAAGTGCAATTTTTTTGACAAGATCATTTGCCTTCACAGTGTTGTTTATGGCATTTTCTGTCCATCTAGATGATCAAAACACACACACACACAAAAAGCAAGTAGCATTTGTAGCTGCTTTTTAAGCCACTCTTGTACTAGCCCATATATACTACAGTGACTATCGCAACTGAAAATAAAATGTGCAAAAGTGCTAAATTTACTTGTGGTCACTTATCTTTGTCTATAATATATTGATCGGATTCGAGGACATCAGTAATCTCCAAACAGCAAAGTCTGTACAGTCCACTTAATGTCATGTCAATGACATCACTCAACATTTTTTTCCACTCTTGCTTAGTTTTAGCTCATTAGTACTTACATGTCTGGAGAAAGCTTAGGGATAAGTTCAATTGAGAAGACTGCATCAGTTTTACAGACATCTTCTGGGACCTGTTCCATTGATCTGTGGTTGATGTAGAATTTTACTATTTTTGACGGATTCTTAGATTTCTTCCCAGTTTCTTCACAACTGGTTGCCCATCCATGAGCCACCCAAGTGAAAGTGCATGGATCACCCACATCGTCTTCCTGTCTTTTGTCCAACTGCATTTTCAGATTCTTTTTCTTAATGCAGAGATAACAATGGGCCATGCTGAACTCTATTTTCCATTCTTTGATACACTGTATTGGCAAAGAGAAGCTCCCTGTCAAATCCCCTCTTTTCATCCTTTTCCAAATTATCGGAATGTTCTCTATGGTAATGCGGTCACTGTCCACCACTGCAGTGCTAGCAGACACCATCTGACAAAGTGGCATCCAGATCTTCACATATTCCTCGATATCATCATAGAAATTCTTGGTATAATACTCAGCCTGTTTTGCAAAACAATCCATGGGCCTTTGAGCGTGCTCCATACAAACCACAAAGTTAGTGTCGATGTACAGGAGCTGAGCTCTAGGACCCCAAAACCCATTGTGCAACACTCCTGTTAGCTGTACCTGTATAATATCGCCTTGCTTAAAGACCAAGGCCTCAGTTATGTGCTTTTCTACCCTAGACGTCTTACATTCACTGATGAGAGTGGTTGCCAAAGTCCAGTCCTCTTTTTGGATGGCCAATACAATTTCATGCCATGTTTTCTGTGAAATGTTGATGCATGTGTTCCCCTCTGTCAGTTCTCTCAGCTTGGCTTGCACATTTGGAGTGTGTAATGTGTACACTTGTCTCCTCCATTTGAGCTCCACATGTTTTTTCTCCATGTCAAACTTTGGTTGGTCATCCAATAGCAGGTCTCTGTACAGTACAGAGAGCTTTTCAGGCAGATGACCCTTATTAAATGGGAATGACACAATGAAGCGATCTTCCTCTGGCTTTACAGATACTATACATGCAAATTTGGAGGCACTTTGCTTTCTGAGGCCAACAGAAAGGCTGATGGTTTCAGCCTGTTTTTCATACTCCTCGACGTTTTGGTTAATTTTCTTAAAATGTGCACACAGTTTGTGAATATCTGATTGGGAATACTGGACACAGCTGTGACTGCGAACTGCATGGAAGAGCCTCTGCAAGACTATGTCCATGTAACGCCTCAAGGGGGAAGTTGCATTTGAATATGAATCAACCGCCAATGAATAATGGCCAACATTAGCTTCATCACAAGAGTTGGAGCAAATTATGTAGGCTTTGTTCTGAACATCCCTGAATGCTGATATTACGGGAAGAAGTTGTGGGTAAAGATCATCTGTTCCAATAAGGTCAGCCATCATATCATACTGACCACTTTGGGCAGCCTCCTGTATGTCATTCCAGACAGACGATAACACAGTGAAAGGTCTGTCTTCAAGATCCTGTTTATCACAGCCTAAGTGATGTTTCAAGTGTGCTGACATTGGTACCAGATCCGTATGTCTCTCTTTAAGTTCACTTATTTTTTTCTTGCTTGGGGGTTTCTGGCATCTCAGGGGAGTACAAAACTTGGTTTCATCCTCCTTAATCAAATGTCTTGACATTTCATGATTAAACAATATATTCAGCTCTTCAACCATGAGATGGGATCTTCTTCTCCCTGGAGTCTGATGTTTGCGTGGCTGAGAATATGACCAGTCCTTCGGAAGCCTCTCTTTCCTTTGAGTTTGAGAAAAGTAGTATGCCAATGCAATGAAATCTGCTTTTGTTGTAAATGTCAGATCTTTTGCTGATTTGTTTGAGAGAAGAATTTTTAGGGTATCAGAATTGCTGAGAATACCCTCTACTTCTTCGTAGGACAGCTTCCAATTTGATTTTATGCGGGAGAGCTGCCATCTCTTAACTACAGAGCCTGTTGTTTTATCCACTTTACAGATTAATGAAATCACCCTTCGGACCTCTTTTTTCACAAGACTCCATTGATCTGTGGTGACTGATTCTGGGAACATAAAAATAGGCTTTTTTTTACATTCAGGACGATAGTATGTGGCTCCTCTCTCCTCAGCAAGTTTGTCAAGTGCATCACCTTTTCTCAAAAAACTTGCGACATCAGTAATGTGAATTCCAACCTCATAATGACTTCCCAAATCACTGACACTTATTGCATCATCCAGGTGTGAAGCATCATATGAGTCAATGGTAAAAGTTTTTATTTCCTCCAGATCCTTCATGTCTTCATCATTCATCTCAACAGCAATGTCATTGCTATCAGGCAACTGCTCCAGTTTGAACTTTGCATCCAAAATCCGCAATCCCTCATCTATCGTTGTGCCAACAGGGTAAACATCAGTCACATTCCCTAGTGGAAAACTACAGTGGTCTTTCCAGCAAATCACCTGCACAATGAAAACATGCCTTTGCCTCAGATGCTCGTCAATGTGCTTATAGTCTGTGATACTCCATACTCCACTTTCCAACTTCCAAATCGGCAAGAAATTATGTCTGTTCTTCTGCCGGAAAACACATATTTTTGTTCCACCTTTGTTAATGGGGACCATCATTTTCTGAACATGTCCACTGTTTTGACTTCGTCGTCTTTGCTGGAAATCATCTTCAAGAACACACACAAAAGACTGACCAACAATACCAACGCTCTTTCCAAACTCAGAGGCCTTGAGAGGTCGTATGATACTGCCTATGCTCAGTGTTTGGAGGGCTAGTGCTCCTTGTCTATGTGCAGAGGGGTGCCTAGATGATCTCCTTGGGTAAGATGAACAGTTACTCTCTGTCTCACTCTCTGTATCTGACTGTTCACTGTTTTCAGCAGCATAGTCATTGATCATCTCTTCCAAAATCTGATCCATTTGATCCTCTTCAATCAAAGGAGTGTCTTCCACCTCAACATCAGACTCTGGTTTGTGGAATCTTGAGATTTCGTCCACCTCCTTCTTCAGAAATTCCTCTGTAAGATGGTCAGGTTGGATGCTTCCTTTCTTGATGCAAAGCTCTATGTAGCATTTCCATATTTTGGCACATTTCCCAAAGAAGCAGAGAGCAGCAGCATCTCCCACTGCTATCACCTCAGACTGTGCTCTCGTCATGGCTGTATTTAGAACACGGGCATCATTGAAGAACTCCGGGCAACTGGTACTTGACAGGAGTAATTGATCGCGTGTTTGAACTGTAGTCATGACTATCACTCTAAACTGCTTACCTATGATGACAAAAAAAAATTAATTGTGATCATCAGGACATAAACACAAAAATACTGTATACATTTTTGAGCTCTGAGTATACAATAACTGACACACCTTGGACATTTAATAAGCTTTGCACTGATACTCCAGTAAGGTGTTGTTTCTTGAGTTCTTTTCTCATGACTTGAAGCTGTCAAGGCATAAATGGCATGTAACTATTAGATCTTCTCAATGTACACAGAAAATATTTAATACTTAATAAATACTTAATTTTCCTTTAATTTCCCTTTCCCTTTAAATTCTAGAAAATAGATGATAACATAATATTATCTATTATTCTGGATAAAGAATAAACAAATCCTCTAAAACAATCCCTTACTTGGTGACCCGCCGATAGAATACAGATGTCTTCAGCTTTCTGTGGTTCCCACACATTTGCTGGCCAGTCATCAAAAAGTTCCCGTACTATGCTTACAACTCTGTCAACTTCTTCCAAATTGTACCAAGACTGGCTCTTTGGGTGTAAATGGCACTCCCCTCTCACATGATGGAACCTGAGTGGATAGTGTTTAGGATGTGCAAGTACATTTCCGCAAGCTCTGATAGAATCTCTCTTACCAGTATAGAAATGGGTAGAAACAAAATTCACAATCTTTTTGTTAGAGCGATAGTTTTCATTAAAAATTATTCTGCTCTTCGAGGCAGCATTTTTCCTTTCAGACTGGTAACAGTTGAAGAGGCGGTTGAGCAGGGTGTGGTCTGAGCGCTTGTGATCCTCCACAGAGAAGAGTGTGGGTCCCATCTGCATGTGATCTCCAGCCAAAACAACTCGAGTCATGGGGCCCGCCAGACCAAGAGCCATCAGGGCTTCACACTCAAGCATCTGAGAGGCCTCATCAATCATAATGTGACTGAAGTAGTCTTTGGGGAGGCTCATGTTATGGAGGTGTTTTGCCCAAGAAGTTGTTATTATCACTATATGATGTGAGTCTAGGTCACTTCTTGTTGGAAACATGAATGACTGGCCATCTCGAGACAAAAGGCAGTATTTCAGTGTTATCTTATCTGTGTTTTTTACAGCCTTCCCTCCTTTGTTGGCCTTAATCCTAAGTGGTTTGACTTTGTGACACCTGTCTTTGAAGTACTTATTGAAGTGGTGACTGACATAGATGTCTGCAGAGCTGGAGTGTAGGAAGTTAATATTTCAGCATTAGTATTTGCAGATAACATTTTCTCAAATATATTAATTCCAACCTAAACTGAGTAAAATGAATGAATGAGTGAAATCTGTCTTTGTTTACATTACCTGTTGGTGTGTGTGCAGATAAGTACACGCCCACCTGATTGGCAGACTACCTCCTTTGCAGCTGTGGCCAAAGTGAACGTTTTCCCAGTTCCAAAGGGCCCATATATCAGCAGAGGTGCCACACTATTTTGTCCATCAGCAGCACCAAGGATAAATTCCATGGCAGTCTGTTGATTTGCATTTAAGTCGGGATATTTTGTTGAATGTGAAGGAACACAACTGTTTGTGAAATCTGGAAGTACCTTATCCAGGTCTGGAAGGAGATCAATGGCCTTGTGCATCTCACAGAATTGGAGACGATTCAGCTGGAATTGAACCTCCATCTTACGTGTCTGACCCTTTTGAAGGCCCAACTCATAGCAGCAGTCTCTTGACAGCCTCAGTTGTATCTCCTTTACACTATCTGTGTTTCTGAGGATGACCGCTTCATAGACTTTTTGACTTTGATCATTTGAGGTAACCTCACCCACAAGAACAGATTCCACCTGTCGTTTAAGCAGGACATCCTCTGGAGTATTCGGAGTTAGAGTACAGGAAAAAGGCAGAATACCGAAAAGCTCCCCTGGATGCACGTGCAAATCAGTCACTTTGTAAGGGCTTCTCAAGTTGTTTGACAATGTCATGGTTTCTTGAAAATCAAGTCTGTGATGAGAAAAAACAAATGAATTAATAAATACACATAATTGACTTTCTTTATTCATTTACTGTAATTCATTCAAGGTGTCATCAGGGGCAGGCCGGTGCAGTCCGGTACTGCGCACCCCTAAAGGTTCAAGGGCGGTGCGTAGTAGTAATCAAGTTTAGAAATCACTGCAGAAATATCTGCAGTAAACACTGCAATAACACAAGAACTATGTTTTCTTAAATTAAAAGACACATTAATTCTAAGTGCATTAATAGATAGTTGTTAATATCTCAGCAGGCTTTTAAATAATACCAACTCATTGGCTTATTTAGATGTTCCCATAAAAAAGGAACATCATCATTATCAATATATCCTGGAATTTTGAAAGGCAATGTGGGTTCAAAGAAAGCATGTAGGTGGTCTAATGGTTCAGATAACAGACCTTGATGAGTGCTCTACAGCTACTAGTGTAAATTAAAGTATGATTACATTTTTCCCTTCTACCTACTGAATGGCACTAGTAAGAATACAGTGCAAAAGTTATAGGCGCCCTTCAGGAGTGTAGCAATAGTTCAGAGTAATTCCAATAGTAGCCCTGTTGTATGAGCTTTCTGAGTGCAGAACCACACAGAACAGCAGAACACAGACCAAATAGCGAATGCGCAGTTTAGGCTAACTCAATGGCATCATGAGTTCACATTCACTTTCGTTACTCACGGTACCATTCACTTAGCATTAGCGCCCCGTTCGGTTGGTCTACTGTATGTTGTTCCAAATTATTTTGTTCTCCTTCCTATCAACAGCACTCACCAAGCTCATACAACAGGGCTATGGCTGGAACTACTCCGAACAATCGCTTGAAGGACCATAAATATTTGTTCAATATGATAAGAAAACACAGGAAAGGTATAAGAACATATGAAATGCACTTCTGGCTTCTGGCACAAGGCTACCACTGGATTCACAGTTTTTCAGTGACCATTACAAGGGGAAAGCTGTTGAAAGTCATTGTTCCACACCCAGACCACAAACTGTTAATGGCATGCTCTTCCTACCACTTCCCTCCAGTAAGTCCCCTCCCCACATACACAAAGTACACTGCCCCACCTCCCCTGCCATCACCAGTAAGCCTTCCCCATCCCTACATACACACAGCACATTGCCACTTCATCCTTGCCTTCACTATAACCCCCACCCACACACATACACACAGTAAACTCCACCCCAGTCAGCATCTATGCCCGTCCTCAGGAGGACCCCACCAGTAAAGCCACATAGCTCTTGCCATTCATAGTTCTTGCTCTTCTCCACACTAATCATCTTTACATCACCCCACCTCCCTCTCTATGCAGTCCTTAGCCCCCCCCCCACCTACAATCCCTCCCCTACTGCACTATATGCACTACCCACCCCTTTCCTACCCACCCCTCCCGATTTATGCACAGAATAGGCTGACACGATTTCACTGCATTTTTTACACGCAGTAACTATATGCATGTGACAGTAAACTTTTCCTATATCCCTGACAACAATTTGAGTACCAGAACCTTAACCAGGTAGCTTCATCATCAGCCTCCCCCTTGTGATACTTGTCACTACATACAGTCTTTACGGCAACTGAAACAAAACACATGGAGTGCCTATAACTTTTGTACAGCCATGTCTATATAAGCACATACATTTCTTATGATACATGATATTCTGGAAGAACCATTAATAACTTGCAAAAGACTCATTTCATTACCTGCTAACTATTTCTGCTTCCACAAACTCCTCTTTGAACAAAAAATGGTGCATTCTCTCCTTGTAGTTCTGACGACAGATTGCTGTCTTAGCGTTATCAGTTGCTTTGCCAACACCAAAGATTTTCTGAGGGAGTTCATACGTCTTCAGGAGATCATCTTGAGTTTTGGATAATAAGTGGGGGAAGTAGGGGATAATGACTCGGTTTCCATTGTGCCATCGCTCCAAATTAGGAACTACTGTCTCTAGCACTTCCTCAGGTTTTGAAATAGATTGTCCTACTCGCACCTTGAGCTTCTGCAAAAGCACTGGTCTGATGTCGAAGTCAAACACCAGCCACTGCTCATAAAGACCAGGGAGGCAGGACGTAAAAGTGACAGGGACTTCATAACAGAGGCCAGACTTTACAAAAGTCTTCCTACTGAGTATGTGCATGTCTTACTGCCATCACCAAGGTTGAATTTGGCTCCTGGTTCATTCTTTAGCAAGGCCACATGAGATAGCAATCTCTGGGGGGAAAAATAGTCCAAAAAATTCTGTTAGATGCCTATGGGGCACCATATGTAACGTGCCTCATCTAATGGACAGAATACCTTTTGCACTAAAAGGCTTGGATATTGACAACTAGAGCACATAACAAAGTAATGCAATGTAATCAGTAAGCACTGTGTCCACAAAACACTGTATAAGACAGAAAATTCTGAGGATGAATTTGATTGGTCACTTCTTCCTTATGTGAACATAATGGACTGGCTAGCTGTAAAATGTATTATCACTAGACACCAAATATATTTACTTGTTGTGTAAGAACTGTGTACAATAGATTACTCACCTCTGTTTTAATCAGAAAACTCCATTTGATTTCTGTACCAACCTCTGGGCACTCTAAATAGAGGTCTGCATCATGTGTGATGTCCACATCATCAACATATTCTGACATCTAGTATAGTTAGATTCTCATTAGTGTTGGCGAAATTGAGCAGGACTCAAACAAGAAATCAAATCTTAAATTGAAACCTTTAAAACAGATAGTTCCCATCCTATATTGCTGCACCATAGCAAAGTGAATGGTGGCTGTGCTTGTTCATTACTTGGCAACCATTCAGCCTGGCTAATGTGGCAACTGTTTTAGAAAAGTAATAACCCACTTGAGTCCATGAGTTATGCTGGTTTTACCACTACTAAGGGGGTTTAACGACACTCCACTCCATGAAGGGGAATATTTTCCTATAATGACCGGCGGACAATACATTATCCCTTACTTATATTACATACTACATCTTCTTCTTATTAGATTCTTCTTATTAGATTCTGAACTCACATATGCACTGAGGACTGTTAGATTTTGTATCTGTCTTATTGTCTGTCTGGGTACTCAGTGGCTTTACATAGGGCCTTTCTCTTTTATTGCATAGTAGTTTTGTACAGTAGTTTTTGTAAAGGACTTATTTATACTTTGTAGTAGTTTTGCGCTTAGTAGTTTATACCTTGCGCTGTGTGCACTTTTAAGGAGTTGCTTTAAATCTCATTATACTGTGTATAATGACAATAAAGGCTTTCTATTCTATTCTATTCTCGGGACTGCATCTAACTATAGGCAGTTGGCAATGAGATTTTCAATTTCACGTGTTGGGCTCGAACCTGCAACACTCCAGTTGCCAAACGGCACCTCTACCACCTACGCAATCATTGCACGCGCTTGTCCATGTTTCTGTAATGCTGTATGTCGTTGGATATATATTTGTGTTTTTCTCATGGGGGTTCATATTCATGAATTTATATCCATATGTGGTTATCACAGGATGTTATATACTGTGTGCTTCTTTGGGTGTTGTATGTCTTGGTGTTTTAGGGTTCTACTGTATTTTCACTGCACAGGAGGAGCTTGTCTTAAATGAGCCACCCAGAGATACAGTAAAATTTCAGTCCCGACTGACATCAAGAGTTCTATTGCATTTGACTCGATTTATTGCTTATGGCGCTCTCTTGAGGAACACTTTACATCCTCGAGCAGGTGACTCATGTCTGTAACAGGATTTCAGTTCACGGTTGACAGTCAAAACAGAGAATTTGGATAACAGTGTGTATCAAGAGTCTGCACAGCTTCTGTACCCACTTGTTAAATTAACATTCACCTTCAAGGTCGCCTTCTGGTCACTAGCTAGGTGTAGTTCATTTTTAAAATTCTAAACAATTAACAGTCTATGTGTGTGTGTGTGTGTGTGTGTGTTTCACTCACAATCACAATTGCTTTGCCACTGCCCCTATACTCCTTCAGTAGAAGATCCTGGTAAGACATCTCATTCTCCACAGGTTCTGGGACACCTATGTCATTGCTCGAGAACACATTTAGGATGATTGGATATGTAAATATTTAAGGATGTTGGATGGGAATAAGAACATGATACCACATTTGTAGAATTACAGATATATCTTTTTTTTTTTTCTTTTCCATTTGTACCTATCATTTGATGTGTTCAGTGTAGTAGCAGGGCCCTGGCCTTCATTTGTGTACTGTGGCTGTTTCCTCTTTAGAGAAAGCCATAGAAGCTCCCGACGGTTCCACTCACTGTTGACTTCCTGCTTCCAAACAGCTAACTCCACCTTGCTATGGGCAAACTGGCACCCCAGAGGACTGTGCCCTGTGGACTTATCTTTAGTATCCTGGCAACATAGTTGCAGTGAGGCATTGGGAGGAAGTGGTCGTATCTCCATGAACACACAGTTGCCTGGACTCAGTGCCAAACTGTGTACCATCATTGGCCTCCAGCGATGTCCCAAATCCGTATCACAAACATAGCTGTACTCTCGCTCTGTTATCCTATGTGGACTTCCATAGAAACATTCTCTGCAGACTTCCTGAAACTCTCCACACCAGTCTGCTAGTATCTTTTCCGAAACTCCTTCGAGGTTGGAGACAGTTTGTTCCATCTCCCTCAGAAGACTGATTAAAGATTCAAGATCTAAAAAATGCCTCTTTAAGAAATCCCAAATTAAAGCTTCTTCACGACTCCTTGCAAAGGTACATCTCTTTCTATGTTCTGTGCAGCCACTACCCTCCACAAAGAACCAACACACGTCATGCCGCATTGGTTGGGGATATTTTGGTCGTGCTGAGATTGGCCTCCAGCATTTTCCGACACTCTTGAGTTTAGCTATGAGGAAATTTTCATGACACCTGTGTGGTGTGGTGTTTATTGAGTATGTTATTTCCTCTTTCTTAGTGGCACAAACAGAACAGCCTACCCGCAGTTCAGCCGCTTGGAATACCTCATTCAGAATGGATCTCTCACATTCATGAACTGCCATCATGACAAACGCTGTTGGCTGCTGTCACATCACATGCCTTATTCTCTGTAATTTGCAAGTAGAAGATAAGAGCAATGCATAAGAACTCATGTTAACTGTCTATGAATAGAAAACACATAGCCTAACCTAAATGTATAATCAAATGACTTTAAAATCTGGTTGGTCTAGTCTAGAGTTCTGACAGGGGTGAACAACAGCAAAATGTAGAGTGCTCACATTTTACAAGAGCTAACTCATAGTTTAATTCACTATTTAATTTACTATTTAATTTACAATTTATTTATTTTAAATGAACAAGTTTACGCTCATTGTTCATCATTTAAATTTTTAGTTAGCATCCAGTTCAAATAATTGACAGCTTAATTGTTTGTTTGTTTGTTTAACTTATCTAAACTTCCTCATAATCTGCTGCCCATCACAGCCTTTTATAACTGGTGGTCTACACCCATTCTTTCTCCCAACCAAGACAAGGTTCAGAATACAGGGTCACCTATAACTATAAATGCACAAACATCTATTATATTACTGTATTTTAAAGTGGAGGTGAATAAGAACAGCTTTAGTAGACTAAATTATTAATGTCATTTACGTCTGCTCTCCCTTAAGTTAATCGTGCAACTGTGTGTTTGTGTAATTTATTATGGCATCATAGCCTGCTAGACCAAACACTCACTTCGCTTCACATTGTGCAAAGAGTATGGACACTATATATTTACTTTGCTGTGGATGATCACTTTGTTTGAACTAAACCTATTGCTTCTGTATTCAGTCTTATGTTCGTCGACTGAATGCTAAGCAATCTAGAAGAGCAAACCGAGTCCTTTGGACAGAGACCTCCCTAGCGAAATGCAATATTGAGCGTAGATTCTAAGCGGCACAAGCCTGGCTAGGTCAAGGCCAAAACAGTTGGCATACTGATGTCATTAAGGAATCTGATATTAAGAAAGAAGTGATAACAACATCGCTGACTAATTAGTATAGAGGAATTAAGGCATTCGAAAACATGATCTGGACCGAAAAAGACATTCAAAATCTCACAGAAAATTAGGTTCAAGCTCTGTTGTTGCAAATATGAGATTGTTCAATGATATAGTTTTGAACTAGTACATGACATCAAGTACACTTGATATGGTAACCTAATAGCCTATATGTTACTAACAACTTTTTACTATAACGCTTTAATGTAGCCTACAACTTCTAACTATAACGCTATAGGCCTATTGCATCAAACAATTTAGATTACATCTTACCTCAAACACTGAAGCGATAGGCTACGTTTTGAAGCGCAGTACGATCCACATAAGTAAGATCTAATGAGTTTGTCTCCGCTCCTGCAACGGAATAAACATTAATGCAACCGGTTCAGCTTGTTGCCACAAACAATATAAGAAAACAAATAATAGCTCTACATCAAAAATGTCATACGGTAGGCGCGTGTGACATTAGAACTAACATGAAATAGGCTGACAGACCTGCTGCAAGTCCAGTTTACATATTAATGAATGACGAGGCTGGCAAGCAGCCTAGCTTTCGAGGGTGGAGACTGAAATGTGCCGCTGAAGATAAACCTACAACTTCATGTTACCTTATACAGCTTTGTACTTGTCTCCATGTCAGCATTCAAGACCCATTGTCTGTTTTCTGCAGTTTGCAAAAAGCGGGTTTACTGCCTTAACTGGGTATGTAAACTCCGCGTTGGTTATCGGTTATGGTCGGGTACTTCAAATTCAGTTTAAGCAGGGCCGCTGCGAAATGCGCTACACAATGGTCTTTCCTTTTCATAAAGTTCGCAATTTAGAGATTAGAGCCTAAATTGTCCGTGCTATTAACCGTTAGAATATGGTAAGCACTCCACACACATCTTGGCTTTTAACAACTATTTGTATACTATTTGCTTTGTATAACTAGTTGCTAATTTCTGTATTACCAGAATTTTAATATTTAACCGCATTCATCCCAATATTTCTACGTTTACACACACGAATCCACAGACTTTCTAAGCAATGTGCATTGCTCTCTCTCTTTTTTGTTGCAAGGAGTTTTTGTACAGTCACTGTCGGTCGGTGCGTAAAGTGTGCCTTGCACTATAGCAATGCCTGCGCGCCCTCGTTTGTTTTTTTTCTGGCCTCAAACCTACGAGGATATTAAGATTAAAATAATAGATGTCAGCTCAAGTTAAAGCTTCTTCACGACTCCTTGCAAAGGTACATGTCTTTCCATGTACTGTGCAGCCAAAACCCTCCACAAAGGACCACACACGTCATACCGCATTGATTGGGGATATTTTGGTCGTGCTGAGATTGGCCTATAGCATTTTCCAACACTCTTGAGTTTAGCTATGAAGAAATCGTCTTGACACCTGTGTGGTGTGGTCTGTATTGAGTATGTTATCTCCTCCTCCTTAGGGGCACAAACATAGCAGCCACACAGACACTCTGTTGTTTTTTGTCACAACACATGCCTTCCTGTAGGCCTACACGCAAAGAGAAGTTAACAGCAATGCATAAGAAGCCATGTTAACTGTTTATGAATAGAAAACACATAACAACAACCTGTCTCAGTCATTTTACATTGTAATAAATAATTTGTGTGTGTATTTGTTTTTTTTTTTTTGCCATGCCTGCCATGAAGGTCAGGTTCCGTATCTCTTACAACAAACAAAAGATGATATCTTTCAAACTTGCTGTTGCTGTTCTAACCAATTGCAGTCCCTGCAAACTTCATAGAAAGGTTAAAAATCAGTCACTGTCCGGTGGAAATGACAGAAGTGAATCACTATTATGATTGAGTGTCTCGCAGGCAGGGCCAACTCACCCCTTTGACACGCAAGGCTGTAGCCTCTATGCAGATCTCTATGCGTAATGCATGTGGTTTTCTGCTTTGTGGATAGCCTGCAGTGTACTGTTTGCAGTTTAATGGAAAATTGTCAATCGTGTGGTAGTCAACTATTCATTCAATTTAAATGTGACAAATTTATCCACATTAATTAACTTGATCTCATGCTTTAATTTATAGTAATGGTCAAAAATTGCTTAAATTTGCTCACTGGAAAACATTTAAAAATGTTTTCCAATCACTTTTCACCAGCATTTTCAAAAAAAAAAAAATACTCTATAAGGCAAAATTTAGTCTACAAAACAAAATTTCTTTTATCTTTTTTCCCCAAAAATGAGTCTAAAAAACTGAGTCATGTTATATGCCGGATCTTCTCATATTCGGGCCAATACGGTATTTACTTTACATACGCTACTTTACATTAGTGTAATGACTGCAAATCAATCCATTTATAATCAATCCATCTTACCTTAAACACTGAAGCAATGTATGTCTTCAAGCCTAGTGTGTTCTCACCAATTGCACCCACCCAAGTAGGCTATAATGAATTACCCAATTTATCTCCGCTTTCACACAATGCAACTGGTTCAACCTGTTGCAACCATCAGTACAAGGACACCAACCTAATATCATGTCACATTACAACTAACATAAAACAACTCACATGACCAGCTAAAATTGCAGTAAACATCATAAATGGGGAGGGCAAGAGCCAAGTTTTTGTGGGTGGAGACTGAAACCCTTTGACACAGTGCAACCGAGGGTAATATCTGTTCATGACAACTCATATATGTACAGCTTTGTAGTGGTCTGCATGACAACAAGCAATAGAAACAGCACTCCCACCACCTCTCCTCTCCCTTTCTTGTTTTTCTTGCAGTGAAGCTGGGGCAGGTGTAGTCTATAACAGTGACTGGTAGCAACGCATTACAAGTAACCGATCTTCCTCTTTGGATAGCTTTTAAAACACCACAACTGCTTGATGATGGTGCTTACACAGGTGAAAAGCTTGCTTAGTAGACTAACATCAGTCCTACATGTGGCTACGGGACACTGATTGGTGATTAAGGTGGACAAACTCATGAAAACACTATCTACTGATAAGTATCGTGACGCATTTAATGAGGAACTGAAATGAAATTGACAATAAAGGTGCCCTGACAGATTTGTTATCTGTCTTTTTATTGGCAAGATACTTAACTTACTACTGATTAACTAGTTATAAAAGAAAAAAAGCCTATTAGTTTGTTGATTTTGATGCATGGGTGCTGACATCTTTAATTTAAACATTCCATAACTTCACTGGCATGATACGAAGAATTCTACAATGAATTTCACAGCTGATTTTATGGGTCTTTGGCATCAGGCTACATCACATATTGACAACTAACATGGCACATTGTCACGGGGCAGACAGAATGGACCAAGACAGCGTCAAGTTGCAGATTGTCTTTATTGAAGGATTGGGGAAAGGGGAAGTGAAAGAGAGCTCCGAGAGCGCGCCCTCGGCGCGGGGATGCAGGAGCCGCGCTGAGTAGAGAAGAGCTGGCAGAGGAACTCGTGGTCAGACAGGCGTCGGGTCAGGTTACCGGGGCTGAGGAGTAGAGCGTTGGTCGGGGACGGGCAGCGAGTCGAAAACCGGGGCAAGAGACCAGGTGAGCGTCACAGGCAGGCGGCGGATCAGTAGCCGGGGCTGGAACGCAGAGCGTTAGTCAAAGACAGATCACGGGTCGGAATCCAGGGCTGGCGAGCAGAGCGTAGGTCGTGGGCAGGCAATGGGTCGGTAACCAGGGGCAGAGACACAGAGGCGTAGGTCACAGGCGATCCGGGTTCGGCAACGGGCAGACGATCTTACAGGAGGTTCGCCAATACACTGACAAGGAGCGGCAGAAACAGAGGGGAATAAATACTAACAGAAATTAGGGAAAACGAGACACAGCTAGGGGAAACAATAGGGAACAGCCTGTGAAAGCAGGTGAAGATCAACCCAGTGATTAGCGGAAAGACAGGACAGGGTGGTGACATACATAGTGGCATTTCTAGAACTGAAATCGAATAGGGAAACACAGGTCGACTGCACTGCTGCACATTGTAATTCTTTTGTTAATATTTATCCAATTAATCAGGATGAAACGGTAGATAACGTACATCACATGTTGTCTCAGCAGCCCTCTAAGATAGTTACCTTCATACCATCAAAGTTGCTGGATGAAATCGTGTTGATCACCTTAGTGTTTAACTTTCATAGCAAACGCGTTTGTCCAACATAACCTTCACTGTATTTAAAATTCAACAGAGGTAGCTTCATTCATTGTTCCCAGAGGACTTGCTGCTGCCAGAGTTTAAAAACAAAACTTTGCTGCAGCAAGTGAAAGTGGCACATGAATTGCATGCTGCCTGCCAGTTTTGCTGTAAGCAGAAAGCTGAGATCACATTCTGTCTGGTTGAGCAAAGGCACCAGTGCCAAAGAGACATTTTGCTGGCAAGACAGATAGGCACAGACCACTGGAGGCCAATTAACCCTCTTCCCCAATTTCCCAGACTGATGAAATATGAGGTGTGCTGGCATTTTAAGGAAGGATCTGGTTGCACATCCCATGGTAAAAGGTGTTTATTTGCAAGGAGCTCCGACGAAGCAAACGTATGAAACTTCTTGAAAGACTCTGGACATCAGGGCTCTCATCAACATGTTAGAACACAGAACCAAGCTACCAGTCCAATCACATGACCCAAGTGGAGGCACAGAGAGGATTCTAAGTAAATCTCTGGGAAAGTTATATGTGAAGTTATATGTCAGTTATATGTAAAAATGTGTATATGAGGAAAGCACTGATGTTTGACATCCATTAAAGAATGGTAAGCACAGTATCCTCTAATGATCTACATGAGATGGTGAGTTTTGGTTGCGTGATGGCCTCAGCAAGATAGGATTATTGTCATAAATTTGTGCTCAGGTGCTCACAGCAGAGTTTTTGATTGACATTAGTCTTTGATTGACACATAGTCTTATGTGTATTATAGTCATCTTTTTATTATTATCATAGTCATTTTTTTATTATTATTATTATAGTGTGAGTGTGTGTGTGAACCTTACATGCATTCCATGTTTTATTGACAGGACATTCTTACAGCTGTTTAAAAAAAGTATTCCCATGAAATGTACTGATTTTTTATAGGGAATCAGACTCTGCTGCGGTGTAGTAATCACTGGAGAAAGCTATTGAATCACTGCTATGAAAAGGGATGCGTGGTCAACCCTGCTCAAAAGGATCCATGTGCAGAAAAAACTAGGTGGATCTTTACCCTAAAAATGATGTTTTCCCCTACATTAATCTGTACTAATAAAATCATTTGGACCATCTGAATCGAAACCCAACTATTGAGCATTATGTATAATAGGAGTTAATCTGCAGACTGTGTTATACCAACACACGGACTCACAACAGTGTTACAAACAGTAACACCAGCACTGCTTCACCGTTTCCTCATGATTAAGTATTAAGTAATAAAAAATATTTGATGTCTAAATATTTAGGTACATATTGTAAAGACAGATGAAACTGTTATATTATAATATTTTGATATCTTTATTATTGCATGATGTAGCCTGTTGTGCTTTCAATATTTTTATGTATTGGATTTTTAATTAATGTTAAGTTAATGTAAAGTTAAGTATGTTCGATAAAATTAATACAAATAGTTGCTCTCTAGTGCAACCTTAAGGGTGGTGCAGCCACATATGCCGTCTAGAGGAAAGGGGAATATTTACAAAAAGAACAACAAAAAAACACCAGTAACCCTGTGCATATTAGGTGGGCTACAAGGGGCTCCAGTCAGTGCAGAACACCACCACCTCATCCTCCACCCTCAACCCTTACACCAGCCGTGGATAGGTGTCTACTGTGCATTCATTCTACTCCTATACACATCAACTGCTTCAGCTTTGACAACACAGCTATTCTCTGTGTAAAATTTCAGAAGCTGTTCCCATGCTCTGCTGCAGGTCAACAATTCTTGGTCACCTAAAGAACAACATACATAAACAACATACTGTATTAGTATGGAGGTTTAGTGCTTTAACAGGTGTCAACAAACAAGCTGAAACAAGAACATTATTTTAAGTAGTATTAAACAGCAGCATTATTTTAAGTTAATACGTTTGTTATTGTCTTTCTTTAAGGATTTATATTTCCATTATCTTTAAATTATTTTGATACTTTAAAGTCTTAACACCTTATATTCAACTTTGAATTATTTTCTTTATTATTTAACTTTGAATCTCTTTTCTCACCTAAAATGCATAGGCCATCTTTGGCCCTGGTGATGCCCACATTGATCTGGTTTGCATCCCCCACAAAGCCTATATGCTTAGAGCGCCACTCCCTGGTGTTGCTCTCTTGAATGTCCTTGCTGGTGCATGAACGCACCACAGACAAGATCACATAGCGCCACTCACTGCCTGCATGAAAAAACATGAAAAGTATGTGAATATGTTTGGTCACACCTTCTTATGAATCCAGTATTCACAAAGTTGCTACTGTAAATAGCTAAAGCTTTGTGAATGCAGTGTAACTCTTTATAAACACATTTATAATGATTTAGGAATACTGGGTAGAGAGTGTTAACATATTTTTTTTAATCGTGAGGCTTTTTACCTTTTGGTGAATCTAACCTGACTCCTCATGAGCACCATATCAACCACAGTTGAGTGGACTCAAAATATTTCTGGGAGTGAGTTACTTCTTAAGATAATTTGTTCAACCATATGAGTGTCTTTAACTTACTTAAGGTAGCTTAATACAATTAAATTGCTATTAGCACATATCAGTAGTTATAATGAATAGTAATTTAACTTCATTGGATTGGAAACTAAACATCATCTTGCAAATATCTATAAAAGTCTCCTGATACAACTGAACAATGGATCATTGTAGAAAGGAGTACTAACCTAAACTACCAGCAGGGTAAACAGCAAACACACACACACACACACAGTTCAAACTAACATTTAGATAACACAGGGTAATAAAGTCAAAGTGTAGTAGCGCTAATAAATAATGTTATGAGCTCTACATAATGGTATTTCCAAGCACTTAACATTTACCAGCCAGGTAAAATCACTGGATTATAATATGTTAATATTAAGTAATAATATAAAAATGTTATTACTGCTTTATTGTTCCATGTCACTTAGAAAACAGGCATTTTGTTGAGCCCCATCTTGAGCCATTAACTTCTATGGATTGGTGGCCTAGAAATCTAGACATACCCTAGTGGTAGCAAATGGTTTTGCAATGCAGGTATGTCTAGAAACTAACCATAAGGCCTTTGTTGCTGTTCTCCCAAGTTTGGTCTGACCAATCACATCACTGTATCCTTGTAGAGAGTTGCCTAGATGTACCCTAGCAATAGCTTATCAGACTACCTATTGTGTGCAGAGGCAGTTTGAAAGACAACCACTCATTCCACCCCTTGAGCTGTACTTGGACAATACATTTCGATGTTATACTCTAACTTGTCAGGCTAATAGGCTGCCATTTTTAAAAATGTAAAACATGTTAGTGAGAAGGTCTGCTTCTTACCTTGGCTTTTTGTGATAGTGCAGACAGTAATTTTAGCAAGTTTATCTTCTTTCAGTCGTTTTTTAATATCTGACACTTGAGCATTGTAAGGGGACAGAATAGCAATGTCTTCCTGATTTACGCCACCCTTACAGACCAGTGAGGCAGCTAGTTTTGCCTGTTAGCAATAAAGACACACAACAAAACAATAGGCAAAAATGGCTCATTCAAAGCTCGGAGGAAAAATAAACTATGAATATGTAGAATAAATATGAAAAAATGTGGATACATATGTATTACTTACAGCTATGACACTCTCTTCATGGTTTCTAACAGATTTTGCATTCCCTTTATTTGTGGAAACAAATTGACTAATCTCTTTCCCTTTTATGTCCCCAAAGACAATTCGAGTTGGCCTCATTAAGCCCTGTGTTTTTATTTGCAGGAGACTCCGTCCGCATTCAGCATTCGTTTTCAGTTTGTCATGGTAGTAAGCACGTGATGGGAACATACATATGTTTTCATGCTGAAAATTATAATTTTACCATAAATTATCATGCAATAAGTTAATTATAATATAATATAGTCTATAGTTTATTACAATCAAAAGAATATTTACGATCTACTCAGCTCTAGAATAAATTAATTAATAACAGTTCTTAATTAAAAGGTGACTATATGCAAGAAGCAAAAGCAATTTCAGGAAATATCATGATTTCTACATAAATAACAACTGGTGTAAAGATTAGTTTACTTAGTGTGGGTTTGGTTAGTGTGTTTCTCCAGGATCTAAAATTGCTGTTTTGCTTATTTGTTATTACACTGGGGCACCACACATTTATGCTAGTTCACGTGAGACCCTCACTCCTGCCTCCCTTTTAAAGTTTGTGACAACTGGACTACAGCCCTCCTATGAAAAGCTGAGATGAGTGTGCAGCTGAGATGTGCAGTCTGAATGTGAGAAGTGAGAAGGCGTTTTGAGAGGACAGTCCACTGGCCATGAGTTACAATGTTTAGCTAATTATTTGTGTAGGAGTAGGCAGGTGTTAACACAAGGCTACAAAGTTATTACATTAGCTGAAAGTAAAAAGTTTTGTCCACTGTCAGCAAAACTTGCAGGCTCTATTGCTGTATGTTCTTATTTGCTGTGTGTGTGTGTGTGTGTGTGTGTGTATGTCTATGTGTGTGTTTGAGAGAGATGCATTTTCATAGTCTAGGTGCCTACAATGACTGGTAACTGACCCTGGGTTTAAATAAAATATAAATGTTTCTGCTGCAAACACAGGGTGCAGCCTCTAGTCAACACCCTCTCCACATGGACCATGCAAAGATTTGGTTGGGGTGGAGAATACAAAAAAGAGAGGGGTGGGGATAAACCGAGTTGACAAGAGGAAAGATGTGGCCTCAGTGTGTTGTGGTTTGCATCTATTTGTAACGGTTTGATCAAGCTCGCACATAACCACTTTAAAAGATGAACTGCACAATTCATTACCATTCTGTACTGCATGGTGAGTGTACAAGCTGCCTTTTGGTATGTCTGGGAGGTTATACAGCGCTCAAAGAGAGACCTTGACATGCCCATCTTCTTTGCTCTTTCATTTGTCACTATGGGTCGCAACTGTTTGTGGTCACCCAGTAATACAATCTAAAAAAAGATTGAATTGTAATATACTACAATTTACCTGACCATAAACACACAAACACATGATATATAAACAAAAAACATTTTTAATACAATAAGCATTAACCTGCAAATGTTACTTCACTATATATATCACATTGCAACTTCATTTACAATGGCATTTATCTGCTAATTAACTTCAACACAGAATACAAATAAATACTTTGAAGCAAATGGAGCAAGATGAACATGAATTAAATAAACAGCTGACTGTTTCATGAGCCAGAATTTAACAATGACATTTATTGCAGAATTGTTCTCCGAATCATGCAGTTATATGAAAGTTTAAATAAGCACTTAAGGTTTTACACCCTGCTTCAGTTCTGATTCAGTTTCTCAGACATTTTTCACTTTGCTTACCTTCTGAGGATTGTAGCTGACCAGTGGTACCAGAGATTGAGGCTCTGTTGCCATGGCACATTCATCAATCAGAATCATTTTGGCATTGAGGTGCTTTGTGAGGTTTGCAGAAGATGCTGCTGTGCACGTGCAGAGGACAACATTGTGTCTCCTCAGTTCATACTCCCGAGCTTTATTGAGCTGTTCCTTGTATCTGTACATGAAAGGCAAAGCACCCAGAGGTGCAGTGATCGCTAACTACTAGTTTTCTTTCAGTCAAAGCACTTTAACGGCATCTGTTGGGATATCGCCTTTGGGCATACTATTTTGCTAATCCCTCTACCGTTATTAAGGGCATGTGCTTTTCCTTGGACAGGGGTAATATAGCCAACTTAAATGAACATAGACTCACCAAAGTCATGAAAATAAAATATTATTTTTATAATTAATTTCAACAGAAATGTGATGATGGCTATCAAACTAGATAGGCCTGTCTAAGATGCTAGTTAACTTGATGTGTAAGCCAATTATACATTTCCTTCCCAAGTGTTGACATTATTTATGGGTATGAAATATTTCACGGAATTTGGTGAATTTAGAACACTGAAGCAGATGTCTCTGATAGTCTTCGACTCATCATAGTACTAGGTGATATCCCTGTGGTATAAAAAAAACTGTGCTTTTGAGTGACACACACTATCTTTTACCATGCGCTATGTGCGCTCACATATGTGCGGTGCACTCTAACTGGTTCAACTGCAAGAACTGTTTTCCTTATTGTGTCCCTTGACACTATAAAAGGTGGCTTATGACTCATACAATTAAAATCCCATTGTTAAAGGATATCGATAATTATCGGTATCGCCAAAATCCCCCAAAATATTGAGATATTATTTTTTGCCCATATCAACCACCCTTACCAGGGTGGCCTCCGGTCAGCCCAGATGTGCCACCTGGTGCGCAAAATTCTCATATGGACTCAATCGTGCCTTCTCTCAATCCACTCGTCCTATCTCCCTGGTGCTATGAATTACGGCGCGGACCTACTGTCCAGGGGCGGTCCAAAATCCACAGACTGAGGAATCCATCTCCAGATGGGTCAAATGATACGGGATAGGTTCTGGACAGCTCAAGTGGACCTCTTTGTATCCGAGAACACCCACCGTCCACTGTGGTTCTCAATATTTAACGACAGCTCCCCCTATGGGCGCGAATGCATTAGCGCATCCATGCATGCAGTTTTTCCCATTTTTATACTCTGAATGTCACAAGCATGCCTGCTCAACAGTATTGAGACTGGACCAGCGAGGACACCTTTCCCCCTCTTTATGATCCGGATGTTACGAGTGTGCCTGTGGCTGAGCACACCGGTTGCCTGCTCCGTCCTATACGCTGTCAACAATGTGATGTTGTGTTACTGTTCCGTGGGACGTACCGCACCATATACACAGAATCTGCGTTGTATAAATATTCCAAACAGATGGGGTTGAAGTGTTTTGACTGAAAGAGAACGGAAAGTTACGGCTCATAAGCCCGGTTCTCCGGAGAACACGAGATGCCACCTTGCACCATGCCTCTTGTACATTTTGTCTGTTACACAAGCGTGAAAGAGGAAGTTGGTGTGCATTCACTTGTGCTATAGCCTGGGGGCCGTGCCTAGCACATGCATGCTCAAGCCTGATGACACGCATTTGTTCTAGAGGGTTCAGCCAAGCAGTATGCGCAAAGGCGATATCCCAGGTGGCATCTCGTGTTCTCATTCATTAAACCGGGGTTATGTGCCATAACCTTTACATCAAGAACAATTCTCCTGAAACAGACATTAGAATAATGGCAGCAAATACGTCCCTCTTGACCCTCTTGAAAATATCACTGAATGTAACAAATTCTTACTTCTCTACTTCTTTTTCTCCAGCTTCTGTTAAGGGTTCAGCTATTTCACACCGTCTTATTTTCTCATCAAAAGCCTTTATGTCCTTTGAGTAAGGGTTGTCATCGTCCCGAATACGATAATGCAAGGTAATGCTCCTAGAAAATCAAATTTGAACATTGTTATAGCCTATTGTTATTGATTAAACCATAGACTCACGTGCTATCAATAAGAAAACATTTTTCCAACACAATTGGAAACATTGCAAACAATTGCAAACATTTTTGTAACACACTTAAGTTTGTCATTAATTTTGTCTTTAAAGACTCCATATTTTTGGGGCTCTGTGGCAAAATGGGAGACAGCGCCGATGCCATGGGTCTCTAAAGGTCTGAGTCTGATGTGCAGTCACATTCAAATCCCACGGCATTTTTCTCTCTTCTACTTGCTTCCTGAAAATCTCTGTTGTATTCAGCAGGAAAAACAAGATATTTTTATAAATGGATATTTTTTTCTCATTTGGGCCTTTCGTTTTCATGTACAGAGTTTTAGCCACCTCAAACTAACATTTTTACTGTGGATTTTGCTGCATACCTGTAAATGTAGTTTAAAAAAACATAAAAAAATATCAAACAATCAAGGTTCATTATGCTATAGTTTATAATAATGATCTATATACATGTAAATAATGTATGTATGCCATTTCGGAAACAGCAATCTTCAATATCAACCAGATGATTTAATTTTTTACCCAGAAAGCACTGACACGTACATGCTGTCTGACACCAGGACAGACAGGAGGCAGACCCAATAGCGAACTTTCTTTCACACAAGTTCATTGAAGGGTTCGGGGAAATGAGGAAAAAGGCAAAACGCCCCGGGAGGGGCGGACTCATATCCGGGGAGACGCTCGCCTGAGCGCGCAGCACTGGAACCAGGAAGCGGCGGAGCAGAGCAGAGTCGTAGGACAGGCAGGAGTCGAAACCAGGAAGCGGCAGAGCAGAGCAGTATACAGGCAGGAGTCGAAACCAGGAAGCGGCAGAGCAGAGCAGAGTCGTAGGACAGGCAGGAGTCGAAACCAGGAAGCGGCAGAGCAGAGCAGAGTCGTAGACAGGCAGGAGTCGAAACCAGGAAGCGGCAGAGCAGAGCAGAGTTGTAGAAAGGCAGGAGTCGAAACCAGGAAGCGGCAGAGCAGAGCAGAGTCGTAGACAGGCAGGAGTCGAAACCAGGAAGCGGCAGAGCAGAGCAGAGTCGTAGACAGGCAGGAGTCGAAACCAGGAAGCGGCAGAGCCGAGCAGAGTCGTAGAAAGGCAGGAGTTGAAACCAGGAAGCGGCAGAGCAGAGCAGAGTCGTAGACAGGCAGAGGTCGTCACCATGGGGCAGGAGAGCTGAGCAGAGTCGAGGGACCGACAGGGGTCGAAGCCAGGGACTGGAGAGATGGGCAGGGGTCGTCAACGGGAAGCGGCAGAGCTGAGCAGAGTCGGAGGACAGGCAGGAGTCGAGACCAGGAAGCGGCAGAGCAGAGCAGGGTTGTAGGCAGGCCGGGATCGTCAACGGGAAGCGGCAGAGCTGAGCAGAGTCGGGGGACAGGCAGGAGTCGAAAACCAGGAAGCGGCAGTAGGGATGAGGGGAGCAGGAGACGGGCGAACTGAAGGCAGGGGAAGAGACAAACGGGCAGGCAGAAAACACGGGAGGCAGATGGGCAGGAAAACAGACAGAGAAACCAAAAACTCACGACGAACAGGTAACAGAACACCAGGGAAAAACGGGGAGCGAAATCGCAGCAAAAATGCAGGAAATCGGAGCCAGAGTCTATACGCTTGCCAGGAGTGTGGTTTGCAGACGGACTGACAA
The DNA here is from genome assembly GCA_015244755.2 of Tenualosa ilisha. Lineage (NCBI taxonomy): Eukaryota > Metazoa > Chordata > Actinopteri > Clupeiformes > Clupeidae > Tenualosa > Tenualosa ilisha. Next base: position 904,119 of record PYXC01000364.1, read on the forward strand.
AGAGTAAGAAAAAGGGGCGAGTCTAAATAGAGAAGGAACTAACTAACAGAACGAGTATAAAGTGGAGATAAGAATACCAGAGATTCTGAGCGACACCGTGACACATGCAATGGCAGCTTGCAAGCTCTGTAAAAGTTTTAATTAAAAAGAAAGCATTTGGAGCCACCACCATTTGGCATGGCACAGAAACAATAAGAATCATCCTCCCACAGTGACCAATGTAAATTAACTGCTGGTACCCCTGTGGCTGGGTAGAACCTTTTGTTCATATTTACATTGCAAAGACCTTACCTCAGATAGATTTGGAATGTATTTCTGTATGTTATGAAATGTGAATGTATTCATGTTTGGTATCATTTTTGTTGTCTCAGTACAAGGAGTGTAATAATCGAAGTGTATGACTTGTCAGAACAACCCATATATAACATTTCTGAATCTTGGTGTATACGTACAACTAGATAGCCACTTGACAATGCTAATTGCCATAGGTGTGTCCTTGGGCCATTACACAGAGTGGCGCCAGGTAAAGAACCAATCACCTTCCATTGTACTTCCTTCAACTGTATGCTAACTGTATGCAACTCCCCTTGGGTAAGTGTATTTAAGTGGAACACTTTCATTGTTTAGTTAGATTTAAAGGTGGATGCTTTCAGGCTGACACCCTTATGTCTCCCTTGACGCGCGCCATTGTAACGATTAAACCTGTTTCCTGAAGTTCCGGAGTCTGCCACCAGTGTGCAATTCTTCTTACAAACCGGAAACTATTAACATTTACAAACTTATTGCTGCAAATGCTAATATAACTGTTCTATTTAGGAAGTTAGAACGATAGCCAGAGCTGTAGCTCAAGAGCCAACAACCACAGCATTTCATAACTTCATACTTCAGACATAATAGCGTATAATATAATTCAGAACACAGCTACAAATCACCTGAGCTGTGGGCTTGATTTTTCTTGCAATGATTTCCTTGATAATTGTAGGGTGCTTCCTGGATAGGGAAATTCCTGCAGCTCTGTCAGTTTGCTGTACACTCTCAGAGGTTTCAATTTGTCTTCAAATTTCAGAAGGTACTCTACAGACAGGAATAACATATGAATCACTCAAAAATTATCCAGACACCATCTGGATAAGCTGGATGTCAGTTAAGAGTTACAAGTTTACCTACCAGCGACCACATCAACTGACTTATTGGATGGACCACAATAAAGCACCACTTCTTTCTTGTCTTCAGAAACAGTTTCCACCAAATGTTTACAGAACATATAGGCTATGAAGGCTCCAACAACTGTCTTCCCAGTACCTATACAGAAAATATTAAAACAGATGATAAATTAATCATTGCTGAAAATGCCAATAAATTATTTCACTGATTTATTTTACTTATGGGTGTGGATTGAAAAAAAAAGACAAGGATGGTGGCATAGTTTCACAGTTTGTACCATGGAAATGGCAGATGCAACCAAACTTTAATGTAAAGTTGTAAGTAAAGTCAAGAGAGCATTAGACTGCCCATGAGTAGACTCACACTCCTGGGTAAGCAACAACAGTGGATGATTCGAACTTCATGATACTGTCAGAGTGCTCTGTACCTCTGCGGCAAATGCACGCATCTCTCTAGAACATTTCATTCTCACATGTTCTTAAGTAATGCAAGAGCAATCAACCAACACATTCTCAGTCAAACAGATGATGTTACCTGATACCTGTGCAACAAGCAGAGATGATAGGCTAGTCTGTGTTCTTTGCTGCTATGAAGTAGTCAAAATGCATGCAGAAATATGAAATACCATACACTGATTTGTATTTACTCTTATCTGTTTGGTACTGTTCAGTTGTAAAGACCTAGTCCTAGTCCAAGAATGCAAGGTTATGGCACATAACCTCAGTATTCCACCTTTGGGATATCGCCTTTGGTGATAACCACTCTAACCAAGCCTAATGTAATTTGGCAATACGTGCACATGTACAGGCTGGTCTCAGCCTTCAGGCTATAAAATACAGGTGCATGGGTGCCATCTTCCTCTTTCAGCATAATAGCTGAAGTGTGCAGAGGCGAGGTAGGTGGCGTCTTGTGTTCTTTTTCAGAGAATCGAGGCTATATGCCATAACTTTATGTTCTCTTGTCGTAGAAATTACCACGACATTTTGCAAAACCCCAAGATCAATGTTCTAAACCCACCAGGGTAAGGGTAGGTGCTTACAATGGCCCACTAAGGGTAGGTGCTTACAACGGCCCTCTCACTTCATCATCCTAGGTAGGGAGTGAAGTGGTCAGACCAGACATCTTGAGTGAGGACATGGTGCACTAACAGGGACTGAGTGACACACTGGGCCCACCATAAAACATCAGACATACAGTGAGCGGGGCATAGTTTTACTCACCAAGAACAGGCCTAGCAGTATTATGCATGCATTCACTGTGTTTGAATACATTTGATAATCATCTAGGTTATCAGCAATGCATGCACACATAATCTTACCTGGTGGACCCTGTATTAAGGTGAACTTGTTGTTGACGGCATGCACTAACGCATTTTGCTGACTATCATTCAGCTCAGGGAGCCCACTTTCTCTTAGGAAATCCATTTGTTTCATGATATGCCGCATTGATATGGGATCAGGGACTTGATTCAAAGACAAGATGTTATTGTTATTATTACGAAATGTTTCAGTGGATGACAATAAGCGATAACTTGGCAAATATGAAACTAATACATTTTCAAACAAAAGTCACAATTGTTATGAACAATAATCACCTCACCTGCTTTTTCAATATGCCGTCCAAGTGCAATTTTTTGGACTAGATCATTTGCCTTCGCAATGCTGTTCATGGCATTCTCTGTCCGACTACATAATTGAAATGCAAAAGAAGGACATTAATTACTGAAAGCATTGCCACATTATATGCCTGTGTCCAAGGTTAAATGTTCTCCCCCGTTTGCTTCTTGGTTTGTTAGCAGTATTCACAAAAAACCATTCGCCTAATTGTCACTAAAAGTGACAGAGAATGGAATGGACTATTGTACCTTGTTCTCTGATGTTAGAATAGAATGTATTCAACTTGTATTTAGCAAAAATAAGTTGAAGTGCAACCTCAACAACCTTACATTTAGGCTGGGCATTGAAATGGTCTGTTTTGTTTAAATTGCATCCTCTTTGTTTCTTCACCATAACTGCTATTAGCAAGAACAAACTCATTAAAATCTCACACATAGTATACAAGATAATACACCTTCCCAACCCTAGTGTGACTGATGCAAATGACACCGTCACCATACGCCTTTCATGCACTATGGCAACTAGTCCTGACCACCCTCTGAACCAGTTCCTCACTCTACTCCCACCTGGCCGCAGATACAGAGCCCTGTACTGCAAAAAAGTCCATTTTAAAAAGGTTTTGTCTCCTCAGCCATCACAGCACTAAACAAACTCTTGTGACTGTCCACATTACCAGTATACCTATTTGTGGTGTTGTCTTTTGTGTCCACTTGTTTCTAGTGATATGTAATAGGGGATGTAAGATTACCCCAATGGGACAATAAAGACTCTTGTCTGTCTATAGGGACATGGGTCATAGGGACTATGACAACTTTTTTGCTTCTTTCAAATGTTGCAAAGCTCATGAATACTTACACATCTGGGGGAAGCTTGGGGATAAGCTCAACGGAGAAATCTGAATCCATGCCAAAGACATCCTTTGGAACATCAATCATTGATCTGTGTTTGATGTCAAATGTTACAGTTTTTATTTGGTTCCCGGAATTCGTCCCACTTCTTTTGCAGCTGGTCACCATTCCATGGACTACCCAAGTGAAGGATGTGCAAGGATCAAAGAAATCATCTGGCTGTCTTTTTGCCAACCTCAGATTCCTCTTCTTAATGCAGAGATAGCACTGGGCAAGGTCACACTCAATCTTCCAGGTTTTGATATCCTCAGTAGGCAAAGAAAAGCTTCCTCCGGTTAGCATCCTTTCCATTTGTTTCCAAGATATGTGAACATCTTCAATGGTTATGCTGTCACCATCCCGCACTGCACTGCTAGCAGTCACCATATGACACAGTGGTTTCCAGATCTTCACATATTCCTTGACATCTCGAAAAGAATCCTTTGTGCGACATTCAGCCTGTTCGGTGAAGCATTCTGTGGGTTGATGAGCATGCTCCAAACAAACAACAAAGTTTGGCTTAACATAGAGGAGCTGAGCTCTGAGGATCCAAGAACCTTTGTAAATCTCCCCAGTTCGCTGTACTTTTAGTGTTTCTCCACGCGTCAGACGAAGGGAGTACTCAGTGTAATGCTCACCCTGGTTTGCTTTGTTTTGAAGCTCTAGAATTTCATCTAAGTCTTCATCTTGAAATTCTTGAATGTCATCACTAGATTCACTTTCCGATTCCTGAGACACCTCATCCCTCCACCTTCCACATGTCCTGATGAGGGTGGTTGCTTTAGCCCAGTCCTTCCTTTGAACTGACACTAAAATGGCATGCCAGGTCTTCCTTGGAACCTTAATACATGGGTTGCCTTCTTGCAGTTCTCTCAGCTCAGCTTGCACCCTTGGACTGTGTAATGTGTACACTCGTCTTCTCCACTTTAGCTTTACATAGTCTTGCCTCTGATTAAATGTAGGTTGTTTATCCAATAGCAGGTCTTTATACAGTAAAGATAGCTTTCCAGGCGATGAACACTTGTCACGTAAGAAAGACACAATAAAATGATCTTCCTGTTTATTCAAAAACACCACACAGGCCAGTTCGGAAAAGCTTTGCTTCTTGAGGCTGAAGCTGAGAATCAAATTCTCAGCCTCTTTTTCATAGTCCTCAACGTTTTGGTTGTTTTTGTCAAACTGTTTGCAAAGTTTGTCAATATCTGATTCTGAATATTGAACACAGCTGCCACTGTAAGCTGAGTGGAAGAGTCTCTGCAGCACCACGTCCATATAACGCCTCATGGGTGAAGATGCCTGAGTGTACGTGTCAACAGCCAGTGAATAATGGCCAACATAGGCCTCATCACAAGAGTTGGAGCGAATGATGTAGGCTTTATCCTGAACATCTCTAAATTTTGAGACCACAGGCAGAAGTTGTGGATAACAATCATCTGTTCCAATAAGGTCAGCCATGACATCATATTGGCCACTTGCAGCAGCTTCCTCTATATCACTCCAGACAGACGACAACACAGTGAAAGGTCCATCTTCCAGATCTCGTTTATCACAGCATAAGCGATGTTTCAAATGCACCGACATTGGTATCAGGTCCATATATCTCTCTTTCAGTTTTCTTACCTCGTTCTGAGGTGGGGGTTTCTGGCATCTCAGGGGAGAGCAGAACTTGGTTTTCTCATTGCTAATCAAGAATTTTGACATTTCATGGTTAAACATTATGTTAAGCTCTTCTACCATAAGATGCGATCGCTTTCTTCCTGGAGACTGACATTTGCTTGGTTGGGAATATAGCCAGTCTCCCTTAAGCCTGTTCTTTCTGCAAACCTGGGAAAAGCGGTATGCCACTGCAATGCAGTCATCCAGTTCCTCACACATCTGATCATTGCTTTCTCCCCATTCTCCATTCTCTAATTGGGTGCTCAGAATATCTTCCACATCATCATAGGTTAGCTTCTCATCTGAATTAATCAGGGAGAGCTGCCATCTTTTCTTAATAATTGAGCCTGTTTCTTTATTCACTTGAATTATTAATGAAATAACTCTGCGGTCTTTGTTTGGCAAAAGACTCCACTGTGCCATGCTGACTTTTTCTGGGAACATGAAAATTGGCCTCTCTCCAGTTCCAGTGTGATAGTATGTGGCTCCCATTTTCTCAGCTCCTTTATCAAGCACATCACCCTTTCTCAAAAAACTTGCGACATCAGCGATGTGAATCCCAATTTCATAATGACTTCCAGCATCACGGACACTTATTGCATCATCCAGGTGTGTAGCCTTTCTTGGGTCAATAGTAAAAGTCATTAATTTCCGCAAGTCCACTCTAATTTTGTCATCTATCTCTGCAACTTTGAAATCTCTTGGAGGCAACTGCTTGTCCAGTTTGAACTTTGCATTCAAGACCCTTAGGCTCTCATCTATAGTTGTCCCAACAGGATGAACGTCAATCACAATCCCTAGTGGAAAGCGGCAGTGCTTTTTCCAGCAAATCACATGCACAGTGAACAAATGCTTTTGCCTGAGCTGCTCGTCAATGTGCTCAGACCTTATGATCTCCCGGTCTCCATTGTCAAGCCTCCAAATGGGCATCCAATTACGAGAGCGCTTCAGTAGTAGCACACGGATTTTTTGAGCATCTTTTTTAATGGACACCATTTCTTTCCGAATGAAATTACTGTCCTTTTTATGTTCTCTGTGCTGGAAATCATCTTCAAGAACACACAGAAATGACTTACCTACTATATCGCTTCCCTTATCAGGCTCATCATAAAAATCATCAACATCTTCAGATTGTGCTGTATGGCCTATGGATAGTGTATGCCAGGTTAGACTTCTTTGTTTGTATCCATCTGTTTGCCGACATGTGCTTTCTTGGATATATGTGTTTGATAATGTCCTTGTACTTTTTTGTGTTGGACAGTTACTCTCTGTCTCACTTTCTGGGTCTGATAGTTCATAACTTTCATTAGCATAGTCGTTGATCATCTCTTCCAATATCCTATCCTTTTGATCCTCTTCAATCAATGGAGTGTCTTCCACCTCAACATCAGACTCTGGTTTGTGGAATCTTGAGATTTCCTTCACCTCCTTCTTTAGAAATTCCTCTGTAAGATGGCCAGGTTGGCCACTTCCTTTCTTGATACAAAGCTCTATGTAGCATTTCCATGTTTTGGAGCATTTCCCAAAGGAGCAGAGAGCAGCAGCATCTCCCACTGCTATCACCTCAGACTGTGCTCTCGTCATGGCTGTATTTAGAACACGGCCATCATTGAAGAACTCCAGGCAACTGGTTTTTGGCTGGAGTAACTGATCTCGTGTCTGAACTGAAGTCATCACTATCACCCTAAACTGCTTACCTGAGAAACAAGAGGACATTATGACATACATGAAATTAGCATGAAATATATATCCTGACCCCTGAGTTAAAGGAAAACTGGTGCACTCATAACCCTGTTAATCGAGGTCACTGACAGCTGTCACAAGGAAAAAAGAAAGAAGAATATGGGTACAACCTAGACTGAAAAACAAACTGGCAGGGAACTGGCATGAGGTCAAGGAAACGAAAATAAGTTCACTTGCCCCCATTGGTTAGCTTTTGCTGACAGCACTCAGTGATCTCAAACAAAGGGGTTATGGGTTGAAATGTGCCAGCTTTCTCTTAATACTTAATAACTCACCTTGTACATTGGCTAAATTTTGCACTAATACTCCGCCTAGTCGTTTTTCCCAAAGTTTGTCTCTCACGACTTGAACCTAATGCACAAGTAACATGATCAATGATTAATGATTCTTACCACCATAAGTGTCTACATATTTCCCACCGTATACTCGACACTACTCTCACAATCATATTTTCATCTATTTTCAAATGTTATAGATAGATCATGATATATAGTACAGGACCGTATTCACAACAAATATTATCTAGAGCTAAGAGAACTCCTAAACTGAGCTAAAAGTTACTAACTAAGAGTTTTTCCTTATAACTTATTGAAAAAGCTGCTGAGACCTACTTTCAGTACATTCAAATTACAACTGTTAGGATAAATAAAAGCTTTGTTGCTATGGTTGATGTCAGCACTCATTACATCTATTTACATTTACATTTATGCATTTAGCAGACACTTTTATCCAAAGCAACTTACATTTGTCAACTATCAATTACATCAGGGCCTGTCTCCCCTAGAGCAACTTAGGGTTAAGTGCCTTGCTCAAGGGTACAACAGTGGCAGCCGATATTCAAACCCACAATTTCCAGGCTACTAGCAATCTAGCCAGGTTCCTCAACTGCTACACCACCACCGCTCATGCACAAGCCTACTTGCATGCTTGCTCGCATTTGGATGATGAGTGAGAAGTCTGTGCAGGTAGGTGTGTGCTGCACTGCTGCATGAATACCTTGTGAGTGAGTGCTGGCGGAGATCACAGGCTACAAATTAAATGGTAATGGGATCCACTGTTGGTTGGCAAAGAATGACGACTATTTATGACGACTACTTTGCAAAGATAGTAAGCAAACCAATTGAAGTTGGTTAAAAGAATAATGTGCACATATACTTCCACAAAGGGTTTGGTGGTATTACTGCGGTCCTTGCAAGCTTCATATTTATTACCAGATGTAGATACCTTGAATACGTGATTCTACATGTGCATTTAAAAAGATTATGAACATGCTCCATACAAACTCCTGTCCTCTCTGGACTGCTTCTAAGCTGTCCCAGGTGCTTTTTGCACTCAATTTCTTTGTGAATTACTCTTAGTTAAATAAATTAGGAGTCCTAAAGTTACAATTAACATGCCCATTATTTTGAGTCTGTCCTAAATTCACCTGTTAGGAGCTACTTTTAGCCTTAAGATTCTTTGTGAATCTGGGCCCAAGTCTGATTAAACTCCTAAAAATATGGACTCCTGGAATGGTACCTCTGCAACAGTGCAGTACAGGCCTACCTGCACAGACCTGTCACTCAACAATTCACAGATGTAAATGTAAACAGGCTTGTGCATGAGAGTTGACGTCAACCATAGCAACAGAGTTTTTATTTTATCCCGAGTTATAATTTTTCCTAACCAAAAGTAGGTCTCATCAACTTTGTAAATAAGTTTTAAGAAAAACTCTTTGCTAGCAACGTTTAGCGTTATTTAGTTCTCTTGGTGCCAAGATAAAATTCTTTGTGAATATGGACCCTGAACACTAAAAAATGACTTAATTACAAAACCATTGAAAGAAGTCCTTACCTGGTGACCCTCCGATAGAACACAGATGTCTTCTCTTTTTTTCGGTCCCCACTTCTTTGCTGGCCAGTCAGCAAGGAGTTCTCTAACTATGTTCACAACTTCGTCAGCCTCTTCCAAATTGTACCAAGATTGAGTCTTTGGATGTAAATGCCATTCTCCTCTCACATGATGGAACCTGAGTGGATAGTGTTTAGGATGACCAGGTACATTTCCACATGCCCTTATGGCAACCTTCTTGCCAGTATAGAAGTGGGCGGAAACAAAATTCACAATTTCTTCATTGGAGCGGTAGTTTTCATTAAAAATTACTCTGCTCTCCAAAGCAACGTTTTTCTTTTCGGACTGGTAGTAGTAGAAGAGCCTGTTGAGCAGGGTGTGATCTGAACGCTTGTGATCTTCCACAGAGAAGAGTTTGGGCCCCATCTGCATGTGATCTCCAGCCAAAACAACTCGAGTCTTAGGGCCTGCCAGACCTAGAGCCATCAGGGCTTCACACTCAAGCATCTGAGAGGCCTCATCAATCATGATGTGGCTGAAGTAGTTTTCAGGGAGCTTAAAGTCACGGAGATTCTTTGCCAATGAAGTTGTTATAATCACAATACGGTGTTTGTCTAAGTCCTGTCTTTTAGGGAAAATGAATGTATTACCATCTGGAGACAAAAGACAGTACTTCAGTGTTATCTTATCTGTAGCTCTAACAGCTTTTTCTTTCTTGGTGGTCTTAATTCTAAGTGGTTTGACTTCATGATGCCCAGCTTCAAGGAGCTTATCAAAATGATGACGGATATATATGTCTGCAGAGCTGAAATGTAAGAGGTCAAAATTTGGTTAGCATTTTCTAATTACAGTATCACAAAAACTGTAGTGTGTTTACCTCAATTGAGTTAATCAATGAGTGAATAAATTTGTTTTTGTCGTTACCTGTTGGTGTGTGTGCAGATAAGTACACGACCATCTGACTGGCAGACTACCTCCTTTGCAGCTGAGGCCAAAGTGAACGTTTTCCCAGTTCCAAAGGGCCCATATATCAGCAGAGGTGCCACACTATTTTGTCTATCAGCATCACCAAGGATGAATTCCATGGCAGCCTGTTGATTTGCATTGATTTTGGGGTATTTTTTTGAATGCAAAGGAACACAACTGTTTGTGAAATCTGGGAGCACCTTTTCCAGGTCTGGAAGGAGATCAATGGCCTTGTGCATCTCACAGAATGAGAGGCGATATAGCTGGAACTGAACCTCCATCTCAAGCATCTGACCCTTTTGAAGGCCCAACTCAGAGCAGCACTTTTGCGAGAGCTTCAGGTGTATTTCTTTCTCACTGGTTGCTTCTTTAAGGATGACGGCCTCATAGACATTTTGTTTTTGATCAGTGCAAGCAACATTACCCACAAAAACAGATTCTACCTCTCTTTTGAGCAGGACACCCTCTGGAGTCCCCTGAGTTGTAGTAAAGTTGAAAGTCAGAGTACCAACAAGTTCTCTAGGCGGTACATGCAAATAAATGTCTTTGGAAGGGCTTATCAAATTATCAGATAATGTCATGATTCCTCGAAAGTCAAGCCTGTGATGAGAAGTTATGACATGTAAGTTATTGTTTTGCTTGCAATACACACATTGAGAGACTACAGCATTTATTTTAAAAGAGCTGAAGTATTAATAGAAAGCTTTTTTCAGAAAGCTACAGCAAACAACAAAGCGTACTGTTTGGACCATGTATATAACTACAAATTTTGCAATATATGATATTCAAACAAAAACAAAACAAACAAGCAAAAAAATACATTAGCAACTATGAAAAAATCCTCTATTACCTCCTAACTATTTCTGCTTCTACATGCTCCTCTTGAAACAGAAAACTGTGCATTTTCTGCTCGTAGTTCTGACGATTTATTCTGGTAACGTCATCACTTGTTTTTCTGGCATTATCTGTTGTTTTTCCACTCAGCTTTTTCTGAGGGAGTTCATACGTCTTCAGGAGATCATCTTGAGTTTTGGATAATAAGTGGGGGAAGTAGGGGATAATGATTCGGTTTCCATTGTGCCATCGCTCCAAAATGGGAACTACTGTCTCTAGCACTTCCTCAGGTTTTGAAATAGATTGTCCTACTCGCACCTTGAGCTTCTGCAAAAGCACTGGTCTGATGTCGAAGTCAAACACCAGCCACTGCTCATAAAGACCAGGGAGGCAGGACGTAAAAGTGACAGGGACTTCATAACAGAGGCCAGACTTTACAAAAGTCCTTCCTACTGAGTATGTGCAAGGCTTACTGTGAATGCCATCACCAAGGTTGAATTTGGCTCCTGGTTCATTCTTTAGCAAGGCCACATGAGATAACAATCTCTGGGGGGAAAAAAACAGTCCCAAACATCTGAGATTTTGTTCGAATTCAATGGATTAATTATTACCATAGTTACTACTATAGTAGATCACATAACCATGTAATGCAATATAATCAGTAAGCACTGTGTCCACAAAACATTGAAGAAAGTAAAACTGAAAATAAAACTGCATAATTTATTTTGCAGACAAAGTTGACTGGTGACCTCTTCTTGAGTTGGACTGAGTAGAAGTAATAAGGATGACAAGAGACCTATTGGTTTGTTGTTGTATAAGAACTGTGTGCAATAGATTACCCACCTCTGTTTTAATCTGGAACCTCCATTTCAGGTCATTACCAACTTCTGGACACTCTAAATAGAGGTCTTCATCGTGTATGATATCCACATCATCAACATGTTCTGACATCTAGATTAGATGCATTGTCATTAGTGTTGGGTAGACACGAGGAAAGAAACAGGACTCAACAAACAGGAAATCAAGTATAAAATTTAACAGTTCCATACAGTAGCGGCTTGTCACGCAATACCCCCCTCCCCTTGTTAGTTTCTGTTTACCATTCAAGGAGGGACTACCTATGGGTAACTAACTGGAGTGAGATTTTCAATTTTACGTGTTGCATGTCCACCATGAACATTTTTTTACTTGCAGGCAAGCATTCATTTTGCTGATGCTTCATTTAAATTTATTGACTGGGCTTGCAAAACATCATATCACATCAAGACTTCAGCCTGCACCACTGGGCAGCGAACAGACAGAACGCAGATTTCCACTTGGTAAGGTGGTAAAGACGAAAACTGACAGAGGATTGGATTTTAGAGTGCCAAATCAGTTTATTTTAAAATACTCAGATGATTCCACCCTACTGACGCTGTTTACCAATGACAATGATCCCACCAGGGCAAAGTGGACTGCCGCTCTCATTATTAACAGGTAGGAAATCCTTTGGAAATCCCAGGAAATCCTGAATTTCTTGTGAAGGCAGGAAATCATATTGGAAAATCTTCAAACTGTCATCTACCCTCAATAAAGACTAACAATCCAGAAATTAATCACATCCAAGTCTAAAAATATTTGTGTATCATGGTTGATGAAAATTTCTCATGGACCTCTCACATAGAATTTATCTTCTCTATTGCAACACAGCTTGGCTGAGTAGCCTGTCTGTTAAGAATAAATTAAAATTTGTTCAAAACCTAACCTAACAGGTCTTCCAACCTGTGCTGTGAGACTGCTACAGATGATCCAGAACACAGCTGCACGTCTGGTTTTCAACCATCCAAAAAGAGCACATTACACACCTCTTTTATTGAGCTCCTCTGGCTAAACTTAGCTGCTCGCATCAAATTCAAAGCACTAATGTTGGCCTACAGGGCCAACAATCTACCTTAATACCCTCTTAAAGTCCCATGTTACCCCCCCCCCCCCACACACACACACACACACCCACACCCACACACACCACCCCCGCTCTGTGCCGTTTTGTTAATTATCCCGTACATAAATACTTATTTACATATTTATACAGCGCTTTTCAAGGCACCCAATGCACTTTACCTTGGAAGGGGACCACACTAAAGACCACCAATGTGTAGCACCCAGTAGCACCCACCTGGGTGATGCACAGCAGCCATTATGCACCAGAATGCTCCCCACATACCAGCTTGAGGTGGAGAGTGAGGGAGTGAATGAGCCAGTCACAGTGGGGGATGATTAGAGACCAGACCAAATAAGTCAGATTGGGACTTTAGACAGGAAACCCCTACTCTTGCGCCATGTGCCATGGGATCGTTTATGACTACAGAAGGACGGCCTCTCTGACAGCACAGTGCCTTCCATCATTGCACTAGGGTATTCTGACAGGTTTTAGACCAGAGGGAAGAGAGCCATTTACTAGCCACCCACCAACAATCCAGCAGCCATCTCAATGGTATAATGCCTCAATTGCAATTAGTTTGTGATTGTAGAACCTTTCCTCAAGTTTAAAACATCTACGTCTTGTTTAGGCAATAGTATTTTTACCCGGCAAATTAGCACTGTTCAGATTATTTTCCTCCTGCCTCCTATTCCAGGCGCTAGGCATTTGCCATTACTGGCAACCCATTTTCTAGTAGGTGGCGCGACAACACAAACCAAACACCCAAAACACAAACAGGACTTGTGGATTGCAAATGCCAGTTTCAGCAGTGGATTTATAGGCTGTAGTATTGTTATCAGATAATATTTTAATCTAATGTGATTCCTTAACCCCTGATGAAGTTATTTAAATAATTTCTTACATAGAGCTCCTTTAACATTTTTCAAATTCTATACTAAAAACCTTTGTGTGTATGTGTGTGTGTGTGTGTATATGTGTGTGTTTCACTCACAATCACAACTGCTTTGCCACTGTCTCTATACTCCTTCAGTAGAAGATCCTGGTAAGACATCTCATTCTCCACAGGTTCTGGGACACCTGTGTCATTGCTTGAGAACACATTTAGGAAGATTTGTAAATGCAAATATTTTAGAATGTTGTATGGGAAAAAGTCATGAAAATTCCAAGAACATGATATCACATCTGTAGAATTACATAACTTTTTTTTCTTTTCCATTTGTACCTATCATTTGATGTGTTCAGTGTAGTAGCAGGGCCCTGGCCTTCATTTGTGTATTGTGGCTGCTTCCTCTTTAGAGAAAGCCATAGAAGCTCCCGACGGTTCCACTCACTGTTGACTTCCTGCTTCCAAACAGCTAACTCCACCTTGCTATGGGCAAACTGGCACCCCAGAGGACTGTGCCCTGTGGACTTATCTTTAGTATCCTGGCAACACAGTTGCAGTGAGGCATTGGGAGGAAGTGGTCGTATCTCCATGAACACACAGTTGCCTGGACTCAGTGCCAAACTGTGTACCATCATTGGCCTCCAGCGATGTCCCAAATCCGTATCACAAACATAGCTGTACTCTCGCTCTGTTATCCTATGTGGACTTCCATAGAAACATTCTCTGCAGACTTCCTGAAACTCTCCACACCAGTCTGCTAGTATCTTTTCCGAAACTCCTTCGAGGTTGGAGACAGTTTGTTCCATCTCCCTCAGAAGACTGATTAAAGACTCAAGATCTAAAAAATGCCTCTTTAAGAAATCCCAAGTTAAAGCTTCTTCACGACTCCTTGCAAAGGTACATCTCTTTCCATGTACTGTGCAGCCACTACCCTCCACAAAGAACCAACACACGTCATACCGCATTGGATGGGGATATTTTGGTCGTGCTGAGATTGGCCTCCAGCATTTTCCGACGCTCTTAAGTTTAGCTATGAGGAAATTTTCATGACACCTGTGTGGTGTGGTGTTTATTGAGTATGTTATTTCCTCTTTCTTAGTGGCACAAACAGAACAGCCTACCCGCAGTTCAGCTGCTTGGAATACCTCATTCAGAATGGATATCTCACATTCATGAACTGCCATCATGACACACGCTGTTGGCTGCTGTCACATCACATGCCTTATTCTCTGTAATTTGCAAGTAGAAGATAAGAGCAATGCATAAGAACTCATATTAACTGACATAGATCATAGATAACACATAGCCTAACCTAACTGTATAATCAAATGATTGAAGTGTGTGTGTGTGTGTGTGTGTGTGTGTGTGTGTGTTTTCAACATCTGACTTGAGGTAATTCAATTTTAAAATCTGGTTGGTCCAGTCAAGAGTTTTGACACACAAACAGAACATCCTACCTGCAGTTCAGTGTTTTCTGACTTCCGCTAAACTGACTGGCTAAACCGCTAAACTAAATGACTCACTACACATATTTAGGCAAATCAACTTTAAAATCTGGTTGGCCTAGTCTAGAGTTCTGACATGGGTGAACAACAGCAAAATGTAGAGATAGTGTTCTGCTCACATTTTACAAGAGCTAACTCATAGTTTAATTTACTATTAATTAAAATGAACAAATTTATGCTCATAGTTCATCAGTTAAAGTTTTTAGTAAGTATCCAGTTCAAACAATTGACTGCTTAATTGTTTGTTTGTTTGTTTGTCTTTATCAAAACTTCCTCATAACCTGCTGCCCATCACAGCCTTTTATAATTGGTGGTCTACACCTGTTTCTTTCTCCCAACCAAGACAAGGTTCAGAATACAGGGTCACCTATATTCTAAGTAAATGCACTAACATCTATCATATTACTGTATTTTTAAAGTGGAGGTGAATAAGAACAGCTTTAGTAGCCTTTTACGTCTGTTCTCCCGTAAGTTAATCGCGCAACTGTGTGTTTGTGTAATGTATTATAGCATCATAACCTGCTAGACCAGATACTCACTTCGCTTCACATTGTGCAGAGTATGGACACTATATTTACTTTGCTGTGGATGATCACTTTGTTTGAACTAAACATATTGATTCTGTATTCAGTCTTCTGTTCGTCGACTGAATGCTAAGCAATCTAGAAGAGCAAACCGAGTGCTTTGGACAGAGACCTCCCTTACGTAGGTTCTAAGCGGCACAAGCCTGGCTAGGTCAAAGTCAAAACAGTTGGCATACTGATGTCATTAAGGAATCTGATATTATGAAAGTAGTGATAACAACATAGCTGACTAATTAGTATAGAGGAATTAAGGCATTCGAAAACATAATCTGGACCGAAATAGACATTCAAAATCTCACACTAAATTAGGTTCAAGCTCTGTTGTTGCAAATATGAGATTGTTCAATGATCTAATTTTGAACTAGTACATGACATCAAGTACACTTGATATGGTAACCTAATAGCCTATATGTTACTAATGATATACAACTTTAAACTATAACGCTATAGGCCTATTGCATCAAACAATTACAATTAAACAATAGTTTACATATTACCTCAAACACTGAAGCGATGTAGGCTACGTTTTGAAGCGCAGTACGATCCACATAAGTAAGATCTAATGAGTTTGTCTCCGCTCCTGCAACGGAATAAACATGAATGCAACCGGTTCAGCTTGTTGCCACTAACAATATACAGCTTTCTACTTGTCTGCATGTCAGCATTCAACGAAAATGTCACTCCCGCCACCTCTCCCACCCATTGTTTTTTCTTGCAGTGAGGCTTGGCCAGGTGTAGATCTCTGATGGTTTCCTCGATCACCAAGGGGATCTTGTAAAAAGCGGGTTTACTGCCTTATCTGGGTATGTAAATCCCGCGTTGGTTATCGGTTATGGTCGGGTACTTCAAGTTCAGTTTACACGCTACACAATGGTCTTTCCTTTTCACAAAGTTCGCAATTTAGAGATTGGAGCCTAAATTGTCCGTGCCATTAACCGTGAGAGTAAGCACCACGATATGACATCTTGGCTTTTAACAACTATTTGTATACTATTTGCTTTGTATAACTAGTTGCTAATTTCTGTATTACCAGAAGCTCGGTTAAGTAAAATCTTTTGAATGGACCTAAGTGTGCAGAGATTTTTTCTAAACATGGTTTTTAATGTTATCAGACCACATAAAAAATAAGACATACCTTCTGACAAGCTCTGACACTCTGCAGCTTCAGATTCATCATCTCATTTCAACAAACAACTCTATCTCTTTTATTGGTTCATTGTAATATCCAATGACAATCTACACAGTAACACAGTAAAATAATAAACTTCATTGTAAAACTTCTTCACAGTGACAGCCTGCACCATTTGTCAATGCACGTCAAAATCAGAACCCAAATGCCCAACAATTCCCTAAATCCCATGAGAAAGATTCTCAGAAGATTTGCACTTCAGTGTCAATTACATAATTTTTCAATGTTGCAAATTTTATATTCTTACACATGCAATTAACCTAATTTCCGTAAGCTTGAGGCATTGCCATCTGTGTGCCTGCTTGCATGTCATCTGAGGGCAAAGTTTGAATTTTTTATAGTCTAATAAAACATTGGGAGGTAGCTGTTTTGCTATTTAGTCTATGTGGTCCAAAGTTTCCAAATTCTCCCAACAGCAATCGGTGGCCTCAAATAACAGATCTATGGGTTGATTTATCCCAGACCATCCATTTAATTTGATATATTACTGATCTTATTGATGGGACATCATTGCTGTGTGACCAGTGACACCAAAAACACTCAGGCAAGCTATCTTCTCACTGTGGTCCTCTTGTTGTTTTTGCTCTGTGTGTTCAAATACCAAGCAATACCATAGTTACACTTTGCTGATGTATTCATTTTGTGTCCCTCTAGTGCTATCGTTCATGATTAGTTTATGTTCCAGCTACCAGGCAGTTGAAAGATGGGTCAGGGTCAATGAAAGATTGACGCACTGAACTTTGATACACAAGGACAGAACTATTATTTCAATACATTACGGCTGTGTCACGACAATTATTTCAGTGACCTGCTACAAATATTTAAAAAAGGCTTCAGAAACAATGCTAATTTAGGTAATTCTGATTCTATATGAATGATGTATTCCAGTTTAGTTTTATTCAGTCAAGCATTATTCAAACATAAATAACAACTAGGAACCAAAAAAACAGCACTGTGACACTATAAAATAAACAAATTCTGCACAGTTACCACTAGATGGAGCAAAAGGCACTTTTTTCCCTATTGTGTCAGTTGTGAATGAAATTGTATTAGGAGAAAGTAATCTTTCCATTAGACAGAGCTACAGAAACATAAAAAATATGGAGGGACAAAGACATGTCTCTGCCACATACAGAGATGCTTGAATGGGAATGCTGCACAAATCTCACAGAGGATGTCTGTTTCCCAATGTGAACATGTGCTGTTAAAGTCTGGCCTTATAGGTCTCAAATTGGCCTGAAAGTTTAGCATGACGGATAAAATTATATATATATATATATATATATATATATATATATATATAGTGTATTATTCAACCGGTAGGCTTGTGCAATAGATTGTGCAATACAACATTCATTTGCTTAGTTGTCATCCTGTTCCTCTTAGGTATTTTTCCTCCCAAAACATCATTATAGATTACATTACATTTAGGCATTTAGCAGACGCTTTTACCCAAAGCGACTTACAACTTTGTCAACTATCAATTGTTCAGGGCCAGTCTCCCCTAGAGCAATTTAGGGTTAAGTGCCTTGCTCAAGGGCACAACGGTGGTAGCTGGGATTCGAACCCACATATTTTTTTTCAGGCTACTTGCACGCTAGCCAGGTTCCTTAACCACTACACTACCACCGCCCGTATAGAGATAGAGATAACATTATAGAGATAACATATATTGGTTATAAAACTGTACATAATTATAACTCTTATTATTATTATACATTATTATTATTATACATATACATATATACACTTATACACTTTTGACAAGTCTTTTCCTAGGAGGAGAGGACTCAAACCTCTCTCTTTTTGTAGCCTATCTTATCCTAGGGGGAGGGGACTCGAACCCCACCCTGTTTCACCGTACCTGGGGGACTTATGGGGGACTCGAACCCCTCTGTTTTCCCGTTCCTCCTTACCTGGGGGACTCTAACCCCCCAGAGAGGACCTTGTTTCTCTAAGAATTTTCCTATCAGAATTAGTAACTTAATACCCTATTCTTATTTACTCACCCCACTTTTATTAAAGACAGGATGATACAGTTGCACAGAAACTATTGCATAAACAACTGAAACTGCTTTGAAATAGGAGGGGTAGGTCATCCTGTTCCTCATAGGTATTTTTCCTCCCAAAACATCATTATAGAGATAACACGTATTGATTACAAAACTGTACATAATGATAACTCTTATTTATTTCCATCAATAACTATAAACCTCTCTCTTTTTGTAGCCTATCTTATCCTAGGGGGAGGGGACTCGAACCCCACCCTGTTTCACCGTACCTGGGGGACTTATGGGGGACTCGAACCCCTCTGTTTTCCCGTTCCTCCTTACCTGGGGGACTCTAACCCCCCAGAGAGGACCTTGTTTCTCTAAGAATTTTCCTATCAGAATTAGTAACTTAATACCCTATTCTTATTTACTCACCCCACTTTTATTAAAGACAGGATGATACAGTTGCACAGAAACTATTGCATAAACAACTGAAACTGCTTTGAAATAGGAGGGGTAGGTCATCCTGTTCCTCATAGGTATTTTTCCTCCCAAAACATCATTATAGAGATAACAAGTATTGGTTAAAAAACTGTACATAATGATAACTCTTATTTATTTCCATCAATAACTATAAACCTCTCGCTTTTTGTAGCCTATCTTATCCTAGGGGGAGGGGACTCGAACCCCACCCTGTTTCACCGTACCTGGGGGACTTGTGGGGGACTCGAACCCCTCTGTTTTCCCGTTCCTCCTTACCTGGGGGACTCTAACCCCCCAGAGAGGACCTTGTTTCTCTAAGAATTTTCCTATAAGAATTAGTAACTTAATACCCTATTCTTATTTACTCACCCTGTTGTGGTCCTGCTCTGCTGCTATTAAGATTTCGTCAATCCAGTCCTGGAGCTGGTCACCATCAGTTGGCCAGACAGGAATTCACCTCCCTGGACTTTTCTTCCACGGACTCTAACCGCGGGCTGTGTGCACAGTCTTCAACTTTCGATCATCAGACTCCAGATCCTGGGTATGTTGACATCTGGCTCGAAGGACCAAGTTATGTCAGGAAAAAAATCCCTTTACACTACTACAAAGACCACACGACAGTCAAGCTTCCCTTTCCACGGTACTTTGGCTGCCAAAGGGGAGAGTGTAGTCAGGGCAGTTCCTTCCTACAGTCTCCTAACTTCAGAGCCTCAGACCACACTTTTATTAAAGACAGGATGATACAGTTGCACAGAAACTATTGCATAAACAACTGAAACTGCTTTGAAATAGGAGGGGTAGGTCATCCTGTTCCTCATAGGTATTTTTCCTCCCAAAACATCATTATAGAGATAACACATATTGGTTATAAAACTGTACATAATGATAACTCTTATTTATTTCCAACAATAACTATGAGGGTTTTTAGATATGCGTGTCAGTGTAAATGTCAGATTCACCCATAGATATATTAATATAAGGACACTGATATCAGATATGAATCATACTAATACATTCAAATCCATGCTATTAATAACACTCGCTATGAGCATTAAGCCTGCTGTAGTTGTAAACAGACAAGGTGTGTTTAATCTGTCCATGCATCAATTTCTATTGCCATAGCAACATTGTAAGGTAGCAATTAATTGGATTTTAATTTCAATTATGACTTACAAGTATGAGGACAATATAATTGAGATTATTTTGTTTTGTTATTTTGTTTTGTATTTTGTTTTACTATTTTGGCTACACTCAATTCCGCAATGATTTTTGTGTTTTGTTTAAGTTATAAATTGAATGCCCCCTATTTTTAATTAATAACAAAGAGATAATGTTTTGTAAAACATTGTAAATTTTTTTTGTTGTTGTTGTTAAACTTTTGGACTAGCTACTCCCAACTCCCAAATATATTGACACTACTAAGATACTAATTGGCGTCTGCAATATATTTTAAAGCTTTTTCTTTTATTTTGTGGTGGTTTCTGAACCTCTGCACAGAACTGAACAGTGCATATCCTGGACAGCTGATGGAAATAACACTGCTTATCTGCCCTTCATAAGACTACAGCACATGCCATCTAAATTAGTTTGAAAATGGTAACAAATAGTCTGATAAACAGGACATCTCAAACAGTGGTGAGAAGTTTCAGTGTTAGGCCTACTTTAAAAAGTCTTGTATTTTGTTGTTGTTGAAGTATATTAATAGTCATTAATGGTATAAACGGTTATGTTAAGGCACCAAAATGCCCTGAGAGTACAGCACTGGTGATATTGCTATTGGTTGTGTTTGATGTAAATTAAAACAAGACTCACCGTCATAAATTACAGGCGATTTTATATACGCTGACCTACAATCGACAACGTGTTTGCCACAGGACGAGAATGTTAAGACAACAGTGACACAGAGAAAGACATTTTCTAAGCATATTCAATTTTTTTTTTTTCTAACTGCGCTTACTTTCTACTGTCAAGGCAATGTACACTGTGTTCCAGCTCTATGTTCGTGTGCTCTTCCACGTGCCCCCCCGAAGAGGAATGCGCGCACGTGAATACCCATGCTGAACCAGACAAACCATTTGATGTAACTTGGAGGGGGAGTTATTTCAAAGTGAGCGGCTTTCTAGTCTCATTACCACTTAGGTCTTACTTTAAGTAAAACACGGCTACATGATAATAGGGTACATGACAAGCCATAAAGGACTAGTAACCAAAATGGCATACATTTTTAACAAACCTATACATATATATGAAATGTATAAATACAAACATATATAAGACTATGTGTTATCACTGACCTAGGCTATTCTGTTCAGTGTGAGAGGAAATTTACCTTTAACCTTTAACTCCCGTGGGCAATAGGCCCCTACTCGCGCACTTTATCCAAGTGGATATAACTTGGTGAAGTTAGTGACATACGGTAAACCTAACTGTGACACCGGCTCTGTGATATCCCCCCCACCTCCCCCGGGCGCTTAGACTCCTATGCAGAGGCGATTGGTCTGAAATGTTTTTATGGTTCCGCATATGTGAATCGTGAGTGGGCTGCTGTGATGCTTTGCTTTTCGAGCGATCGGTACACCCCTGCAGTCAAAAATGGATTCGTCGTGTCTTGGCTCTCCCTCATTCAATGTTCATTCAGTGCAGAGTCTTCATGCGCTCCAGGTCAAAGACGGTCAAAGCGGGCGTTTATCCATCTAACACTAGAAAAAAGATTGATTGTGAGAAAGGCAGAAGTTTGCAAAGTTGCACGCTACTGAAGAGTTATGAAAGCAGAGCGAGACGGTTTTTCAGAGCCGTCGTTCATAACGTAAAGGCAGTCATCATGGATACATTTGACAACGCGCCCAGGCGAACACGGAGAGCATGCAAAAGAACCGGTTCCCAAGATGCAACAATAAAAAGGGAAAACGCCAGCGTCCTTCGGTCGTTGAGCGTTGGAAATATAAATGACAATGATGTCATGGGTGAAGACCTGGAACATCTGAAAAATGGGAACTTAGAGCGAAGAGTTATGTCCCCTCGTTATAGCTTACTCCGTGAGGTTGGACGGGGAAGTTATGGCGTGGTCTATGAAGCCATAGCCAGAAGGTCTGGTACGAGGGTAGCGATCAAGAAACTTCGATGTGATGCCCCAGAAAATGTTGAGCTTGCCTTAGCCGAATTTTGGGCGCTGACTAGTTTGGAAAAACGACACGAGAATGTGGTTCAGTTGGAAGAATGTGTACTTCAGAAGAATGGCATGGCCCAAAAGATGAGTCATGGGAATAAGCATTCAAAGCAATATCTGCGACTGGTGGAGACTTCATTGAAAGGCAAGGAGTTTTAAAACACACGATTTCATAATATATATGCAATTTACTATCTGTTGTTTTCTGTAATGTAGTTAAATATCCGATTTATTAATCAGAAAATAGCATGCCCTAGCTGCATCTGACGTCAGGCTAATTGAACACGGTGTTTGGTGAGGTTTCGTCCAAATAACGTTGGGTGGAATCTGGTCTTCCGTTGTTTATCAGCTGCGTTGTAGACTACGCCATGCAAAAGTCGTAATTGTCTATGTTGGCTTGATACTTAGTGTTGATATCATGGTCGAATATATGATCGAATGGCTACTTTGTTGTCTGAGGCGTTTCTTTGTTGAAATTTGGCTTCAACTGATGCAACGTAGGCCTTCGATGTAATGTAGGCTAGTCATGCAGTTCACCAACTCATATCGTTAAAATGTCCCAAATGTCCCAATTTCCCTCGGTCTTCGTGTTATACAAGTTGTGGATGAGGGGTTGGCGAGGCGTTTTCTATAGGTGTAACATTACTTACATTTTAAGATGGACGCATAGTCAGCGGTATGTGGAATGAGGGGTGTTTCTCAGCCTAAAATGGCTGTCTGGTCCTCTTTTACACGCCTTTATATTAAAGTTAGTGTACTTTAATATTAAAGAACATCTGTGTTTTGTTTTATTTCTTTCGAAATCAACACCTTCAAACATTGTTGAATTACATTATAGCGAAGGGTTGTAAGCACTCCCTTGTTAGTGGTTGTGCTAAAAGCTCAGCGTTTTGTTTATGTGAAAAGTTAACTGTCGATCAAGCATTAACCTGTGAAAATGTTTCCAAGTACATGACAACAAGTTAGATTTTGTATCATTGGCTCAGTAGTCAGTTTTTCAGACACCACTGGTCAATGAAAACTTTGATTTGGTGTAAAAATGCTCTATAGCAGAGTTGAAGTGCAAATATGAAAATAGACAATGTTGAATGGCCTAATGTATGCAATGTGCTAGTTATGACTATGCAAACTATGACAAACTATTAGTTGATGAAGTTAGTTACAGCCAGTGGTTGCAAGGGGCCTAAGGTAAACAAACTATCATGACTGATCAGTGGTCAGAATACTCCAGTCATTCCTGGATGGATTAGAGTAGACCATCTACTACATTGGGTGTCAATTGGTCTTGATGTACAAACTTGGGAGTATGAGTTTGTAAAATAGGCCTAAATGCTAAACATTGCTCAGGTTTTACTGGTGCTCTGGACTTCATACATATATATCTTTAGAAGCATTTTCACTGGAGTTACAGCCATGCACCAGGCATTCATTCGTTCTGCCATGACCGTGTTCATGTCTAAAGGAAGGACTTGGAATGGTTTCCAGAGCTGGATGTTCCCTTAAGGTTGTTATACACCTCAAGGTTGTTATACACCTCAACATGGAAACATGTTAAGCTCAGCCCCAAACAGGTTTTGCACCAGAATCTCCCTGGGGGCTGTTCTGAGGAAGGCGTGCACGTATAACCTCATGTTTGCATTTGTATGCATCTAGGAAAAAAAGATATCATTGCAAAGAAGGAAAAACTTCATCTACCCTCCACCTTACTAGATCGCTGAGCATTTTCTTTAAAGTAGTTCTCTGAAGTTATTATTGTTCTTTATTTTGTTGTAGTAAGTTTCAACTAAATGCAAACTTTTACCCAGTTGTGCTATCAAAATTGTGATGAGGTCCTCTTAGTTCTTTAATAGAGATGTTTGACTGAACCTGCTCATCTGTATTAAGGGCTCTTTGCATATTTGACATTATGACAGCCAATTGAGTATTGTGTATTGTCATACAAAATGTCTTCATCAAATCTCAGTGTGTTTTTGCTATTTGATAAATGTAGTGTTTACAGTAATGTAAACAGGAGTCATTGTAAGGGGTCATTATTATTCAGTAGATCAGTGTGTTTATAAACATTTGCCTCCTTTCCACAGGCGAGCGGGTCTTGGGCTATTCAGAGGAGCCCTGTTACCTGTGGTTCGTGATGGAGTTCTGCGAGGGTGGTGACCTGAACCAGTTCATCTTGTCACGGCGGCCTGACCCACGCACCAACTCCAGCTTCATGCGTCAGCTGAGCAGCGCCGTGGCCTTCTTGCACCAGAACAGCATTGTGCACCGCGACCTCAAGCCAGACAACATCCTCATCTCTGAGCGCTCGGGCACCCCCGTGCTCAAGGTGGCCGACTTTGGCCTGAGCAAGGTTTGCGCAGGGCTGACCGCTGGCGGACAGGGCTCGGCGGCAGGCCGTGAGAGAGGTGCGTCAGCTGCTGGCCGTGAGGAGGGGATGGCAACCGTATGTGTCAATAAGAACAGTGTTAACGTCAACAAGTGCTGGCTGTCATCAGCGTGCGGCTCCGACTTCTACATGGCACCCGAGGTATGGGAAGGCCACTACACGGCCAAGGCGGACATCTTTGCGCTGGGCATCATCATCTGGGCCATGATCGAGCGCATCACATTCATCGATGCCGAGTCCAAGCGAGAGCTGCTGGGCACGTACGTGCGACAGGGCAGTGAGATTGTGCCGGTGGGTGAGGCCCTGCTGGGCAACCCAAAGATGGTGCTGAGCATCCCGCAGCGCCGGCGATCGCACATGTCTGACGGCGTTCGGCAGCTGCTGCGCGATATGCTCGCTGTTAACCCACAGGACCGACCAGACGCTCTCGAGCTGCACAGCCGCGTTGGCCAGGTCACCTGCGCTGCCTGACCCCTGACCTTTCTCAAGACTCTTTCAGGTATTCTCACCAACCCTGTTGATGTGTCCAGAGGTTTGAATGTTGCCTGTCTAGATTACATGGGTACGTCTGTGGCCTAGTAACAGACATATTAGTGAAAGTTTTTTTTTTTTCTTTTGCACAGATGTTTCTTCTTTTTCTGTTTCTGAGGCAGAGGTTCCGTCCAGTGCGTTCGACTGGAAACTGCAAAAAAGATTGTTGATTGTTGCCTGTAGTTCTGGTAATGTAGGATAAAAGGATGGAGATCAGTGGGTCTTTACTCAAGAGTAGATGTTGATTCTTAGCCACTTGAATGTGTTATGAGGGAAATCCTACAGTCTTTTTTACAGGTAGTGCATTAAGTAAGGGATAATGAACAACAAGACGTGTGTATATCGGTGAATATTGCACTTTTGAGGTGGTGATGAGGCCCCGAGCGAAGGGGCCTTTACACCTCGATAAGTGCAAAATTCACCAATATACACACGCTGTGGAGTTCATTATCCCTCTTGTACCACTGTTGCCACGTCTGCTATGTAGTTTTGCTAACAATTTACATGTTTTGATAGCTAACACAGACAGAACTACTTCTTTCTGCCGCACAATGCCTCATTCAAAACTTACTGGAATAAACTGCTGTTATTAGTTCTAAATGGATGGTTGCTATGATCAAAAGTGGGTCATTAGTTCAGTCTGTCATTGTCTAGCACCGCATCTAAAGATTCTATCCCATCTTGGCTTTTGTAAAATTCCTATACTCCCAAACACAGCGTAACAGACTTAAAATCCATCTCAGTCACTAGTTAAAATGTTGCTGTGTGGCTAACGTCAGTCAGGCTGCTAAATTGTAACCTTGTGTAAACATGACAGTTCATTTAAACTTCACAGCGAGTTGGACGAATTTATATACAAGTGTATTACGGCCAGAAAAGTGGAATTTCTTTATAGTTCTATACACGTTCTACATAGTGCATCACAATAGGAAATTTGATTAAGCAGTGCTATAAACAAAACAACAATATTACCATAAGTGGTATATAATTTGCAGTAAAATCCCTGCAGTAAAAAAAACCCTGTGCTGTGAATCCCTTGGGTGGCATTCCCAACTAAAATACGCACTGGGGCTTGTCACTTAGGGGTAAGAGGGGATCTGTCCTCTGCAGGAGTGGATCATGCAGCTGAACTTGCATAAGACTGATGACGTAATGCTGCTTTGACTGATATGTGTGACATCCTTACGCAGTACAGCTGCAGATAAGCAAAATGCTGTTTTGACACGCTGAGGTTTTAGTAATGCTTTAAACATATTGGAATTTGTTGTCTGGCATTGTATGTTTGGTTTTTGAAGCAGTGGTCACATTTGTTGTCAGATGATATGTTGGTTGCCTTGGTGAGAATGACTGTGCTATGCTAGTTCATTGTACACTTTTGATAAAGAAAATAGGCCTACTACCCTGTATTTACAGGAAGACGGCATTTCAGGTCAACAATAATGTTGTAAGGGTAATCCAAGGGTTGTAGGGTAACATCTATATACTTATTTTTGTGGCAAAAGCTGATTATTCCCAATCATTTAAAACAATCTTGTCAAAAGAGCATGTTGTGAAAATGACTAGAGGGCTGCAGCATATTGGCCCCCTCAAACTGCATTTCAAGTTTCCCCCCATACACCTTTTCTCTCCAACTTCATTTCCAAAAATGGGCTTTTGCCTGAAAAACTGGAGCTACCCACTTGGCAGACAATTTCTATAGACTTGCTCTTCTGACCTTGTATAAATTCAGTGAAACATTGAACCTTTGATTTCAGATGATACCCGCACTGATAAAATAGCCCTTGTTGCTCTAAAGACACCTTGATCAACATGCCCTGTCTGTGTGGACAGTAAAAGTGGTATTCAAACATAAGGAAAGGATCAGGGGTACCTTCATCCCCCTTGTCTGCGTGCATGACAGCCTGTGCTGAGGACCTTTTGTTTGCCCCTGTGCATGCTGGGAGAGCTGTTACACAACTGCACTCACTGGCCTACCCCACCCCCGCTTTCCCCTAGCTTCTCTCTCTCTCTCTCTCTCTCTCTTCCTCTGCCACCCCCCCCCCCCCCCCCCCCCCAATGGAGAATCAGAATCTGCCACATGGCAGGGTCTTGGAAAGGTGCCTCACAGGCAGCCAACCTCCCTGGGGCTGGATGGGAATCTTTTATTGTTTGGTCTTTCACCTGGACAGAAAGTGTTAATAAGGATTAAGTGGAATCCAATGAGTCAGCATTTTCTTAACATCACAAAGCTGTGCTTTTGTGCTTAGAAACGGTTTCATCTGAATACCTGGATATTGGTTGTAATGATAGGCTTTACGTGAGAGAGATGAACTGTAAGGGAGACCGAGGTGAACATTGGTTCTCTTTCTGTAATGTGTGAATATTTGTGTACAAATTCAGATTATTCATTGTAAACTTAAACAGAAATGGCCATAAGCAGGTATAGATAGATAGAGACAGAGAAACTTTATTTATCCAGAGGAAATTAAGGTGTCCAGTGCCTGATACACAACATACATACACACAGGCACACTGGCATATGACATGCACACATACACATACTACAAAACTACATAGGAAGATATCAATGATGTGCCATTACAGTAAAATTGGTTGTTACATGTTAAAGAAGCGCGGTGGAAGAATGCAGAAGGGTGCAAAGGTTCGTAGTGGGACTGTCAGTGCAAGTACATTGCCAGCACAGATTATATATCTTATTCCAGTACAATAGGCTACATAATAAGTTAGGCAGCCACTAGACCTGTGTGTCTTTATGTATTTTTGAATGCACCTCTGGCTACTGCTTATCTTGCTTTATGGTGTACCCCCTCTGAAAATGTGGTTGCTGAGTACCCACATGTAGGTGTCCATGCATAGGTCAGGTTTGCCATGGCTATAACCAGAGAGTGAGGTAGCGTAGTGGTTAAGGTGCCTGGCTAGGATGCTAGTAACCTGGAAATTGTGGGTTTGAATCCTGGTTGACACCATTGTGCCCTTGAGCAAAGCACTTAACCCCAAGTTGCTCTCTCTAGGGGAGACTGGCCCTGAACTGATTGATAGTTGTGATAAATGTAAGTCGCTTTGGATAAAAGTATCTGCTAAATGCATAAATGTAAATGTAATGGGGAGAGAGAGAGGAATTTTGTGAGGAATGCCTTTGTCTTCTAGGGGGTGGGGGAGTAGCTCTCCTAATGAGGACATTACAGCTGTCTGAAGCCTGCTCCTCAGAATCGCAGCGCATGTACTCCACTACCATCCCCCCCTTTCTTTTCTGTTCCCTGGCTCAGTCACTCGCTCACTCCATCTCTGTGGCTGTCTCTGTCCTCCCCCCTACTCTGCGTCGTTCTTCTTGTCTGGCTTGTCAGACTGTCTGATAAACAAAGACTTTGTTGCATTTTGCCTCGGAAAGGCAGAGGGTCATGGGTTTCTGTGGATCATTGAGTGACATGTCTGTCTGCATGATGCGATGCGATTTTTCCATTCATGTTTTTAATTCGTAATTTTTAAATATATGACTTGATATTTGTTTAAGTGGTCTTCCCCACACCATGTAGCTGATAATAGAAACCTTAGAAACTAATAAGTGAACCTTACATACATTGTTTTGATCATCCAGTAGCTCTCTGTTATCACACAGCCCTTTGGAATATGTGTCCTGAAAAGGCCAAAAAATTAAAATAAAATAGGCAGGACAGAAAGCACACAGAGAGAGTGCAGCTCCCTAGAAAGAACGGCAAAGAAGTAGGTTGCTGAATGATACAGAAACTGACGCATCCTCAGGGGACGACAACAAAGAGGTTCCACAGAACGGGGTCAGAATATGAGGGAGGTCAATGTGCAGTTGTTCAGCACACTGTGTTCTTCAGTGCTGGGTGTATCAGGACAGTAAGAGTGCATGGATACAGGCTCTGCCTTAGGCTCGGGTGGATACAGAAAGAGGTGTTGGTGTGTTTGGTTTAAATGTGCACGAGGAAGAGGTAGGAAATGCATGTATGCTCGTGACTTTAGCAGCGTAGCGGGCGGCTGAACCCGTTGACCCTGAGTTTTCCATTCAAAAGCATTGCCTTCACCAGTGTCTGACTGATGGCCAGTGTCTCATTGAGGCTGAGGTTTGTTAGTGTGTTTGTTTTTTTGTTTGTTTGATAGATACATTATATGTTGTGTATGCCAAGATGCTTGGTGTATTTATGCCATAAGGAGATTTTGTGTTGTCGTCCCTCATTGGGAAAAAGTCTGAACTCATTGACCCTTCTGATTTTTGGCGTTTCTTTTAAAAATAGGTGGTCTTTACCATAAGCAGTTCATCAGTAGTGACTTGGCTGCCTTGTTTAGGGGTGGAGGAGGACAGTAGACTTTACCTCTGTAGTGCTGCATGTTCTGTTTGCCAAGGCTTGAAGTTCTGCAGTTTGAGGAGGGAACCGTCAAGAGAAGGTTGTCACAACATGTTTGGTGGGGATGTTTTGCCTTAGTGTAGATGCACTCAGGGTTACCGCCTTCACTGCTGGGCGTGTGTGTGTGTGTGTGTGTGTGTGTGTGTGTGTGTGTGTGTGTGTGTGTGTGTGTGTGTCCCTATTCCTTTAGGGGCGGAGTGGGCAGTTGAGAGAGGTCAATGTGCAGTTGTTCAGTTGCTCACTGTTAATAGGCTGCAGTGGCGAGTTTTACTGCATCTTACTCAGCACATACTTGAAATATTTATCTTTCTCTTTTCTCACTAGCTCTCTCTCTCTCTCTCTCTCTCGCTCCCCTTCTCTTTCTCCCTCTCTTATGCCATCAGTATGTCTCTCTTTTAAAGTGTGGCCGAGTTGTTCAGTGTTCTGTGTTTTGTGTCACTCCCCTCCGGTTCAGTGTCATCCAGGCTCTGCAGATGCATCATGGTTCTGCTGTGGGCACCAGGCTGAGGTGATGCCCATCCCAGCCCATCCCAGCCCTCCCCTCCCCATACTGCCACTGCCTCGGCATCACGTCATGCACATCACATCATGGCACTTTTGTTTATTTGTTTGTTTACTTGCTGGCCTTGTCCTCACACTGGGTCGCTGTTGATATTACCCAGGCTCCTCTGCTGGTGTGCGTGTGTACGTGTGTGTGTTGTGGTCATAACGGTCACATCAGAAAACCCATTTGAGGCTAAGCCATGCGGTAGGCAGCACTGGTCCCGTTATGCAACAGGGAGAGGGACTTGAGTTTGCACGCCATTCCTGCATCAGTGCACTCTTTATTTAGCCCCCCCCCCTCCCTCCTCCTCCTCCTCCTCCTCCCCTCCCCCTCCTGCTAGTTTCCCAAAACACAGACATTGAAAATGAAGTGGAGCTTGCACGTCAAGGCACACAAAATGGTGGAGGCCATGCCTTCTCTCTCTCTCTCTCTCTCTCTCTCTCTCTCTCTCTCTCTCTCTCTCTCTCTCACTCTCACGCGCGCGCACACACACACACACACACACACACACACACACACACACAGAGCTCAGAAGCTAGTTTGCAGCTTGTTTGTTTCTGCAGCGATTGCGCCCCAGGGTGAGACGCTTCTCTGCAATACAGATGTGTGTTTTTGTGTGAGGCATATGATCTCACAATGTGCGAGTCATGATTTATCTGTACGAAATCCATGTGGAATTTCAGCTGAGAGGAACAGCCACAACCACTAAAATGTATCATTAAACAGTTTTAAACAGCACCTGAACAAGGATCCATGGGTAAAGATGTCCAGAATGTTAGCATAACTGTTTCATGTACAGTGCCTCCAACCCAGCATGTGTGGGGGTTGTGTACAATTTGTGAACTGTTTGCTTTAAAGGACTGCTATGCTCATGTCTGCTGCTCTCTCTGTCTCTCTCCATAGATTCTCCTTGTCTGTGTTCTTCAAAGGGACTGTTTTTGTTTTGAAACTGTGAAGCCCCATCACTACCATCAATATAATGTGAAGAAAAGAGGTTCAACATCCTCCGAAATGAGAGATTCCACGGATCTTCTTTTTTTGTTTCCTTGTTCATTTCTAATTTTATGCTATCCGATTGAACTTTTAAAACTTAGTTTGACTTGAGGAATGTTAGACTTTTTTTGTCTGATTACCAGGAAATGACAGTCAGTAAAACGGTTTGCGTAGGCTGTTGATGTGGCTCAGTTCCATTTCATTTTCATTGGCCATCACCCGCTGCTGTGTTAAGTGGGGGAACGTAAGGGATATGCCAGGTGTACTTTAGGTTGGGTTGTTTTGCCAGCGGTGTCCTATGTACAGACAAGCCTGCCTGCTTGCTCCATCAACAGCTTTTCCAATGTCACCTCGCCTCCACCCAACACATGCATACCACGCAGTAGAGTTGCACCTTTCTCAATACAAATAGAATTCATTAGGGATTGTATGATTTAGGTTTTTTAGTGTTTTCCCATCAGGAGATGCATGTTTTTTGGCTCTTTTAATTTTTTGCCTCTTGTAATTCTGGTAATGACAAAAATGCTGTGTTAGAATAATTTTTCTTCAACCAGCATCCAACATAAAAAAAACAATTCTCCTGCAATTCTGCGTGCCTTGAATTTTAACTTATTTTGGAAGTGAATTAAAACATTTTGATTCACTTCCCCAATCAGATTATGACTTGCAGTAAAAATCCCTTTTTTGTTACTCCAAGAAACCCTTTTTTAAGAGGTGCAGTTAAAGTCTATGGTTGCCACAGCAGATGTCATGAGATTATTTATGAGCTGCGAGACCCTAATAGGTTATCTCAGCCCCCAAAGAAATATCCTATCGAATGATGCCAGTTGACCTTACTTTGAAATGGCAAAGAGATTTCCTAAAGGGCCATGAATGAGTGTGGATCTTTTTGATTGTTTGTTAAAGTACACTCATCCCAGTACCCTTTCTGTGTCCCGGTGATTGAGTCTTTGTGCTTGGTTATGAAGGAGACTGGCAAAATCAGTGGTCAACCCTGAATTGTACATTGTAGGCTTTAAAATTTTCAGATGTCATTAACAGTTGATCTTATCTACCCTGTTAAGTGATGGTGCAGAAAGAAATAATCACATAGTTGCAGACAAATCAATACTAAGTCAATTTCATTTTCATTTCTAACTTATGCTGGTCAGAAATGTCTGCAATCAGAAGTAATACCTTCTCAGTCCCAAAATGTTTGCTAAAGATTTTGGCTTTTTGAAAAGTCTAGCTTTTGAGTTCATAGTTGATGATTAAATAGGAATATTTCAGTTCACATCATAGGTCTCATCACAGATCGTTTGTCTGTTGCACATCTACTAGTAGCATGGTGCAAACTATAGTTTTGTGAGTCACAAACCCTAGAGCAGCCACCTTCACCAGGCTCACTTACTTCTTGTCCTTTTGTGCAGCTCACCCCAGCACATCAAGGCTCCATTGTAGATACCTCAAATCTCAAATTAGTATTGATATTACACATGTAACAACAGCAACAGCAAAATAGATGGATTAGCTCTACAGAAAGGTGTATACATGCCACATCAATGTGAAGTGTTTGTGCAATTTCACAGTGCAGTTTGTTGTCAGTTTAAGTCGCTAAACATGTGCCTGTGCCTGGAGTCAGTTTTAGTTGTGTGTGTGTAGTTCTACCTCAGTGGTTTTTACTATTATTTGTCTCCAGAAACTTCTGGCGGTATTCTAAAGTATGTGGGTTAGTGCCAAGCCTGTACAAGTTCATTCAGAGTAAGTGTTAAAACTTTTGCTCTTCATAGATGAGCATGATTTTGTTTTCCTTTGCTTGGAGAATGAAGCCATAGGACTCTTTAATTAGATGGTTCCCTACCTATGAGTGAACTTAGCCAGGTTTTTTTGCTAACCAACTACATGTTCCAGATTGACAGTTCCAGCGTTTCATTATGTGTGTATTGGAGAACAAATGTTTTGATGACTGGATGGGTGCTTGGACTTAAGAGGACTGTATTCAAATGGACCAGAACAGCTTTGAAGAGGAAGTGGGTTGATTTCATTTCAGTATTCCTCTCATGTGTAAAATACTACCTATAGTGTAAGGTTTTAGTATTCTTTTGCTTTTCTTTGGGGAACAGTAACAGGAAGGCTCTGTTGTTTTGCTTTAAACAGTGTTTTCTTTGGTTAAAAACTGCATTTAGGGTTATGTTTACCAGTGAACCTCAAGCAGGTCAACCAATCCTGAAAGGTTTTGTTTTACCATAAAAATATGATGTGTTTTTGACCACCATTTCTAAAGATTTGGTTTTTATCAGAAGAGGCAGAAATAGCGAGAAAGTTAGAGTTCAGGGGTATAATTCCAAACACCATAGTCTCCCACTAAGTAAGTAACCTTGGTGGCAACTAGTCAGCAACTGTTGTGTTGGGTTTTGCACTCCTGATCAGTTGGATATCTCAGTACAGTAACTGAAAGTTGAAGCACGCTTCAAGTGTTTTATTTAAGTGTCACATAATTGTGTAGTGCTAACAATATTATGATCATTTCTTTTTCGTTCTTTTCCTGTTTTCATGTTTAATATTGAGTAAGCAGCAGATACACTGTAAAGACCTCATATTTCTCTACCTGTTGTCATCTTGTTTGCTGTGAATCTCTCAAATAAGTTACATGTTTCCTCCACTTTGCAATTCCATTGGCCTGGCAAGCGAAGGGACCAATACTTTAGTTTTTGTGTTTGGAAATGATGTGATTAATTTTGTTTTCTTCATTTTATTTTTTCCCATTTAATCTTTTAATAGGGATTAAGCTTTTGCAATGTGATACGAATGGACATGAAAGTTTGCTTTAAGTTTGTTTCATGGCTTGTGGTTTTTCTTGGATGATGCATGTGGAGTATTTCTTTTGTACCGAAATATTTTTAAAATGTTTTTTTTTTAACCCCTGTATTTTTTTTATTATTATTTTGCTAAATTAAATTAAATTCCTCTTGGGTACACCTGGAATCTGAACCAGTTGTCAGGCATAGTGGCTTCTTAATGATTTTTTCTTTCTTTTTTTTTTTTTTGGATGATGATTTTATTTCTAATAGGCTTACGTTATTTTTTTTTCTCTTAGTTCTGGCCCTATGAACAGTCTGATAATTAGTTCCTCACAGTTTACAACAGCATAGGTTCACCATTACCCAATTGAGATGCACCACCCTGACAAACCTAAATCTGCCCCATCTTTCACAAATTGAGAAGCACTGTAATTGGATCTGCTCAAAACACTTATGTCAAGTGTGAGACGATTCCATATTGTCAGGGTGGTGTTCTCTTTGTGGCTGCACTTTGTGAATGCACTTGCAGTTCAATTATGAGTAGCTAAAAAGTAGACATTTGGTAGTCTGTTCATTACGACCAGAGGAAGTACTCGTCTGACACTTTATCTGATCTGTGAATTCTTTCATTCTGAGCAGAGTTCCGCCATTTTGGCATAGGGTTGTTACAGAAAAAAACAACCAAACAGACAATAAAACCTCTCTTGTTACTAACCTCTTCTCTATGCAACCCTACCTACTCTGCATGACAGGCTAGGCAGTTCTATTCTGCTTCTGCATTTCACTGTTAAGAACATGTGCTCTTGTTCAGGATGGAGCATGGAGAGGGAATCTCATAGCTTTGTACAATGTGAATATATCCTGTTCCCAATGACTTGTACAGTTTTTTGCCATAGAGCTCATTGAGTGATAGATCCTTCAGTGAACCATGTTGCTGTCGTTGTAAGCAGTGAATAACTTTTTGTTTTGTTTTGTTTTGTTTTCCTTTCAATAAACTCCTGCAAAAATTATGATCTCCAGACTCGTCTGTGTTTGGACTACACACAGGCAAACATGAATGAATCCCTCGGATGGGCTAATGTGATGAGAGTGGGAGTGAAATGTTTCATTGGAGGATGCCTCTGTGTGAATTGGGATAAGCCTGCTGTGACCAATTTCGTTTTCTCAGCGTGGGTTGGCACTGGTCACCAAGCGACTGTCTGTACTTGTTTTATTTGGCCTGATACTGCACTAGTACCAGTTGGCAAGTCGTGGTTAGTGGCTTGGACAGGATCATCCCTTTTGAAAACAAGACGGCTAGCTAGAGGGAACCTTTTGTTTTGTTTCAGCACAATCCAGCTTTTACAGAGTAGAACAAAATGTCCCTCACTCATGAGACAAAATAAATAGGAAAAAAAGAAAACTGGCTAACCAGGGTTTGCAAGGGTGGTTGTTAATGAGGTTTCGAATCAGGAAACAAACAAGTGTGATTTACTAGTAGTCACTTCAATGGGTGGAGTAGAGTGTTTTACTTCCCTATTCATCCATAGAGACAGGTCACCATAGTAATGGGGCCCAGGAAAAAACATATGCTGAACATAGATCACATGCTTGTTAACCTCTCTCTTTACTGAGCAATGGGGTTTACTGTCTATGTAATCCTGCTTTAAAATGTGACCCCCATAGCAGTAAATCGTCATCGTCAGTGAATCCTAAACTCATATAATCTCAAGGTCTGTATCTCATACCTGAAGTTTAACACCTCAGGCAAGGCATTGCTGTTGTGTAACAGCTTCTTAAGATGGTTTTGTTTAACATGATGTGTGTTTGTTTGAGGGGAGGTGGAGTCGACACTGAGCTGTGAAGACCTGAGGGCTCAGAAGAGCTTTTTCAAGCCCCAGTGCCATGTGCAAATGACACTCAGTATACTCAACTAGGGACAAGATGTTTGTAGTGAAGGTTTCACTAAGCTACTGAGTAATCTGTGGACAACAGGGCGCCTATAGAGATCTTCTTGGGGTTGGGCAACCAACATTCACAACAACCCTACTGGGACTATAAGGGCCAGAATGCAGCTGAACGCATGGTAACGATATGTGTTCTAGTGGAGGGGGGAGGGAATGTGTACGTGCTTTCAAATGTATGGCGGTGGGGGAAGGGAAAGCCTTGTACTCGCTGACCTCAAGAAACGAGGGAAAACGCAGATCCGCAATGGAGGTCAGTCATCTGGTGTGTTACGTCAGCGGCTGTAGTTCTCTGTGAGGGGAGAGTGGCTAAATGCACCCGTTGACCTCACCAACTGTGAGTGAATGTATATATATGTAGCTCATAACCAAACAAATCTACCCGTACACTTTTATATTTTGAACACTTCCTGCAAACATTATCACATAAATATGATCAGGCATGGGGTTGTATCGTTGCGAGAAAAAAACCAAAAAGAGCTGCAGTTGTGAGGGACTGCGTTCTTTGTGATACAAAGGACAACAAAGAGGAAAGGAGCACAAGCTTCGTTCCATCCATTCTACATGGCAAGCATTGCATTTTGATACTCCTCTGGATTAGTCCCAAATGATTGTCTCTTTCTCCACATGCCTATAGGCGCATACAGCACAGCACATCTCCCTGTGAGTGGAGGTCCAATGATCCAGTCAATGAAAACAAGGCACAGATGGATTAGTTAGGATTTTTGTCACATGGAAACATCTCAGAAAGGACAGACTATACATAAGTAAGGCTGCATGAGGCAGACTGATTAGGCATCTTTGTGACAGAATACACAAGACTGAAGGCCCAACACAGAGCTCCTGTAGAAACTGAACTTTGAGACATAGCTGTGTGTGTGTGTGTGTTTGTGTGTGTGTTTGAGGGATGTTAGGGGAGAGTTAGCAGTAAACATAACAGAGGGAGTCAGCATAGTCTCATTTCCTAAAGCAAAACAAAAGCACTAGAGCTTTCAATTAGGAGGTTTACCACAGAACCTGAGTTCACTGCACTCACCAGTAGCAAGCAAGAGCTAACATCACAGTGGAAGAATCATCTACGTTCTCCCACTTCCTGCTTAACCCCAGAGCAAAACAGAAATGTCTTTGCTGGGAGATTTGACAAGACAGTTGTATATGTCCCTGTATAGAGCAGAGAAACTGACAATCAAGTCAAATACATGGTTTAGAGACTTCTCTGCCTTTTGCTCTCCACTCATTTGACAAACTTGTTAAGTAGGTTGATGAAATCAGCTAACCTAAAAGGATGCAGCAAATACTATGGGTGTAGGCTATCAGCTCACAGACCAAGCATCAGGGCAAAATATGCATGCGTGTGTGTTTGCCCCGTTTTGTCTAATACCCCACTCTACTGGATATAACCCACACTAGAGACTATTAAGCTTGACCCGCGCCTAGGGCAATAACACTTCTTTGTCTGGTGCCGTGTTTTGACAGATGCCTGACAAGCCTGCTATTGTATGCTGAGCCCGGGATATTGACGTTCCTGCTCAAGTCCTTGTTCTATTGTCTGGCTGGTCCAGTGTGTTTCCGTTCTCTGTTCAGTCAGGGTCACCACACATCTTTAATCCTAATCTCACCAATCTAATCAGGTCTGCAGGTGGAATGGTGCTGGGATCTACTGCCTGTAAGGGACCTGCAGATATGTGGCTCAGTCCAAACAATTATGGGAAATGATGGTCTTCTGTCAGACTTGACTGAGTGAAGACTGAGGGGGAGTGAAAGGTAAATAAATATCAGTTTGCTGTCTCACTGAATCTACACTTTACTCTTTCATGTTCCACATTATGTATGTGCTACTTGTGTGTATTAGAAGTGCTTACTTATGTTATGTCTACCAATGTCTAATCCAGAAACAGAGACTGGCATGTGTCTGATCCAAAAACACTAACCGGACGCTGTTCCAGTGCCTGTTATGTTCATTTTAAATTATCTTTCAGAAATACATTTTTGGTCAATAAATAAATACATAAACACATAAATAAACTAACACATATTGCCACAGATTGTTTATTGTCTAATTTTTTATGTTGTGAGAAAATCCCTCAGTGTTGCTGTGCTCTGTGTACATTTTTGGTAAACATATTACCAGTGCCAATAGCAATATGTTCTTACCGTGATATTAACACGTAAAAGTTTTTATATTTTTTATGAGACTGATTTCATTTTATGTCAATCTGAGTCAACCTCTGCTCTTCACCACAGTCAGAGTGGGGAATCGCCGAGGTAAAACTACTGAATAGGCCTTACATTCTTGTACTCACTTGCACTATTAAATATCCTTGAGGAGATACAGTATGTATTATGCATCTAATTAGATTCATGGCATGCCATTGACTGTCTCTTTCAGTGAACAAAAACAACCTGAGGCATTTGGGCCCAGTGAACACATGCTATTGTGTTACCAGGACAGGCCCATACAGACTCTCTCTGCTCTCGATTTAACAGCTCTTCAAGGCTCCATGTTTAATCTCCATTGGAAGACCAGCGTTTGACCTGGTGTGGATTAACCAGTGGGTGAATTGGGGAATGTACTCTTGGCTACAGTTATAAATAGATTGACGTCAGGACAGCAGAGAAATTAGCCTTGTCTAAATGGAAATGCTTAAGGTAATTGCTACACTTTCCCAATATCCTGGCCTGGTAATAAATCCAGACCCTTGTACTACACTTTCATTTCTTACAGAGGGTCTGGACATTTGATAGTGAGATTTGATTGCTTGCTTGAGGTGTTTAAGTTTAAAAAGACTGGATCAGGCCCTGACTGATAGCTTGCCTTGACTGATGGCATTCTAGCTCTGCATTCACAACACCTCCCTCTGTTCGCTGATTGGACAGGTTAAAATGCCTCCTGAAACAACAAGCTCAGTGGGATCAAATCCAGACTAGCACGGCAGGAAGATGATAATCAAGCGGAAGTGCTGGAAAGGCATGGCCAGGCCTCCAACATCTTCAGCCCAGGCCATCTTATTGAGGCTTTAGATAGACGTTGTTTATTACATTAAAGTACTGGTATGTACAATAATGTCCAGAGAATCATTACCAGCTGTAGGATGTATGCTAATGTTCATAAAATCATTACCAGCCATAAGGTGTGCAATATGCTTCATGCCCAATTTCTTAGACATACCTCATGGCATATACAATTCATACTGTCTATCATATCCAGTGGTTTATAGAGGTAATGTTATGAACGTGCTCTTCTGCTTCCTTAACATTGCTGCACCGGGTCGTGCACCTGGACTTAATTATGGTCACTGCTGAAGAATGCTCTGAAATGGCCCTTGGTTGCTGTGTCACAACAGTGTCCTGCATGGAATTAGGTCACTTAAAATGGCTGGGTAGTGCGTCAATACAGAAAAGGAAAAAAGGTTAGGTTAGATCTTCATCAAGGCTGATTTAAAGGGCTTTAAATAACTGGCTAATGTCATGGACACCTGAACGATGACAATCCAATAGGTCAACTCTAAAATAGTAATTCCTTTGCTTTCTCCAACAGCTACTAATGTACAGGTGCAACACTGACTCACTGCACAACAAACAGTAGCTTTGTCTCATGCCATAATTCTTTAGTCACTCTGAGCTTAAATTGTTTTTTATTGCAACATTTTACCGCAGTTTGATCTTACATGTTCTGTTCAAGGAGTATGAAGCACAGAGTAACAAGGCCATTAGAGGTGCAAGAACATACACCTAAATATCTAACATTGGCTCTCAAAAACAAACCGTACACAGTGCTTTTTCTAAGTGCTTCGTTGACTTACTCAGCCATAGAATACAGTCCAAGATGTCTAACACAACAGGGACTGTTAAATACTGATACTGCCAATTTGGTGTGTGTGTGTCTAGGTGTGAGTGTGTTTCAGTTTAGACCATGCATATAACATGAATTTATGAGCACATGAGTAGCACATGATTTGATGAATATCTTGTCAATCTGATGGAAACTTCATACCTTGTTAGTGTGCGTGCAGACTACTGTTGGCTGAAAATACACATATAACTTAACTGCTTCCACCTAGTGGCCATTGTGAGATTTTTTTTTTTTTTTTAATTGTGTTAATGATGTTGTTTAGAAAACTGTGATAATGGTTAAAACTCACAGAAAAATGTGTCATTGGAATATCTTAAACTGATGGATCATTTTTTAAAAGCCTGTCAACATAGAAGCATCGAAAAATGAACGTGATAAAATTATTATATAATACAGATCTTATATAATGCAAGCCCAATTTATCCCTGCAGCAGAGCTCCAGAATCCACATCCAAATAAATAAACAAATAAACAAATACAATAAACAAATAAATACAATTATCCAATATTCACTTGTCTTCAATATTTATTTAATTATATTGCAGAGGTAGACAAAGGCAGTCCATGTTTGACTGTATTCACAGTCAGATTTTCAGTGTTAATAGGCTTATGCTTTACAGATTTGTTCTTTGATTGTTCAAAAATAAAAATTCAAAAGCATTATTTAAGTTACACATTTCATTAAATGTGTGTGTGTGTGTGTGTGTGTGTGTGTGTGTGTGTGTGTGTGTGTGTACGTATGAGAGTGCACATTCATAGGGGCGTGGTGAGAGAGACAGAGATTAGCTCACATAATATCAACTCAGGGATTAAGTTCAACACATACCTTATGTAATACCCCTGTCATTGTATCAATGGGTCTCTAAAGGGTAGGGATGGAAACTTTGAACAGCTGTGGTTGCTATGATAAGAGTGGGACATTTGTTTATACATACACTAAATGCAGACTACCTAGTCACTTGACTACCTGGACAAAAAATGTTCTCTGTCCTTTGAGTTTGGGTCAAGAGTACCTGAACCTGCAATGCTAACATTCATAATGAGATATAGCCTACTTAAACAGGCTACATTCATAATGAGATATAGCCTACTTAAACACAATGTTTGTATTAATATGGTAATATTACTATTACTAACGCACAAATAATACCAGATAATATTCTACAGGTTTTGTTTGTTTGTTTGTTTGTTTGTTTGTTTGTTTGTCTGTTTTTTGTAAAACTCATGGCACATTTAGTTTTACCCAAATACAGTTTACCATTATGGCATGAGTTACAGTGATGCTTAAATGTTTCAGAAATAGTCTAACCAAAATAACTTCAATGACTGTTTAAAATCTTTTTACCTCATTCACTAACATGAAGGCAACATAAACACATATGTAATGATTCATTCTGATTTCATGTCAATTTCACCTTAGTCTAGAATTAATTAACGTTGTACCAGTTGATTGTGGTTTCACTACCACTTAATAACCACTGGGTGGGGACATTTACCAAAATAAACTATAGGTGTACCTCGGCACGTGATTCTGCAACATTTTCACCAGCGTGAAGTGAACCACTCGGCGTTACTGCAGAACCGTTGCAGGACAGCTAACGTTATTCTAGCTGTAAAGTGCCTTAATTAGGCCGACTGAACAGGTTTCAGCTGTGCTCATCTGAAACAGGCCTAGGCCAGGACCTCAGGCAGAGTTTGGTTTGGTTTGGTTGTGACACATTTGCGGTTCACCCTGCAATGCTGACATTCATGTGTGATAGCATTTTTTATCACAAATTAACGCAGGTAAAGTCAAAGTTAACCTGTCACGTTAAGTGAAGTCAAGTTACCTGTTTCTACCTGCCCAAGCGCGTTCCTAATGTGACTCCTGTGCGCGCTCAGAAAAAATAGAAGACTTGACACAAGCCTACTGGCAGTAAATCACTCTGAGTCTGAGTGATGGTAAGTTACGCCGAGAAGGATTACTTACAAACAGAAAGGGGAATGTTTTATGAGATAAATTGCTTTTAATTCTACAATAGAATATATGAAAGTACGAGTACGAGTCTCGACACCCTTCTCCTTTTCTTCCCCGCCCATCTTTTTTGACTTTCAAGGAAGCCATAAGAACGAGGGGAGTCATCTCTCGCAGGAAACTGACTAAGAGAGTTGAAAGTGAGAATAGAGAGAACATCATGGCAGAAAATAAGACAGTCGGTAATCTTAGTGGAAACATAGGGGCTGGGGCTGGTATATTTGCCAAACGCGTCCAGAAATCATTTAACAGAGCGCAAGAGAAGGTAAGCTGTTAATTTGTTTTATCGTATGTTAAATTCTTCTCGAAACCATAGCCATCTGTTTACTAGCGTATCTGAACAATTTGTGGTTGCCTTGATGAGACTGTCTGTCATGAACTATGTAATAGTCGCATTCAGAGTAAGTTGGGGCAGTTAAACAGTTGACTCCCCGGTTGGTTGGTTTGTTGGGATGGGTGGGGGGCTAGACACATGCTGTTTGCTGTGACAAGTCTGATGTACATCAATGTACTTGTGATAGATTTGGACTGTAAAGTTTTTGTTGGTTAAATGTCCTATCTGAGATCTCATTGTATGGGCTGTATGTCCAAGAAAGATAACTGGAAGATTAACCCAAACACATCACTTTCACTGTAGTAGTGAGTGTTCATAAGAGATGCACAGTAACTTCAGGTCCACTGCCTAAAGTTAGTTTTAAACGCTGTATTTAAAATTAACTATGATCTCTTGAACTGAGACATTTTATTGTTAGACACAAGTTATTTTCCATTGAATTTCAGTCAGTTGTGTGATTGCTTACGAGCCTATTCATATTGCAGCTGTGTGGACACAAAGCTCGCCACTTCCTGCCTCTCAGTGCACTTCCCCTCACTCTTACCTACTGTTACTCAGTGGTTTTCTATTTATCTGCTTTTCTGAGGCTAACATGAATGTAGCTTTTCTCCAGCATTGGCCCTGAAGTAGTGTACTGTGAAACAGTAACTAGAGCGAGACAGAGACAGAGAGAGAGAGGGAGAGAGAGAGAGAGAGAGAGGGAGAGAAAGTGCAAGTGCGTGTGCTTGCATGTAGAGAATTTGAGCATCTGGTGTAACAATGGTTGTTAAAATGATGAATGATGCCCCCATATAAAAGGTTTACTGTAAATGGACTAATGATGCAGGAACACATAGTGTTGATTTTAGTATAAGGACATGCCTTGTAAGAGTCTGTGTGTGTAACCTGCGGTCACTGTGGTGATAGTTTGTCTGATACTAGATGTCTGATGCCTGTTTTGTTTCTTTGACAGGTTTGGCAAAAGCTGGGGAAGAGTATTGAGACCCGAGATGAACAGTTTGAACAGTGCTCTCAGAATCTCATCAAACAGCAGGTAAGGCACTAGGTTCAGCAAGTAAACATACCTCCACAACCCCAATCCCATGGCCCAAACTAGGCATTTGCTGTCCAGGGCACGTCAGGCCAAAGGCAAATGAACCAATCTATGTCACTCCCAGAGAGTGCATGTGATCAGTAAACATTGGGCGGGGGGGCCCAATAGTCAGGCCATTAACAGGGAAAGCTTTGCCTGTGTTTATATGGTACCCTTGCAACTCAATGTCCAGTATGAGTCTGCCTGACTTGGCAGACAGACATTACTTCATGAAACTTGTTGTGCATCTTAAAAACATGGCCTATTATATAGCAGATGCTTAAACAGTTTGTTATGCGGTGTGTACAATTATTCTGTCCATCCACGCACCTTCTGTCCTAAGGCTTATTAAATATTTATAGATTTATAGATGTAGGGCTACTTTTTTGTCATAAAAGTTGCACCTATAGAAACTGCACACACATGACTCTAGACTTCATCACAGGAAGTTACTCCACCCTGACTACCAAACTTTGTTTGTTCAGTGATACTCACTGTGGTTGTCTCTGGAGCCCAGTTTGTGCTTTTCTTTTGCATCTGACAAATAACATTGAAAAACTATAGTATAAGTAACGCTGTCTGAAGAATTTCAGTATTGGCAATGCAAATGCATTTTTTGCAGATGCAAGCATATTAAGGAGTTGTCAGAAGTTGAAATAAAATGTAGCTTGTACACAATGTAAAGTGACTCATTGTCACCCAGTCAGCATGTATGTATGCTAAATTAATAGCTGCTTGGTAAACATTAGGACAAAGCCTCATGGTGCAGTACATCTGG
The DNA here is from genome assembly GCA_015244755.2 of Tenualosa ilisha. NCBI lineage: Eukaryota > Metazoa > Chordata > Actinopteri > Clupeiformes > Clupeidae > Tenualosa > Tenualosa ilisha. The sequence goes on from PYXC01000364.1 coordinate 948,135, forward strand.
TCTGCTGGCCCACCCTGGGTTTGTTAATGGTATTAATCATCTAAGTAGCTGGTTGTCAGTAAGGGTGGGAATTGATAGGATCTGATCAATATCAATGCCATTGTCGATTCTGCTTATCGGTCCAATTCTTTATCAATTCCCTTATCAGTCCCTTACTGTTTAGAGGGTATTCTACACAGGTTTGCAGTATCAGCACATAGGCCAATAATATATCCTATACCCCTAAGGTGACAACAGAAGCTCATTAGAGAGGAAAACCATGTAAAGCTGTGTCACCATTTAAATTTTGTATTTGAAAGAGCCATCCACAGTGGTCTGAAAAACGTGTCGGCATTGATGAGAGGAATTGATAATATCAGAGGGATACAACACCAGTGAATTGATGCAATTGATTCTCGATTCTACTTGGTTCTTGGTTCTCGATTCCAACCCCTAGTTGTCAGTACAGAAGGGTGGCTACGCATTCCTGTGTTTATACTAAGTACCAATCCATCCAATAGCATATCTTAGCAGACTGCCTTTTTTATAATGCAGATAGAGGAAGTAGTGTCTATAGCAGCTTTTGTTTGTGAACTGTGGGACCCCCCTCTCAAGTGTCCTCCTTCTCTCTTCTCAGACTGATGGAGCAAGGCTTTTCAAGGATGTCAAGGCCTACTACAATGCAGTCAAAGGTAGCCTACTCATGTTTTCTTGGTTACTGCTCTATGGGAAGCACCCCCTTGTGAACGTGGCTGTTGATTTAGTTTTCGTAATCAAATTGAGAGTATGCTTGCACACTCCTCGAAGCTCTTTTGTTTACCCACAGAAACCTTGAGCTGAAGTGTGGTTGGTCACTGATGCCTTACAGACAACTAAAATACAGTTGTTTGTACTGAACTAAAAACAATCATATTTCTGGTCTATTAGTGTGTGCATTCAACAGGTTTGAAGTTGGGTGTTTTATAGTTGTTCTGTGTCTCAGTAATCCTTGTGAGGTGTAACAGATTTTTGTTCAACCCACGAAGGACCAAGATAATGATTTGTGAAGATTAGAATCGGAAATAATGGCACAGTAATGGCTGCCAGGAAGAGCCTACTTTCTGATCTCATTTTGTGGAAAAACCAAGCAAGAAGTGAATGTCATCTATATTTGGAACTGTGTGTGTGTGTGTGTTTAAAAAAGTTGGGCAATACTGTCTGTGTATCTCTAAGCTTGAAGAAATATGACCCATATTATGTAGTGGTTAGCAAAGTGTCAGCTCCACGAGTTGTAGTCAAATAACCAGGAAGGGAGAGAGAATGATTGTGTTCACTGAACAGTTTAGGGCTAGAGTGTGTTTGCAACCTCATGGGAAACCACCGTTTACATTTTCGTTTACAGCGTCGCTTGTCTCTGACCATCAACCACACTGAGTCAGTGAATGCAGTGATACTGCTTTTTGGCTTTGCAGTGCTAGCTTTCCAGCCCATATGCCTGCTTACAGGACAGTAACTTGAAGAACCACTAAAAAAAATTGCTGTAGCACAATCTAAGATTAGCTTTGCCACACCAAAGCAATTTTGCTATGGCATTGGCAGTTTCCAGTAAATGCTGAACTGTTAGCACACCACGTAGAAGCACAGTCAGTGGTACTTGCTTCCTCCCTACTTTCTGTTTCAAAGCTAATTTAGTCTAGCAGTTTTAGCAGTTTTATGTCAGGTGCTTAACCTCTGCTATGGCAACCCCAGACTAAGACGGGGAAGCCCACTCTTCCTGGCTTTGGTGCCATGTTGATTTCATGTCTTCTGAAGATGTACATTACAAGCCTGTAGTTCAAGATGATTATTGGATTGATGTTTTAATGTCCTCAGATATTGCTGATTTGATTTGACAAATTCATGTAAACATGTAAATTCCTGTAGTTATGCATGAGACATCTAAGAAGCTCTCCCAGACTCTCCAGAGTATCTATGAGTCTGACTGGGAAGGACAGGAAGATATACCAGTCATTATGGAGGTAAGTGTGTGTGTGTGTGTGTGTGTGTCTGTGTGTGTGTGTGTGTGTGTGTGTGTGTGTGTGTGTGTGTGAGTGTGTGAGTGAGTGAGTGAGAGATTTTATAGTAGCTGGTATAAATCCAGACAGTGTGCAGTCTGTATCCCATCTTGATTTTTTCATTTTGCTCAGACCTAATATCAGTCCAGTCTGCCTGCCATTGTTGATTCCATTTGCATCTCTATCAGCAGGCCAGCACGACTACTCAGCAATGTGTTTGTGGTTAGGTTATGCACACATGATGTCTAGACTGTAAAAGTCAATGCAGAATGCTGAATAATTATTGCCACTGCCTTTGTAAGTCCACTAGGTCTACAAATTGAATCTCTCTCGTTTAATCTGTTCATCTCGGTTTCAGAGTGAGGATCTTCTGTGGAATGACTACGAGGAGAAGCTGAACGATCAGATCATGCGCACCATGGAGAACTACACCAGTCAGTTCCCTGATGTCAAAGTGGGTGTAGTAAAGTAGCACAGTGGCTTTGCTACTGAGCTTCTCTCTGCCACATCACATCCTGTCACACTCACAGAGAATTAGAGGTGCAGAGGTGGCACCTTTTTTTTTGTTTTGATTTTTTTTTTTTTTTATGCAGCACAGAGTTGGACACCTGTCAGTTCACTTGTGGGTTGTGGGAGTTTTTTTAGCTGTTGGAGTTGAATCATAAACTCCACATTCCTAAGTGAACTGACTCGGCAGACTGTTGCGTAAATATTGTGCAAGTATTCTTTCCAAGGAGCAAGGCCTCAGCCCTTTTCCTTTCCTGTTTACCATATTTACTACTGTCTGATATACTTCACTCATGACTATACACTGGCCTTTAAGTAGAAAATAGGTGCACTTTAATGTTTGTAGCACATTTAACGCATCCTAAGGGTAAGGAAAGTATATTTTATTTTTTTGAGCTTTTTGCTTTGGGAGCTTTTTTTACATGCACTTGAAGTGATCTGTATTTGCATTGAAAAATATAATTGGAATAACACAATGATGACACACTGACACAATGACAACATATTTGAGAGCTTAAGCAATGCAACTAAAGTGTCTTTAGTATGGCAAAGCATTTTGAGTGCTGTTAATACCCACTGTTAATGCATTAAGGTGTTCCAAAACAGTGCACTCTGTACATACAGGAGCGTTTTAAAAAGCTAATTTTTGGGTCCTGGAAAACTTGACTTTTCTGCACTTTTCCACCTGGGTAGCATTGTTAATCTCCTGTGTTTAATGCTGGCCTCCAAAAAGTAGCACATTGAATAGACGCCAGTGGATTTAATCCTTGGGTTAAGCAACACCCTTAGAGGTCATTTTACTCTGCGATCCAAAGCCTTCTTTCTTGTTACAATGTATTGGACTGTTATCATACAAGGACGAGCCATCCACATTCATCTCAGAAGCAGGTTGTAGTTGGGCTCCAGGCTTTCATTCTGTTCAAGTGCATCATAAAAATGTTCTATATTATCATTGTTATTATTATATCAGTACTTTGGAAACACAATAATGGTCATATCAATAAAATGTATTGAATTTAGCTTAACTGACTTGAACTGTTTCGTGGCTGAGCTGTGCTTCCCTCTGCTTTCCACAGGAGCGGGTGGCCAAGCGAGGCCGGAAATTGGTGGACTATGACTCAACTCGTCACCAGCTGGAGGCGTTACAGAACGCCAAGAAAAGAGATGAAGCCAAGATATCCAAGGTGAGGCAACAGAAGCTTCTCAAACCTGCATTGTGTTTGGTAGCTAGCTTGTTTGTTTGTTTGTTTGTTTATTTTGTTGTTTATTGCTCATCTACATTTTCCCTCTTTCATCTCTCACCAGGCAGAGGAAGAGTTTAATTCAGCACAGAGCATCTTTGAGGACATTAACAAAGAGCTTAGAGAGGAGCTCCCACAGATCTATCAAAGGTATACACTGTATTCCATAGACAGACATACTGTCTAAATTCATACTCGTTTTCATAATACTCCCATTGTTCTCTAAGATGATGATACATGGGGCAACTTTTTGAGCAACGTGGCTGTGCACATCTTCTGTCTGGATGAACAGGACGGTTAACCTACTGAAAAACCACTGTGTTGTATCATCAACTTTAACTATGTTCAAAACAACATGGCGAGCACAACGTGTAGAAACATACTTAGACATTTCAGAATTCCGATAGGACGAGTTTAAGCTGATTTCATATTTCAAATCTGTTTCAGTAATCAGATTACGCATCTTTAAATTTGAATTAACAGTGAGGGTTTTTGTACGTGCCCTAAGCCTTATGGAATTTCACTGCTCAGAGATTTCAGGTTACTCATGGCTAGCTAATAAGGAAGGCATTCAGACAATTGTAAGCATTGAGTGCAGTTGTCAGCTTCAGCTGTGTGGTCTTAAATACCACTTGCACAACTACTAAACAGTGGTCACCTAGCCTACGGCATATTTACAGCCCTAAACTGTTGGAATTGGTAGGCTTTTCTAATTCAGATGTTGTGAGAATTTGGAGGCCTAAAATTGCTTTCCAAAACTATCCACAGCAATAGGTCTACTCTGTATTATCGTTTTTGCATGTAAAACCCACCTGCCTAAATGCAGGTGTGGGCTGGGCTGTTTTAAGATTTTGAAAATGGATGATTTCTATATAAACTTTCAATGTTTCAATGATAAATGCTTCTGCTACGTTAACATTCTTTTTGTGATCTTAACATGGAAACCCTGTTGGAACTGCTATGACGCTAATAATCAAACTCTCTCCAAATGGTGTATAATGGCTTTTAAAAGTTTTTAGTTGATTAAACCATGGGCCCCAATAGTTATATGACCTCCATCTGCCATAAAGTCTGCCATAGTAGTCATATCTGTGCTGCTTTTCTGTGTCTGCAGCCGTATCGGATGCTACGTAACTGTTTTCCAGAACCTCTCCAACCTCAGAGATGTGTTCTACAAGGAGATGAGTGTGGTAGGTCTCTGTCTTGTGGAGCATGTTGTGACTTTATGAAAGCCATATCTGCTGGGAGTGCCAGCACTGTAAACATCTGAAAAATAAGCTTGTCAAAACTTCAACTAAACGTGTAATGATATGAATGTGTGTGTGTGTGTGTGTGTGTGTGTGTGTGTGTATGTGTGTGTGTGTGTGTGTGTTAAAGCTGAATCATGACCTCTACAATGTGATGAAGAAACTGGACACACAGCACTCTGGCAGTACCTTCATTGTTAAAGGACTCTCCAGGTAAGTCATAAAAGCATGAGAACTAAAATAAGCATAAACATGTAAACAGGTTAAGGCAGAGCAAGCAACAAACACTTCTAAATCCTGAACATTTTTGCTGAATTAACATTATTTGATGACCTTATCTGGGTTGCTGACAGAGTGTTGTTGCATAATGTTTTTAAGCTGAGCTGTTTTCTGTTATGTCAGACTGACACAGTTCATTGCAGTGAATTGAAACAGAGCCAGAAAATCTGCCGCAAAACATTTTAGTAATGTCCAGTGTCCAAGGCATCTTATGTCACTCCGACATTCCCCAATTGTGTGTGTTTATTCCCTTTGTTTGCATCTTTTTATTGGTCATTTCTTGTTTTTGTTTTTAACTTCTACATACAATACAACTAACAACTAACTGCCATTCTCTTGGTATGGGTCCTTTTCCTGTGCAGCACCAAGTCGAAGAAGAGGAAGTCCCTGGTCATTTCTGCTCCCATCCCCTGCAACACAGCTTTTCCCTCCGGTCAGAGCTCTGCCCCCTCCACCCCACACAGGGTGAGCACTTCGGATAACCATGGTGTCAAAATGGATACGGTTCCTGATGAGACAGCGGGGCAGGGAGACAGCGCCTCAGACTTGGAGTCCGTCAGCCTGACCGACAGCGACACCCCTTCAACCCACAGACTCTCCATTTCGTCCGAGGGGGAGGCCCCTAGGACATCAGCGCCAGATAACGAGAACGGACCCCAGAATGTGGAATCGGCCCAGTTAGGACACGGCTCGACCAAGCAGCGAGAGGATGCGAGGCACTCGCTGGACGCGTCCGAGGCACAAGACGCTCAGCAGGCCGAAAGCGAAGCGCCAAAGTCGCCAGGAGCAGAGAAGCCCAAGCGGCCTCCTCTCCCCACCCCACGCCTCTCCCTGACCCCCTCAGAGGTCACGACCCAACCTGCCCAGACCCCAGCTGCCAACATCGGGCAGGATGAGAAGGAGGAAGAAAAAGAAGAAGAGGAGGATGAGGAGGAAGAACAGCAGAAACAGCAGGCAGATGTGGGTGCAACAGCAGATGAGACCGAAACAGCAACTGCAGACACCGTCACAGAAGAAAGCAGTGGAGAGGAGAGCTTGGTTAAAAAAACTGAGGTGTTGGCTTCACTCCCAGCCTCTGACTCAGATAACTCCAAACCTCCTGGCTTTCTCTATAAGGTAAGCTCCCTAGGTCAGCCTAGCGCTCGTGTTCATGTCAGTCTTGTTTGTGGACTCGATGAACATCATGCTGCAGTCGTAATGTCTCTGCCCGAGTGACGTATATTAATCTTGTTTCCAGGCCAAGGCCCTAGAGAGTCAGAAGTCTGACGATGACCTGCTGCTGGTGTTTGAAAAAGATGACCTTATCCTTGTGTTTCATGACTATGAGGAGAAGGTTAGTTTGTGTCAAGGTGTTGAGGTTGGGTTGTTTACAAGATTCTGATGCATAAAATGCAGTAGGTAGTAATCTTGACCTAAATGTTGTGATGGTAACAAAACATAGCCTCTTTTCCACCTCCCACCCCTAATTATAAAGACGTGACTGTAATGATGTCAGTGCTGGCTGCTCATCAAATTTGTGAGTTCTGTGTACTCTTGGCAGTATCACTGTGCCTTCATGTAATGTTTTCCTCTCATTATGCATCCCCTGCCTAGCCGGAGGGCTCAGTGTGGGGCGTCAGGGAGGAGGACTGGATCAAGCACCAGGATCTAGTGCTGCTCTCTGGTACCGTCATGGAGAACCTGATCCAGCGCCTCGACACCGACTGAAGGACCCAATGACCCAGCGGCTTCCGAAAGCTAACCTTACCGCCCTGTGTCCTCACCTCCGACCTCTTTTCCCGGCCATGGTTGTGCTCTCTGACTCAATGCCAGTTCAGCCTCACCCTTAGACCACCAGAGGACTCATGATGTCAGTAGTGTTGCAAGCGGTCACAAGACGCAGCAGCAGTCAGCATCTTCTCTTTCCACGAACAACACACTTTTCCTAGCATTATCGCAGTGTCCACTGTCCAGACTGCACTCTGGCTGTGATTTTTATATACAGTATTGTGCCTGGATTCTAATCTCAACAGCCAGAGGAGGTCAACCCATTGCAAAACAAGAAGAGATGGGGTGTATATGCCAAGAACATGGAATAGTGGTCCATGTTGAGTTAGAATAAGTGGTAAACCTTCTAATAGAGCAGCCCAGTGGTTTCAGTCTTTGACTAGAAGGTTTACCATTCACTCTTGCTTGACTTAGCTAGGCTAAGAACTAATTCATGTTCTTGCAGTCAGTGTTTTCCAAATAACTATTCAGCTGCAAACAATGAGCCAGTTCATGTCGGATCTCTGCATTCCCCTCAACACCATGTCCGTCTCCGGTAATGACTGGGCACTCTTTATTTCTGTCTCACTCCATCCCAGCTCCTACTCAGGCTAGAGAGCCTTGGAGAATCCAAATGAGGTAGAATTTTTTTTTTTAATGAGTTGCTTTTTAAAAACTGTGAATAATATTACATTTATGTGGGTATATTCTGAATGTATTTTTTGCCTAAATGTTATGTGAAAATATAAACCAATGTAATTGTATATTGTTGTTCTGTTACAAGTCATGTTTTCTAAATAATAAAGTTACTTTGATCTTTAGCTGGTCTGTTGCTTGGGATAGACTACACATAATCTACTTGCCAATGGTATAAAATCCTCATCTGATTTTGCAGGCAGAGCACCAACTCAGTGATCCATTAATATCTGGTTGTCGCCCTCTGCTGGACAAATTAAAATAAAGTTTGAATGTTGTGAATGAGAGTAGATGGAGATTATGAAAGGACACCGTTAACAAATTGAGGAATTGGGACAAAATTGCTTTGAGTTTGGAATGGCTTTTCAATTTGGCTCAAGTTGATTTGTATTTTGACTATTTTAACTGTATGTTGTCCACAGAACAAAAATTAAAATGAGGGAACGTCCATTAGCCAATACCATGCAGTGGAAGAGGCAGTGGGGGAGAATGAGGCAAGTCAAGCCATTTTTTTCATTCATAATTCTAATGTTACTGAGGGGTTTCACTTTGCAATGTTCACATCAAACAAAAAACACAAGTGTCCTACTACTACTGAAACCAATAACCTATATCACACATAGGTAAAGAGATTTGTTCTGGTCGGTCTTATGGAACAACTTAATCTTGTGTGGGGTAAATAAGGGATGAGTTGAAACGAACACTGATTTTTTTAAACAATGAGGCAAAGTAGTAGTACTAAACAGATGTATTTAACAAAGAGGTAGTCAAATAGAGCAAAGGCAAAGTTACCCAACACAAGTATGGGGAATATTTTAACCATGGAGCTCCCTGTACGGTGGCCAATGTTTTATAACTTCTCACCAACACACGTAGATTTGTTTACTAGTGGATAGGAACCATTGAAGATAGCTTGGGTATGCTAACTGACCAGGTAATAAACACACACTCACACACACACACTCCTGACTCATTGTTTTGGGAATTGGTGGTTTTATCTTACAATTTGTTTTCCTCTTACGTAGATATTAGTTTTTGCATGTGTTTTTCTTCATTCAGTAAAGAATAATGTCTATCCACTTGCTTTTGCGAATACATCTATTTTGTGGTTAGGTGTTCTGATTTAATATCTGTCTGGATAAAAGCAGAAAGATCTCTCTGACACCATTAGAAGCACTCTTTTTTTACTTATTTTTCCAGAATCAAACAGAGGTCTTGCAGGTAAAGAATCTTCAAGACACCCATGATGGACAATTGATGAACAATTTGTTTTGAGATTAAGACTACCACAAATATAGACTCTGAACTGGGATCTCTGACATTGTCCCAAATAGTGATGGTACATATCCTTAAAGCCAGTTTGGCAATAGTGGTTAACTGTGAGTCTCCATTGGCTTTCAAGGCCAGGTGCAGCACTTGCAACTGTCACTAAAAACTGTGCCGGAAGCACAGAACTTAGGGTAGGTTTCTCCATGAAGGCACTCATAGAAGTTGGAGGCGTTGGTTGGATCAGGGTAGATGCCATCAGGCTTGCCGTTGCACCACCCAGGGCTGGGTTTATGGGTGGTGGTGGTGGTGGTGGTGGTTTTAGTGGTGGTGGAAGCTCCAGGCTTGGGTGTAGTGGTGGGTGGAGGGGGAGGAAACTCTGCAAGATTGTGAAGGAAAAAAGGAGAAGAGTCAAGGGAAGCAATTTTTAGAAGATGTCGTTGTGACTTTTTAGAACAGCAAAAAAGAAGAGGCTTACTGATTTCCAAGAGCTTGTTCAGGTGCTTCATAAGAGGATGTTTGCCCTGTCCACAGAACTCTCCATTGAAGTCATCCAGATCAAGTGCCCAGACGAAGCCACCTCCAAACTTTTTGTTTTTCAGGTATGCAACCTTTGAAGCGGAGAAAGATGGAATCAGTTTTACTTCCTGATAAGTATACAGATAAGTATTAATAGGTTAATGCCTAGCCACTAAGACATAACTTACTTTGACGTCATAGCTTGCCGTTGTATCATATCCAACCCATTCATTGCCTTTTACAGCATAAGGAACCTTTTGATCTTCAATCCAGTTGACACTGGCACCGTTCAGGAAACCACATATCTGAAACAACAAAGGTAAAACATTACAAACTTGCCCCCTTGCACAAAAAAATGGATTTTGAACTCCTAGTCATAATATGCACCAAAACAAGATATGAATTATTAACATAATGACCTGGCTCTTGCCATATTTAAGCTATTCAAATGTCATCATCATTGGCATTTGCCTGTAAAAATGTAGTCTACCTCATAGTAAGACCAGAAGCCAGCCTCCCGGGTGTATGTCCCAGCTGAGGCAGCGCCACTTGCTGGGGCGCCAACACCAGTCTCGGGGGAAGTCAGGCGGAAGGTGCGGCCATATGTAGCAAAGCCCATTCTGAGCTTCTCCACAGGGGTGCCTTGGTCTCTCCAGTAGGTCATAGCAAAATCCTGAGAGAGGGGCATAGGGTCAACACAGCAGAGATTTCAGATATGAGAACAATGATAAATTGCTTATTATCAATCCTGGTTATTTGTTAAGGTACACTTGTACTTGTACGCTATGAAATGTACGCTATAAAGGCATAAACATCACTTACGGCGTTGAAGTAGATGAAGTCACCCTTATCTTCTGAGCCACGATAGAGTGGGCTGTTGTGTCCTGTGTAAGTTGCCCAGGCACCATTGAAATCATAGGTCATGACATTGATGAAGTCCAGGGACCTAAAATTAAAGGTCATAGGTCAGCTCTGACTGATTGGAATAAAAGCCTTTTGGAGGTCATCTTCACCATGTCTTCATCTTACATTGCCCACACTGCTGCTAAGCTAACTGTCTGGTTTGAGCTTTGCATGAAAATGAGGAGTGTCTTCCACCTCACCAACGCAATGTGGCTGTGTCAAACCGATTGAACTACAGAATCAAGTCCAGCATTATGTAAAAATATTCACATGCATGCATTTCCGTGAGAGTATAAAAAAAAAAATGATGTGACTAACTTGGCAATTTCTGCAATTTCATAGCCAGCATCAATGGTAGCCTTCCCAGCAGCCACTGCAGCACTGAGCAACAGCCGGGGCTGTCCAGTGGACTTGGCCTCGGCCTCGTAAGCTTCCAGAAGCTCCTGTTAGATTGGCATTGAGGCATTAAAGGCATTAAACAGATAAGGTATAGGCAATTAAGAGAGAGAGAGAGAACACAGAAGCAGCCTCACCCACCCTGCACAGGAGTGTAAATCTCTGCTTGTCCTCTGGGGGGCTCCCTCGAGAGCCAGGGTACTCCCAGTCAAGATCCATGCCATCAAAGCCATACTTCCTCAGGAAGCTAATGCTGGACTGGATGAACTTTTGGCGATTGGCAGGGGTGGACACCATGATAGAGAACCTGAAAGAGATGCCAGTTGCTTTAATTCATGAACCACTGTCATTTGTTTTATGTCTTGAAAATGACTCCTTGATTCAGTGAGGAAAAACACAGGTCCACCAAAATAACTTACTGAGATGAGCCAAAATTCCAACCACCAATAGCCAGCAGAGTCTTGATGGATGGGTTGCTGTGGAGAGACACCAATTAGATGTTATAAGTAAAGTCATTTATTGCTTTATTATATAAGAAGTGCTGTATGTTTCTTCTTTTATAGCTGTGTACACTGCAGTTGTCAACAGGGTTCACAGTATACTATTTTCAATTAGCTTAGTAAATTTGAAAAGAGTTCAGACAGAGGATCAGTGGCAGAGACAGACTTTTTCACCATGCCACCATGGGCCATGGCCAAAGGGATATTTGAGGGGTGGCCATGCTGTGACAAAGTATGACGGGGAGTCCATGGGGCTTCCCCCAGGAAATTTTTAATTAGCTAGATTTTATTTCCTATATTATGGTGTATTTGATGGCATATCTGATGGCATGTAGTAGACATTCAGTTAGTCTTATGGGCCCTAGGCTATTTTCAAGGTAATTTCAATACCTTTACTTTCAACTCTGCCAGTAATCTAACAGAGAAGAATAGGTGTGCAGCGGCAGAACTAAGTCTATTCCTCATTCCACCTATTCTTCTCTGTTAGATTAGTCATGGAGTTTTCATGCACATATCACATAAAACTGCACAACCTGAGCTTTCCAATGATATTACTCTCTAGCCGCTGTCATGAACAATTCACAACAAAATTTAAATTTAAACAGTACATTTGAATTTACATAAAAATACCGTTGGGGTGGCCACTAGGGTGGCCAGGGTGTGGCCTGCGGGTGGTCCCGCAGAGTACTGACAAACTGCCATCACTTACATGGTCTTGAGGTTGTTGAAAGCTGCATAAAGTGTCTCATCGTTCCACTCATAGGTCACAAGCTCATTGGCATGGTTGATCATGGCAAAAGCATAGAACAGGTGGGTACACAGGAATGGGTCTACATTTGCAGGCAGGTACTTTCCAGTCCCTGGTCTGTATTGGGACCAGTTGGTAAAATAACAGCCCATGTCCATGGATGCTCCTGTAGATAAATGATAGTACTGTAAACCCACCTGTAAAGCATGTAAAGTGCTAGGCTTGATATGAAAATGGTTTCAATCAAGTGACTACTTACCCAAGTGGCAGAGCACCAAGCACAAACCTACATGGATAGGAAGATAGTTCATTTGAAACAAATGCTACTGAAGAATTGATGTTTATGCCCCTTGGTGTCAACATTGAATGCGCTAAGACAGATCCCAGTTAAAACACAACTAAAATGGCCATAATAAACAATGTAACATAGCGCACTAGTTGAACAATGGCAATGTCAGACACTTCAGTCCGGCCTTACTATAAGTTGGTGTTGTGTCAGAATAAGTTATGAAAATGATAAAAGACATTTTTTGAAAGCAACACTATGGAGTTTTTGGCGTAAAACTAGGACTAGAAACCTAAAAGGCACACAAAACCTTCCAAACATTTCCCTGAGCCTCATCACCACTGCTAGAAGTTATTTAAAGTGTGGCAATACAGTCAGCAGTGTCATGCTGCAAAGCTTTTTCTTTTATTTTGTAGTGGTCTCCTACCCTCCACCCAGAACTGCAGAGCATATCCTGGACAACTGGTGGCCACCAGTGGTTGGAAAAACACGGCACACAGTGTTTATCCACCCTTCATGACAAATTTTGCTAAAAAAATTGCATGCATGTCAATGGAGACTACCAGTGGAACTTATCAATATACTCATTTAATTGCTTTGTTTTACTTTGAATCACGTGCCATTCCATACAATGTTGGGAAGAGCCTGTGCTTTGTTTGGCTGCTCTTGTAGTGGTGGGAAAGGAAGAAACTTTGTAATAAAGCTTTGTGAAATTCAGGTTACGTTAGCTTAGTGGTCGGACTGCAATGGCAGCGACCACATATTTCCAAGTGGATTTGTCTGTGTCAACCTAATTAATTTGGAGATGGTACCGAAACAAATTGTCTGATTAAAAGGACACCTCAAATAGTTACATAGTGTTGCTTTGAGGGGAAAGAAGAGCTGGGTGTTACTGAGAATATGAGATGGTTTATCAACTGTACCTGCAATGAGCGTGAGCCTCATGATTGACTGCTGCTTGTCCTCCCTCTGATCTTTTATCTGTTTTCAAAAAGATGAAAAAAAGAATTAATAAAATACACTGTTCTCAAGATGTCAAAATAAAATTAAGTGTTAATGTAAGTTTAAGAAGTTGATTTAAGTTTTTCAATTTTAAATCAACAAGTTCATATATATGTACACATTTTAATGAGTTATTCTGAGTTTTGTCCACTCGCTTTGTTTTGACTGCTTGTATGTTTCAGCAGTCCACTGTAGGTGTTTTTAACAACATGCTAGTCCACTGTATAGACTTTGTAAATAATTTAAGACATCATTTTGAATTCAGTGGCAACATTTCCCGCATTCCTGCACCAATTTCAATAATGTTTTAAATTCAGCGCTTCGTCAGCCTGCAGTGGCCTACTTAAGCAGTCGGTCAAGAGAAGTTTGCTTGTTAACAGAACTCATCAATTTGGTGAATTGTGCTACACCAACGTGGACACACTCGATGCAGAACCATAACAGGAAAATAACGGCAAAGTACTCTTTGCGTATATACATATGTATATACGATTCTCAATGAGTATTTATGAGAAATCAGTTGAGCAGTAATCATTTTTAAGGTAATAATTTAAAAATGCTTACCGTGGGCAGTACCAAGTTGAGGAGCCAAAGATCTTCGGACTGACTGGCTTTTAAAGAACTGTGCATCTGGCTTCTCCCTTAGTCAACCTCTAATAAGATAAGATATAAGGTTGTAAAAAAAAGGTGGTTTTATATGGACCTGATGATAAGATATAGTTTACAGCTCTGAATTGTTGATCATTTTTTTCTTTTACAGCCAGGGCACAGGTCACAAACTAAAAAATGTCCACACTGCTTTATAAATTGCACATGCATTTTAGATTGTCAACTGACCACGGTGGTGGTGCAAATACACACATTCAGTCATTTGAGTTTTCATCGCAGAAATAACACTCAGAGTTATCTAGCTATGTTAGATGGCAGTTGGTGTAATTAATGGTTCGCAAGAAAGTTATCTTTGAATTCACATCACATTTATCAACATTTTGCATACAGAATTCTGTGTCCATTTTTATAATTTATTTTGACAAGCCATGTAGGGCCATCTCCACCTTTCATTGCAAGTTTAGCCTACTATCTCCAGCATAAGGCTGCCATTATAATGTAGCCTAATAAACCTCAAAATAATCTATATTTAGTTGCGATATAATGATATTCTTCAGGATTTTATCTTAGGGATTAGGCAAGACATGCAAATAATAATTGCCATCTCCCAAATATGATTATCCATGTATCAGAATTTCCAATTTGCTCATCATTATCACCCGGAGAAATGGAATACTGATTTCTGATTGGCTGGTAGGATGTGTGTTAATGTATAACGCACACCTATGAAGTAGATCAGGTCAAAAAATCTAGTTAGCCTTCTATATCAATGCTCTTTTGATTGATAACTATAACAACCATAGCAAACGGTAGTTGAACTTGTCGGTAACAATGCAATCAGTTGTTATTAGCGATAACCATCACTGAAAAGAAAGAAGTACAGCAGCCGAACGGGTTTCCTTATAACTGAGATGCAAGCGTTTCTTCAGTTCAATTAAATTCAATAATATTTATACAGCGCCTGTTACAATAGTATTGTCTCATGGCGCTTTACAGCAAGGAGCACCCTGTCGTAGGGACAGATATAGGAAATCTTTCCTGACATGCCATCACATTTTACAAAGAAATCTACATCTCTGGTAAAGGGTCAACTAATGTCTCTCCAATCCTGGAGTGGTACTGGGTTCATTGTACACTGAATGTACATTTTCACTGCCTTACCAATTATTGCACTTTACTCTGCCTACAGTACAATGCATGGTATAAAAATGTCTGTGTGTGTGTGTCTGAAGTGTCCTAGACTGGGAAACCCATCTGACACATCTGTTCCCATGTGCGTTTCTGTACTGATGCCTCTCCACTTGTGCACCTTATCTGGTTTACCGCATTGTATTTATTTGTACTTTTTTTTTTTTTGTATTTCTTTATTACACATTGCATTTCAGATTGTATTATAATATTACTATATTACACTTATATTGTATATTTCTTATTATGCTCTTTCTCCTCTTTGTCTTGTTATTGTGTTACAGTTACAGTTATTGTGTTTGTTCTACATGTCATGCTGCAACTGCAAGTGAGTTTCCCAGCTTGGGATCAATAAAGTACATCTATCTATCTATCTATCTAGCTATCTAGCTATCTATCAAGGAAATGTGGTCAAGATACTCATTCACCTCCGCCTCGTTCATTAATTGCATGCCTCGTTGGCCGTTATCCCTTATGCAGTGTTGGGCAGTAGCTTGACTACAAGTAGTGTTTTTTCAGGACCCAATAAAGCACACACATGCACATACTATTTTCCCATTTATTCTATCCTGGGCATGTAATGTGGAATTAACACCCAAAGATTATTGTTTTAAAACATTTTATCTATATAAAAGTACAATTACTTACTATTAGTTAGAATCTTAGCAGAAGGCCATTTTTGTAAATGAAAAAACAGCTTCATATGTAACTAAACTACTTCTGCCATAGCTTGGCTTGCTACATTTTGTCTTCAGTCTGAACAGCTTGCCCAACACTCCCCTTATGTAACGCATATGTCTGGAGTAGATTTCTCAGTCATTAATTAGATCAGAGGAATAAAAGTTCACTTCACCACCTCCTACTGTCTGTACGGCACTAGGTAAACAACTGATAAAAAACTGCTTACAAAAGTTATAAATGAAAGATGCTGGCGGTACACCCACCCCATCAATCATTGAAATGTTTGTCAATGCATGAAAAGAACTTTGTCCTGTGCTATAACTCCTTAACACGCACAGTGAATGTAACGTTAATAGAAAAAAAATGTCACCACTTCTCAAATCAAACCTACCCCCTTAAACTATTGGCCAATCAAGACGTAGGTTACCCTTTTGCAAACAGCTCAGTCGGTAGGCCTACATGTAGCCAAGAGCCATTGCACGATATAATATTAGCAGAGACTGTAAAAGCGGTCAATATTCAATGATCTTTGGTACTAGGGCAACACATGAAGAAAAACATGGTATTAAGTCGACACGTCAGCATTAAGAATTGAAATATCATGTCGACTTTAATCTCGACACGTCAACATTAAACTTTGGAGAGAGAGCAACCGCTCCATAGGACCTGCACAGACTGCCAAGGCAGAGCACCAGAGCACCCCCGGCAGATGTGGCAAAGCATACAGTCCATCACCCCAGGGACTGAGACGTGGCACTGGCAGAGGAGCTGAACAGCTTCTTCGCCCGCATCCCCCAGAGCCCCCCCCCCCACACACACACATTCTTGAGGCTGAGGACGTGACACTCCATGCCGTGCCGTTAACCCCAGGAAGGCTACAGGCCTGGATCGAGTACCAGGGAAAGTGCTCAAGGCATGTGCTGATCAGCTAGCACAGGTCTTCTCTAACATTTTCAACTCGTCACTGAAACAATCATCCCTGCTTGCTTAAAATCTGCCACCACCTGGTCCCCAAAAAGACACCCACAACCAGCCTCAATAACTTCCGCCTCGTAGCACTCACCCCAGTCATCACCGAGTGCTTTGAGAAACTGGTCCTGAGACACATCAAAGCCTGTCTCCCCCCTACCCTAGACCTGCATCAGTTTTCATACCGGTCTAACAGATCCACCGAAGATGCAATAGCCACCGCCCTCCACTCTGTGCTGAGTCATCTGGAGAAACAGGGGAGCTACGTCAGGATGCTCTTTACTGACTACAGTTCAGCCTTCAACATGATAATACCGGACATTCTGATCCCCAAGTTAGCCAACCTGGGGCTCCCACTATCCACCTGCTCCTGGATTAAGGACTTCCTGGTTAACCGACCCCAGCAAGTGAAACTGGGTCATCACCTCTCTTCCGCCCGCACTCTCAGCACCGACTCCCCCCAGGGCTGTGTGCTGAACCCACTTCTCTACTCGCTCTACACATCCGACTGCAGTCCCACCCACCCAGAGAACATCATTATCATTGTCAAATTCGCTGATGACACAGCCGTGGTGGGGCTGATAACAGGGCAGGAACGAAATGGCTTACAAAGATGAGGTCCTGAAACTTGTTGTGACTTGAGTGGTGTGCATCTAACACCTTTTGCACTGAATATCACCAAGACTAAGGAGCTCATCCTGGACTTCCGGCAGAACAGAGACGCCCCCGCCCGCCTGTACATCAACGGCGAACGTGTGGAGCAAAAGGCCCAGCAGCAGCTATACTTCCTGAGGGTGCTCAGGAAGGAGCAACTGCACACAAGCCTACTGGTGACCTATCGTTTCACCATTGAGAGTATGCTGACCTACGCTGTGTCAGTGTGGCACTCCAGCTGCACAGAGGCTGACAGGAAAAGACTGCAGAGGGTGACCAACATCGCACAAAAAATCATTGGCTGCCTTCAATTACCACCATCTTTAACTCCCGCTATCTCAGCAGAGCCAGGAACATTCTAAAGGACAATACCCACCCCGGTTTCCATCTCTTCAACCTGTTGCCATCTGGCAGGCGTTTCAGGTCTATACCAGCCAGAACAGATTCAGGGACAGTTTTTTTCCCAAAGCTGTCACCATACTGAACTCACATTTGCACTGAGGACTGTCATATTTGTATGTGGGTGAGTGTCTGAAGTGTCCCAGACTAGGAAACCACTCTGACACATCATCTTCATGTGTGTTCCTGTACTGCTGCCTACCCCACCCCCCTGCACCTTAAGTTAGTTATTGATCAATTTTTGCACTGATTTTTATTACCTCTACTCAGAGTGCTACCTCAACCGCACTGTATGCTGCTTGCCACTTGTACTCATGTCTGTCGTATCTGTTTTATTGTCTGTCTGTGTACTCAGTGGGTTTACATAGGTGTTTTTTTTTTCTTTTATTACACAGTAGTTTTGTATAGTAGTTTTTGTATAGGACTTATTTATGCTTTGCGCTGTGTGCACTTTTAAAGAGTTGCTTTGAATTTCATTATACTGTGTATAATGACAATAAAGGCTTTCTATTTTGTTCTATTAATTCTATAACTCTATTCTGTGCTATTGCCTGCATCTGACACCCCGCGCACGCCTTTGCTCCACATCTGCAGGATCAAGCAGCTCGACCAATTGTCTTATTGTATTTTGCGATACAACATAACCTCTCTGCGTTGCACGCAGGTATACACATCGATATCCTTGCACCTGCTCATTTCCAGCAATATCCGTTTGCAAGAATGTGGCCACTTCTTCCAAGTTTGTATGATTTCTCCCTCTGAACAGAGTTTTCGCACATTTTCAGCGTCCTTACACTAATAACCACACAGTGGTTCTGCGCTAAAACAGCAAGGATTTCTTTGTTT
Organism: Tenualosa ilisha; assembly: GCA_015244755.2. Taxonomy (NCBI): domain Eukaryota; kingdom Metazoa; phylum Chordata; class Actinopteri; order Clupeiformes; family Clupeidae; genus Tenualosa; species Tenualosa ilisha. The sequence goes on from PYXC01000364.1 coordinate 966,829, forward strand.
CTTCATTGCAAAACCCGATTCTGAAGTACAATTTGACTAAACCATCTATACAGCAATCTACACAAGGCATTTTGTTGAGTCGTTGGCCAATTGATCGGTCTGCTTCCAGATTCAGTGCTGTGGAGCGGTTGCACTCTCTCCAAACTAGTTTGAACAAATGTCAACATCTTGACATTTCGAGATTAATGTCGACACGTCGAGATTAAAGTCGACATGTCATTTCTATTTTATTCTCGAGTTTCATTGAGTATTATATATATATATATATATATATATATATATATATATATATATATATAATGCCATGACATTAATATATGCGCCATGACATTAAAGTCGACATGTAATTTCTGTTTTATTCTCGAAATTTCGAGTTTGATCAAAGATGGTAGCCTATCTTTGGCTCTGATAAACATTCTTTGGTAGAATTTTAGCAGTATTTTTTATTTTTTTTATCAGAGACGGCTATTCAAAAGCAACTTCAATTTTATTATGGAAAGGTGATTACCCGGAAGTGTAAACACTGAACTCAGGGGCGTCCCTTTCATTCACAGCTGGAGGAGGGTTTCTGGGACTTTTTGAATGGAATACAAGTTGGATTTCTTGGATTTGTAGCCTGAGCCTCTCGGTCTGTCAGAGAGGGCATATTTTCTACCAGATTACGCTACAGAAAATCATACCTTTGACTCTGCTGCATTCTCTTCCAACTCTAAATCACTACGTTTTACGAAATGTGCAACTTACTATTTAGACTCTAAGACACTAGGCTATTTAGCTAACAACTTTAACCTGCTAGCTGGAGACCTTACCAAAGTAACGTTAGCCTAATATGTAACGTTGACTAATGCGTCTGGTTTTATCTGAGATTTAGGTCAGTAGGTTAGAGCTGGCCGCGGCTGTTCAATGATCTCAACAGAGTCAATTGTCACTGATAGACATGTCTGGTTGGCAGATCCTCGGAGTTGTTGGCATCTTAATATTAAGTCTGCTGTTGATGGCCGTCGGGTACGTGATGTACTCAGGCCTTTTCTCCCAAATTAACATCCGGACTGGGGCGCCTCCAATACGAAATATCACAATTGCCTACAAGTTTAAGCAAGGACCGTACAAAGACTGTGGAGTACTCTTTACAGAGTGCAGTAAACTTGACCCGAAGCTGTCCACCGTTGGGGTTTTCTACGATGATCCAAAAAAGGTGAGGGTTAGTCAGGATAACTTGTAAGATGTTCTTGGTGGGTAAATTAGGCTATGTAGCATGAACTTGGTCAACAGAATAACTAAATGAAAAAGTCTGATTTTACACAATGTTATAGACTTTAGAAAACAGTTTTCTCATAGACTACTCGCTTACTTGGATAGCACTAAATTAGTACTGACGACTTGGACTTTTTTCTGAGTAGTAGTGTCATGTCAGCTTTCCAGATAATCTAAATCAGTGCAGAAGTAGTGACTTGGGAGGTAGGCCTTTCAAATCTAGTTCTAAGTGATCCAAACATCCAGCACCACACACAGACCAAGCACTACAGTCCTCGTGAATATGTGACATACAGTAGCCTAGGCTTATTATAGAAGACTGCAACTAAGATTAACCTATTTTATTTAAAAATATGTTAATTAGGCTATGTCTGTGAAGATTTTCATTCATCCAGGTCATGGTTGTGAAGGTGTACAGTTGTATGCAACTGGACTTCTTTTTGGAGCTTGAAGACATTTACCTTTAATCCAAAAGGCGTCTTTAGTTCTGGCCTGGTGATGGGAAGACCAGTTGATTTAACCCTAGACTGTGGGTGTAACTCCCTTGAGATCCCTTCCCAGAAAGTTTGACTGCTCATTACCATCAGAGCACACAGTTCACACAGCTCACAGCTACACCCACAGTCCAGAGTTAAATCCCCTGGTCAGAACAAGACGCCTTTTGGATGAAAGGTGAAATGTCTTTAAGTCTCAAAAATAAGACCAGTCACATATAACTGAACAACTTAATTGGGCTATTCTGACAATGTAAAAGAGGAGTTAATAAAGATGCATACATGTATTGAATTGTAAGAATCTGCTATCAGAGAATTTTGATGTACCTTCTTTAAAAAACCGATGCACTGATTATTACTAGAATGATTGGTGATTAATTGTGTAGTTGACAGCTGATTGAATAATCAATTTTCAGCCCTGCATTTACACATTATGTGTTATATGAATGAGCTCAGGGGTTACATTTTTGAAATTTTTGAAATATGAACATACCAGCCATTGACAAACTAATTGCTGAAATTCACAAGCCATTAAATAGTAATCACTATTTGTGTCTGGAATCTAACAGACAAATGTATATTATTATTATTATTATTATTATTATTATTATTAGTAGTAGTAGTAGTAGTAGTAGTAGTTGTAGTAGTATTGTATTATATACACATTTGGCCGGTGGCTGTTGCTAATTTTGAACCATGTGTGAAGTGAAAGAAAATAAAGACAACCTGAAACCGCTTTGATTATAACCATTATGGACCTATAAGATTCAGGGAAGACTAAATAAAGTCTTGCTGAAGTTGTTGGAGATAACAGTGTTGTTGCTGGGAGGACAGGAGGTAAGGTTTTCCTTAACTGTTAGCCACTGTGGATTATTCTGCTGCTTTTCCTTTTAGCTGAAGCCACCATATGTTGGTCTGAATTACAAGATCATCATTATATACCTTTTAAGTTAGTGCCTTTAAGCCTCCAAACTAACCTGTTACTATACAGTAGACCTGCTTTGTGTTCTCCAGCGATAGGCTTAGCTTAGTCAGATCTGTTGTCTCCCGCTAGATGGCAGTATTGCTATTTGTATCACACTGTTTATGATGGGTTGTATGTGAGGGGGTGGAGAATGTGGCACATTTTTCTCCATTATGAAGGTGAAAAATAGAATTGAATTTTACATAGGTTTGACATCCTGTATTTTGACAATGTGGTCCTTGTTATCGCGATGGATGTCATCACAGCTGTAGCATCAATTAGAGCTCTATTCCTTCCCTGACAGTTCCTCTGGGATCCAAACAATATTCAGAATGATTTAGTGTACAGGCTGGGTTGTTTCAAATTACACAACTATATTGTAAAACTTGCATATTAACTTGGAATTGCCCCAGTCTGTAGTTCAGCGGTACAGTTGGACCAACCACAAGCCCTTCTTCTAAAGCACAGAGAATACCAGCCAAAAACATTTAAGACATAGTGCCAGAATCCATCGTAGAAACCAATAGGGAATTACTACAAAACATGCTGAATGTTATGCTTTGTAATCCCAAGTGCAAAGCCTGAGGTTCAAATTTAGAAGAAGGAGGAAAGCTATCATATCTAGCCATCATCTGGCTCACCTTACTGTATTTGAAATGAACAGATAACCATTTTTGCATAATGATATTCAGATTTAAAAGTTCAAAGACAAAAACTGTCCCAGGAACTTATGTTTCAACATAGTTCAGATTTTAAACTCTATAAATAAATGTCTGCTCTTGCTTTGTAGTATAACCCCCAGTACTTTAGGTAGGCTCATTTGTAGGATAACATGACTTTAAGGTGTTTCCCCCTTGTTCAGCCTAATATTGGCTAGTGCTTCTGTCTTTGCTTGACTCTCCGGGTCTCTGTTGGAGATGTCTCCCTAGTTAGGCCTGAAATGTTAGCACAGCTGTGAGGGAGGCTCAAGGAACATCCCTTTAGCTCAAAGGTCAGTTAAGTCACCTATAATAAACAGTCTGCTGCTTGGGAAGGCAAGCCTTGCTCATGTAATGAAAGTAGATACCCATCACTGTCTCTTTCTCTTACTTTATCTCCCCCTCCAGATCTCCCTGATAGTTCTAGGAATGTTGAATTATCCTATCCTATCCTATGAATCAGTCATAGGATGAAATATTGAATCAGAGAGGGTAAAGTCGGACATTCAAACATCAAACATTTGTTTACGTCTGTGTTCTGTTTTCGCTGGGGGGGGGGGGGGGGAGCCCCCTTTTTGCAGATGAGGATAGTTGTTTGATGAGGAAAATGTAGACATACACGTCATTGCATGACCTACTAGATATTGTAAATGTTCTTTTTGTTATAAGATTAAGTTGTGGTGGGCAAATCAGGTAATATTATATTGTCCAAATTTTGCTAGAGTTGACCCTGAGATTTTGTCAGTTAACTGTTAGTTTAATTCATAGGAAGCATACATTATTTGAAATGCATTCATATATGTAAATATTCCCAGTGACCACTTGATTGAGAGCAGGTTCTCTAATCGTGAAACCAAAGCCATGAATTTTGCTGTTACCTTGTCATTTCAATGTTGACTGGGTGCATTTTGGATAAGTTAGTTGTGTCCATGGTTGGAAGCAAGCCCAGTGGAAATCCTGTTTCCCAAGATTCAGTGCATAGCTCTGAAAACAGGATGCTAATGTGTGGATTTCATGCATTTCCCATCACAGCAAGGCATGATATTTACAAGAGTGGAAGCAGAGCTGTGTGTTGACAAGAGATCATGACTGACTAGACCACAAGGCTCTGATGTTTGATGTGATTTGGTCTGAATGGTCCCTACTCCCAACATAACAAGATGGTGGTTGTCTGTTCCTCTGAAACCTTTGCTAGTTGGTTGTGATCCCAGACCCTAGGCCCTGTGATGTGACCAGCAGGATTCGCCTCCCTGCCACTTTCATCCACTGTGCAGACACTTGATCTTCTCTGAGTCACTGGGATCCTCCTGTGCCGTGTGGGGAAACAAGAACTCAATCTGACAAGAAAGCAAATGCGACTGGCTATTTGTGCAGTGTTGAAGGCAAGGTTTCTCATCCTCTGAAAGGGAACGGTTGGAAAGCTGAAGCTGTTGACCCTGCAAGGAGCCACAAGTGTGGGAAAAATGTGTTAAGGGGCAAACTTTTCAGTCAAATCTGTAACGCCAATAAATGATATTTATATGATGTGAATGATTGCATGAAATTTCAGCATTTGGTGTTTTTGGATGTAGAACCTAAATTAAAAAGAAAATGTTGTAAGAAATATTTTACATAATCATTCACGTCATACAAATAACATTGTATTGCCCTTCTTGGATGTGACAAGACGTCCACTCTCTGCTAAACTGCCTTATGAGAATTGTCCGTGTTGAGCTGTGGGTTGTCACCAGTAATAGCATTTGTCTGCGCTGATGGAAGTATTTCTCTTCTCATTTCTTATACAAGGCAGGAATAATGTGGTGACCCCTGGGGTCATGTGTTGTCACAATAATCTAAGCGATCTAATGATCTTTGGTACAGACCTTGACCCACATTAAACCGCTGATATGGGTCAGGTCACAGGGTATGATTGAACAGATTTTGGCCCATGTTATATGCAAATGACCTATCCAAGACAGGAAGCTCATGGCGAGAGAGATCTACGCTGAGGGCCATTTGGATCTGGCATCAGTTGTTAACTGGAAATATTGTCTGCATGCTTTTCCATCACATCACACCCTTCCTGTTTATTCTCCTCACGTTTAAGTGTCTGATATAACTTGGTTTGACCCACCGTGTTTTTCACAGTGTTGATTCTGTGTTGTGAGTGTTTTGTGGTGTGCACACAGGCTAACAGGCTAACCCCTCCGAATCAAATTGGCTACCTTGTCTTCCAGGGGCAGTGCAGACTTTTGAAGAAATGCTCAAAGAGCAGTAGACCAACTTATACCTGGTTAAGTAACCATATGCTAGTGGTTAATTGGATGACGTCACATCTTACACAGTAATCTCTAATTGCCTTCATTATTCCATAGTAAAACACAGTGCATCTCTCAGTGGTCATTTGTACAGGCTTTTCTGTACAGTTTTTGGCTGAAGTTACAGCAACCAGTCTCCAGAGCTTGTATTGAATTGATTGTGAACTTCTGTCCTCCGTCAGTCAATCGCAAATGACTCTCCTAATCTGTGGTCAGTAGTTCTATCCCGCTGCAGTGATCTGAGACTTGAAATTTGTGACGAATGCCATGTATGAGTTAAGCCAGGTTTCTACTACTGTGGTGAATTGGCGCCACTAGACAGAACATCTTTGGTGCCACGTACAGACAATGTTGTCTGTATGAGTTAGGCTATGGCTGGAATGATGCATGACTTGATGTAAAGCACCATAATAGTTTGGCTTGATTGATATGCCGCATGTAGGATAGGCTATCTGGTGCAATGGATGGCTTTATAGATATGATGAACGAGCTGAAATTGTGAAACTTGATAGATGTGCTTTGTGTGAGTCAGGCTAATTATAGGCCTATGTGTTAGGTGAGCCTTCACAGATGTGTTGTATATTGGCTGAAACGCCGTAGGCTATGGATTAGGGATGATGTGACTCCACTGACATCCTTGTATTAGCTTGCTTGAATGACATAATAGACTTGTTGTGTATGGGTGTGAGAGGGCTAGCTGGGATTATTTGTGACACGAAAACATACCCCGTGACCGTTATCAGAGGCTTTGCCACTATCCCCCCCGCCCCCCTTCTCTTCCCCTCCCCTCTCTTCCCTTCCGCCTTTCTTCTAATTAGTAGCTGGCTCAAGCCCCCATTTGCCTAGCACACAAGTCTGGCCAAGTTCAGCGATCCAATGCAGTTTAGCTAACTGGCATAATGATCAGTTCATTAGGAGCTCACAGTGTCACTAGCAGTCCCAAGGTCAGAAGCTTTCAGAGAGGCTGCTTTTGTTTTCTCGATTCAGTGGGGTTTGAAAACAAGAAGCAACCCTCAGTCATGAGCACATTTCCCTTTAGCAGCGTCTCAGGCTTCAGTGCTTGTATCGGGATTAGATGGTTTTTCATGTATAGTTGCCTAATTATAACTAATTAAACCATCTATGTATACAGTCTTGATCTAGAACTAAACAGTATTGTAGTTAAGACTGGTAGTAGCAGTAGCCTACCAGTTGAAAGTTTGGTTTCCTATCTCAGGCAAATGAAACAAAGTGCAAATAGGCCTCGTGGCATGAAAGGAATGAAATCACTTGCAGATCAAGATGGGTTTTCCCAAGCTAGGTGTGTAGTCATTTGATTGCTCTTGTTTCTGAGCTATAAGGCCTTTCTTAAGTATACAGTGTGGTACAGGGTGGTGTAGAAGATGTGTGTATAGATAGGGCCAGACTGAATTTGTGTGGCTGTTGGTTGACTATTGGAATTAGTGACTATTTTTGTGTCTATGAAATAGCAGGTTGGATACATGAATGCTGCTTGTCATAAGTTAGTAATAACACCTGGTGATATGAGTTTGAAAACAAAAGTATTCATTTTGCAAAGAAAATGTTGAAGAGAAATATGAGAGTTTTGGGGAGGAAAGCACACTGTATGGTTGAATCCACATTGCCACTGAAGTGGGCCATTTCATTTTATCAGTGATGATGAAAGTCTCTACCTTGAGGAAAAAAAAAAAAGCTTAGATGAGCTAAGGATCGCCCGGGGAGGGCAGTCCACCTCCCACATCTAATCATCAACCCAGGTGGGACACCCAAAGGGAGCTCCTAATGGGGGTCTAATTCATTAGCCTACTCCGCCACAGCTCTAGATAGCAAGGTCTCCGAGCAGGTCGCAGAGACACGGCTAAGAAAAGAAGCAGAGTGCAGCGGAGACGGCTCCTCATTGGAAGAGCTGGGGGATGGCTGGGCGCCCAAAGCCACCCTGAAGCTGCTCCCGTAAGGCGTCTTTGTGCACTGCGCTGTCATGATTTTTCGATGGGTCGTGACCTACAGAGAAGGGCTTCGTACAGTCCTCTCCCAAGAGGTGGGTCTGTGGAAGGATATTGGGAGGGAGGGGGGGGGGGGGCGTGTCGACGTTTGGGCCCCAACAGAAGCCTGCAGCAGGAGACCATCTGGAAGTGAGTGACTCACACAGCAGGGTGAATGCAGATGCTTCTATGTTTCTTTTTTTTCTGGTTTTCTGGTTTTCCGCCAGTCCATCAAACGGCATTCAGACGCTAATATCTCATAGTGAGGCAAGGAATTGAATACTTTAGAAGGGGTGTGTGTGTGTGTGTGTGTGTGTGTGTGTGTGTGTGTGTGTGTGTGTGTGTGTGTGTGAGTGAGAGAGAGAGAGAGAGAGAGTGTTTGTGTGCGTGAGTGAGAGAGAGTGTGTGTGCGTGCATGCGTGCGTGCATGTGTGTGTGTGTCTGTCTGTGTACACTTGTGTGTGCATGAGAGAGGCAGTGTGAGGCTGAGAGTGGTTAGCACTCATTAAATGTCTCAAGGCATGTTTCAGCTGCATCTGATAGCCCGACGCAGTTGAATTCAAACACTAATGATCAGGCAGTGTCAGACACTGATGCCTGTGGACACTGGCAATGATGACACATCAACAGTCTTGGGTATCTCGCCCAACTGCCTCGCCTCGGATGCTTGCACCTCTTTTTTCATTTTTTTTCTGTTGTTTTTGTGTTTTTTTGCCTTAGCACTTGGACCAGCAGAAGTCACTTTTGCATCGGCAGATTGGAAAAGTTGCTAACTTCGCTAACTTCCTTGTTAGCGATGAATACTCTTACTTGGGTGGGTTCAGTCATGTCCACAAATAAAAACTTGCCTTGGGGATGGACGGTGGTGAAGTGGAGGCCTACTCTTGCAGACGTCTCTTATGGCAATAGGAGACTTGGGAGTCTTGGGAATACTTCATTATTTATTCATTATTTTCATTTATTTGATGATTCAGCACATCCACATTTTCTCTTTTTTTTTGGTGTGTGTGTGTGGGGGGGGGGGGGTGGTTGGGGGTGGAAGGTGTTGCATGATCATGACAGGGCCAGATTGTTCCCTCTTTTATGTTCTTTATTGTAAAATGAGCAGTAAGGACATTGATGAGGAAGCCAACAGGGAGTCCCCTCAGGGACACAGTGAAAGAGAAATAGAGAGACAGACTTACACGGAGAATGAGAGAGAGAGACAGAGAGCATAGATATAAAGAGAAAAGAGAATAAATTGAACTGCTTCTTCTTCATGTCTGTGTGGACAGATAGTTGAGGTGAGGGTGAGTCGAGTCTAGTCCCTCTTCCTTCATTCTGTTTCCCATCTATCACGATCCCTCCTGTGGATGACTAATCTGTCCGCTCGCGGCTACACACACACACACACACACACACACACAAAAACAGAGAAAGTGTGGATGTGCTGAATCAGAGTAAATAATGAATACTAAAACACCTCTGCCTGAGTCTAGTAAGATGGTTACTGGTTTTGCCTTTTGCCCTACATGCAGCGCGTATATATCCATACATACATATACATATACTGAATACTGATTTCTGATTGGCTGGTAGGGTGTCCGTTATTCCCCGATATGAAAGCTAACTATCCGAATGCAGTGTGCAGGTTTGAGTTTGTTTGGGATGGGCCTTAAGGCAGCACTGTCTATTTTCATGACTAAGCAGATTTTGTCCCTTCGATTTTGTTTACAAGTAGTGCTTACACAAGAAGTTGGTGGTCCTTGTTTCTTTTGCTGAGTCAGTGAAGGCAGCCAACAGATACAAGTTTAAGCTGTTAAATTGGCAGTCGTGTTCATGTAGACTGTGCATTCAAGTAGATACCTGAATAGATGTGAGGTTTACAGTTTTTAATGTGTCTATGCTGTGTGTGTGTGTGTTTGTTTGTTGTGTGTTGTAGGTACCTGGGCCACTGTGTCGCTGTGCGGTGGGCAGCATCTTGAGTGAGGCGGGAGATGCACCCTGTGTGGAGACGCAGCTTTGCTACGAGGCGGCTGGCTTCCGTCTCTTCTCCTTCCCCGAGGTCACGCACGCGGTGTGTTCCAGCTTCCCCCACCGCACCCCTCTCTCCATCTTCCTGGGGGTGCAGCGCGTCTACCCGGAGCTGGACGCCTACATTAAGGTGTGTGAGTCTCACTTTGCACTACAGGAGGCTATGCATTCTTAGTTATGCTTATGGATTCCAAGGTATGGGCTCTCTAGATGGACCCATGCATACCTGAACAAAGCATGTGATCATAAGCCGTGCTTTACTATTGGTCTCTGAGAGGGTGTTTATAACTTGGACATGGTTCCTGATTTGCATGCATGAACACATTTAGCTGCATGCCCACAGGTGGACCATGTAAGTTGACTTTCATTGTCTGACTCCTAGACATGGTACCCTGTATGCCCCTCCTCCCAACACACACACACACACACACACACACACACACACACACATCACCATTGCCATTGGCTCGATGTAGCAAGTGTTGAACAAACATGGCAGTGCTCTACAGACTGCCGTAGTAGTCCAAGCTGGGACAGGGGCGAGAAGCAGAGAGGAGAGAACAAACAACCAAAGCCTGAGGTTGGATGGCTGGCTTGAGCCTGGCCAATTCCAGCACAGACTTCCCCTGGTGTATCATGTTCACTCGAGAGGCTGCGTGGGTGGACGCTGCTAACCAGGTTCCAAGATTAATTTTGTGCACCATTGGGTGCCACATTACGGGGGCAGCAGAGGGGGGTTGTTTGTTTGTATGTGTGTGTGTGTGTGTATGTGTGTGTGTGTATGTGTGGGAGCAGGTGTCTGTGTTGAATGTGTGTAGGCATGTCCTTGTGTCCTTGTATGCGTACGTGTGTACGTGTGTGTGTGTGTTTTTATGTGTGTGTCCTGTCCTCAGAAGAGTGTGTGCGTGTGTTTGTATGTGTCCAGTCCTCATGTATGTGTTTGTGTCTGCTTGTGTGTTCGTTTATGTTTGTTTGTTTGTGTGTGCTTTCCCCTGGGGCATGCTCTGCCATCTGCCCTGGTGCGGCTCCACTGACCTGACACTCTTGGATGGGAAACACCTGTCCTCTCCCTGGCTCTCTCCAGCCTCCATCTGTCCATCAGTTTCTTTCTCCTCTTACCATCTCTCTCTCTCTCTCTCTCTCTCTCGCTCTCGCTTTGTCTTACAAGCACTTTCTCTTTTCTGTGTAAAAAAAAAAGCATAATTCCAAACTATCAGCATGCCTTTGAATATGTATGGCAGCGTGGCAGATATTTGGGGTGTCGTGATTGATCAGAGGCTCTGCGGCCTGTCGTCTGACCTTTACCCAGACATTTCGCTCTGTGGGATTGATGCAGACCAAGCAACGTATTAACAAACAAACAGTGAGAATAACAGGCAACCTCTGCAGACATTTCAGATTTGGAGAGGCGAGTTGATGCAAGACTGAGGTCTTCCTTGCTTACTTGATCCTGTTTTTGATATTTTTAAGCAGATTTTTTTTTGTTCTGCGATTAATTCACATGCAGTGTTGTTTTTCTGTGGCCCTGGACTGCCGCAGTGGAACAATTAGATTCTTCTTGCTGGCACAGCCAGCTTTGGTATCTGTGGAGAAAAGCGTCTTAGTGATCTCTCCGGTCTCTGCAGGACACTCAGCGTGCCTTTCCTGAGAAATTTCAATGTCACTGCCTGTCTGATGAGCACTGAAGAGTTGTTCAGTGGGCTGAAGCCTCGTTCATGGCCCTGTGTCTCGACTCATAGCCAAAGTGACACAAGAGCCTCTGGATAAGATTGCTTGCCCACAGATAGCCAGTGATGATTTGTCATAATGCTGGATGTATGAGAACAGCAACATTAACAACACATTTCATGTTTTAATAAACTAAAATCTCTTAAAGATAATAATATTTTTTTAAGACTTTTAAGACTGTACAGCAAGCCTTTACTGTAATCCTCCTTAAACCCCTTGTCTATTATTTTGTGTCACACATTCTTGTTCTCTATAATAACCTTGTAACTGATAACTCCAGATCCAGGCCTGGTAGCAGATGTTCTTGGTGTATCAAGGAGCTATCTAGAAGTAAGACTTACTGTACAGTCATTATATATGGTGAATCTGAAGACTTACTGGGTTACTGACAGTGACTCAGTTTGAGTGTACTTCCATTGAGTCAGTGTTTAATAAAAGAAAGACATGAGTTTGCAGGTGTGTGGACTAATTAAAATATTAAATTGCTCAGAAAGACATAGAGACACATCATCTCTGTAAACCAGTAATCCACCAGCTGTGCCAAGTCAGCACCCGCAGGGAGTTGTGGCACAGCTGGTGGCCCTTGCGTCGCACTCCTGGGGCTGGCAAAGCAGACAAAGCAGGAGGGAGCTGAAAGGTCACGTAAAGGTCAGAGAGAGGGGTCGCAAAAGGGTTTTTCAGAAGAGATGGACATAGAGGATCTCTCGCTGCATCTGGAACAGAGAAAAAGCTACAGTGCTAGCAGTGCTTCAGGATCTCTCTCTCACACACACACACACACACCACACACACACACACACACACACACTCATACTAAATTTACAAATCACACAAGCATATCCACAGGACACAAGTCCATACAAAACACCTTGCTCCCATTGTAATGCATTATTTTGCTATCTTGGCAAGTATTCAGTGGTCGTTGTATGGCCAAGTAAATATGTGAAAACACAATGCTGAACAATTGTTGAACAATCTAGTTCTTTTTTATCTTAAGTTATTTGGTATCAAGGAATTATCACCTACTTGGTTCTGCTTTTAACGAAGATGAATTACATTAGAGTAGTCAGCAGTGATGCTGATATTGGACTATTTGTCTTGTATGCCTTTGTATGCCTGTGTTGTGCTGAAGTGCTGATAAATGCTATTTGTCCATTACTACCTGTTTGCTTCGGAGATAGTGGGTGTGAACACCTGGGACTTTACTAGCACTCAACAGATGCAGCGTCGACACACGCACACACACACACACACACACACACACACACACACACACACACACACACACACACATTAAATTGCTCTAGAGTCAATGAACCAAATGAAGATTTATTTGATTTGTAAAGGGAGTGGCTTGAACCACTTAACTGTTGGTCACTTTAAATTTGAATCACTTACTGAATGTGTGTGTGTGTGTGTGTGTGTGTGTGTGTGTATGTGGGTGGGGCGGGGGTGTTAGGGCTGATGAGACCCAACACTTCTTTTTTTATTCCCTCATCTCATTGGTGCTCTTTTTTCCATGCATGGTTCTCTCGCTCTGCTTTCCTGAAAAGCTTGAGGCTTGACCCCTGAGCCCTGCTTCCTCAGGTGGATCTCATCAGCTCTTTTGAACAATTTCTCTTTCCAACCGTGTGCGTAATTTAGACTCAGGCAGTAGGCTGGTGCTGTGCTTCAAGCTGCTGGGTGTGTTGGAGCAGAACAGATCATGGCAGACAAGCTATATGTCTGTGTGTTTGTGTTTGTGTGTGTGTGTGTGCGTGTGCGTGCGTGTGTGTGTGTGTGTGTGTGTGTGTGTGTGTGTGTGTGCGTGCGTGCATTTACATGCTTAGATAGTTGCTGTGTGCATTCAGGTCTTTGGGGTTTGGCTGGCTTTGCTTGGCTCATCTGTACTCAAACATGACTCTCCTTCCTGCTGCCACAGGAAACCCGTGGGATTGTGGGACATTTGCAGGGAGTAAATGTCACATTTCAATGCCATTGATCAGTGCCCTGGTGTTAATGTCACACTGGAACTAAAAAAAAATGGCTTACCGAGGAGGAGGAGTGTGTCATAGCTCTAAAGTTAAAAATAGCCTGTTCAGGCAAAAGTTTGAAATCAAGTGTATGCATGCAGTGTAGTGCTTGCATCAAATATTGTCATATTGTTATTTGTGTCATTATGGTTGTTATAGTTAATGTATAATGTTATGTGATTTGATTGACTACAGAAGACACAAGGTAACCCTAGGTACAACAAGGAAAGTAAGCTCATGCAGTTATATTCTTATTATAATTCAACCAGCCCAAAATAAACAGGTGCACAGATTTAGCCTAATAGATACTGGTGGTTCTGGACAGAGACTTCAGGAAACACATCCATTTAACAGTACAGAAATGTAAAACTCAAGCACTTAACTTGTTAGATAACATGACAAACATGGTCTTATAAACTTGTTATAAATGTGTCATAACTACATCTACATTTACATTTATGCATTTAGCAGACACTTTTATTGAAAGTGACTTAACATTTGTCAACTATCCCAACAGGGCCTGTTTCCTCTAGAGCAACTTAGGGTTAAGTGCCTTCCTCAAGGGCACGAGGGTGGGAGCCAGGATTCAAACACACAATTTCAATTCTACTAGCATGCCAGCCAGGTTCATTAATCGCTATGCTACCACCGCCACAGGACAGCAGTCTGGCTCACATACACCTGGCACCTACACTCAGTAGTTTAGGCAAATGGTTTCAAGCCCAGCAGGATGGAGATGTTATGACTGACATGCCATTGTTAATTGTGTATGATAAGTAATTTTATGACTGGCAATAGTATTTCACCACCAACAAGATATGCAGCTACTTGAGGCCTTAGTACAGGACAGAACAAGAACAACAAGAACATTTGTGAATTCAGGACAATATGTGACAAAGTTTTTTTTTTTTTTTTTTTCCTTAAGCCCTGTGTATCAATTTAAAATATCATGACACCTTGTCAAGAAATGTGGTGGGACCCATCACTTTGTGTGTGTTTGTTTGTTTGTGTGTGGTGTCTGTGTGAGTGTGTTTGTCCGTGTCTGGCCGTAGATAGTGATGGATGTCTGGCAAGTTTAGTCATGAAGGTGTAAATTAAACAAGGTCCAGACCTCAAAGGTGAAAATTAACTCTCCGAGTGTTCCTCGCATGGCGCTTACCATATTTCTCCCTCCCTCTCGGCCATCTTGTCCAGGCAGGATTGAACTTTATACAGATGGGCACTTTGGGACTTTGTTGTTTGCATACACAGTCAAATGTTAGAGACTTACTTAGAGACAGCAGTAGAGCTTGCATGGAGACAGCGCTAGTGTCAACTGTTAGATCTACCTTTTTAGGTCGTTTTGGAATTGACCTTGAAAGTGACCTCATTATAACACACAGAGTAGGACTGGGCAATATATTTATTCAACTATCAGTCCAAGTATATGTTTTTGATCATTATAAAATGTCATAAATTGGAAGCTCAACAGTTTTCCTCACTGTCCCCCAAATACCGGCAAACTTTCTTGTCTGGAGTGTCTGGAGACATTGTTTTTTCCTACTGGATATCACTTGGGTTGAGACTCGCAGAGCTAGGTGGAAACACTATACACCAGACACCATTCAGTTAGCATTAGCTGCTAGGTCACTTTTCCAGTTAGTACAATGGGCTATGGTTGGAAGTCCTCTAATCTATCACTTTAGTGTGGATTTGGGATTGGTATTAGGTCTGTCATACTGTCCCATGTTGTCCTGTTGTATTCCTCTCTGTGTGATGTAGGCCTGCCTGTCATTCTATGAAACAGGGAGTCTTATTAACCAGGTAAATTAAAAGCCTAGTCAAGCTAAGTTTTAAAACAATTAAATTCAAGCATTGTCTGCAACACTGAAAGATTTCTCTTTTTCTATTTTGGCCTGCCCTAGAGCATGGATTGAGAGAGAGAGACAGACAGACAGACAATGCACATAAGCGTAGACAGACAGGGAGAGAGAGAGGGAGAGAAAACTAAAAGGATGGTTTATTTTCAGCTTTTTTGTGCAAGTTGTCCAATTTCATCAAGGCCTGTTTGAGAGCTCCCAGCGATCGCTGTCCTTGGGAGGCTGCGCAGGGACAGCTATTTCATCAGTAATAATGCTGATGAACACCTTTTGAAGTCTGCTCAGCCGTGGATTTGACCCAATCCGCCCGTGTCACTGCACTTTCAAATATTGGTCACCAGCAGAGCAGCTAAATTGTCTGCCATATACTAACTATTAAGTGAAGCCTGATCCACTCTTGATCAAATACTTGTTTGTATTTTTCTGTGCATTTCATGCTCATAATTTTTTCATAATTAAGAGAAGGTCTCAGTTACAGTTGGCTGGAACACTCACTGTACATACACTTTCCTGAATAGTTTTCCATAATTCTCATGAATGTTTGCCTCAAAGAGCTTTAATCAATTATTTAGCCTAAATTACATTTTACATTTTGAACCGCTGTGGTTATGATCTAAACATGTTATTTTGCCTCATCCTTAAAGATTGTTTTTTTTTTTTTTCTTAATGTTAGTTGCTTATATAGGCTGATACTTTTTGTGGTCTTTTCCTCAGCAGTTACCTCAACACCTCTGAGGAAGACTCCAGGTGTGCAGTTGAGATGATAAGATAACAAACGAGAGAAGAAAGAAGTTCACAAAAAGTGCAAGCCTGTAGTTATGAAATTAACATAGAAAACATGGTTCTGATGGTGAAAAACTGTTACAAATTCAATTGTCTAAACATTGCTTCAAGGTTATCGTTGTGGGCTGTCAGCATTTTCTGTCAGTCTCAGAGCACCACTGATATCATGTGGCTTGTACATCAATTAAGATTGGTAACATGGCCAGGAGTGGTTGCCTTGATATGCTCATTGTCTGTGTGAGCCATGCTCTTCAAACAAGCCTTTGCTGTGGAAGCTTACAGTGAGTGACAGCACTCCTTCAGTCTTCTCTGAACTGTGTCCTAATCTCCAGAATATCAAAGGATCCTATCTCCATGCACACCCACCCAGACCGTGTTACCTAGGCAACAGGCAGAAACCTCCGGAATGGGTGATGTAATTACCCTGGCATAGTTTTACATGTGTAGAAGTGGTCGATTGCCAAGGCTGATGTGGTCAAGTCTTTGCATCCTAAGCTTATGAGCCCTTGGCGATGTGTGAGTGTAGCCATATAGACCAAAGTGGTAGACGCTTTAAATTTAGAAGAAGTCAACCAAAAGTGTGTCTTTCAGTCTCCCTGCAGGATGTAAGTATGCTGCATCGCAGGTCATTCTCTTTCTCCTCTGTGACTTGCTGCGGGCGTGGTGGTTGGAATTCTCTCAGGGTTGATCTCTCTCCTCTGCCTGGTCATGCACTTCAAGGAATGTGGGGGTGTGATTGGGACAAGATGGACGGGGAAATCTCCCCTTTGTTGGTCTTTGATGAAACCAAGCTGTTAGTCAGGCAGCTCTTAAGTCTAGAGCGAAGCCGGGGTAAGCGAGTCAGTGGGCTCCTCCGTCATTCCACTCTCCCTTGATGAAGCTTCTAACTAATACATGAAAAGTAGAAGCCAGCTTGTCTGTATGGCATTAACACAGAAGCCGTGCAGTGCCTCAGGGCAGCCACGAGTGTGAGAGTAGTCGGGTAATTGGGAGAAGCCTGATGCTTCGTTCATCTGTCAGATGCTCCTCCGAAGGAGAAGAATGGTTTGATGGGATGACTTGCCTTCTTGTGTTCCATGAAATTAAAAGAACACACACACACACACTCACACACACGCACACACACAGGGCTAGACCTTTAGAAGCAGATTAGTGGAAGTGCCTTCATCAGGTTGCATATTTTGGATGTCTTTTATTTCAAGACTGATACTACTTACAATGACTAGTTGTCTACTGCATCCACTGCCTCAAGAGGCACCAGAGGTCACTGCTCTGCTTGGAGTGTCTTAGCTGGAAGGCTAAGGCTGCCAACATGTGTAAAGGCCATGATGCCAGCTCCCAGAGGAAAGTAAAGCTTAAGTTCATCAGTTCATTTCCACATGAAAAATGGAGATGCTATTCATTAACCTCACAATCGAGGTCCTCTCTTCTGGGCTTTGCCAAAAGTGGCAACAGCATGGCCTTTGTCCTTAGAGCCCCTCCTACGCCTGTCACCGGCCCATCATCCCAGCTCAACGCGACCAATTGCAGCGCTCCGCATGAACAGCGAAATAGTAAAAATCACTGTCTGTGATGAAATCCAATTTCACAATCAACAGCCAAAAGCATGCAGGAACACGAATGTCTCATTGGGAGATTGACAAAACCATTCTCCCAGATTATTAACAGCTAGCCAAGTGCGAAGTTGAACGGTCCAGACACTCAAAGGAGATTTGAGAAGCTCCCTGAACCACTCCCTGGCACCCTTTAGTGTAAAAAAAAGAAGAATTGGGCCCTCCTGGGTCCTTTCTGTCAATCCCTGTTTTTGGGCTTTAAGAAAGCCCCCTGACCGAAGCATTCACTGGATAAACAGTCTGACCAAAGAGGAGGTGGGTGGTCGTGAAATGGCGTCTGTGAAAATGTGGCACAGAGTTTTGTTTGCCTGTCCCTCCCTTTGAGCTGGACTGTGAGGTACAGCTGCAGCGGTATAGTCAACACCATAGTTCACACACTTTTTAATGTATAAAAGAAGGACTATGCCGTTATAAATACCAGCTGGGACAGATTTACAATGTCATTTCCAAACAACATGTAATGAATAACACCCTCAGAATACAGTGCTTTAGTGATAAATCACATGAAAATGGAACTCTTTAACATCATCAAAACTTGGATGTCTAAGCGTTTAAGGTCCGTTCACACCTGGAACAATAACTATAAAGATAACTGTAACTATAACGATATTTCCGTCCACACTGACCAACAATAACATAAGTCTATTCCCAGCTGGATGAGCTAATGTTTAAAATTCCATGGTTTCTGATTGGCTGTCAACCTTTTATGATTTAAAAAATCGCTCTGAAAGTGATCCCAACGATATTGTTGCACATGTTGTTGTTGTTATAGTTGTGGTGTGGGCGCTGTCTTTCAATCTTATTAAAACGATATTTATTTGTTTGTAGTTATCGTCCTTGGTGTGAACGGCCCTTTATACATGGCGTATTGCCACAATGTATAAAGAGACAACACATTTCGGCTCAGTACAGTGGATGTAAAGAACATACATCAGACTACAAAAAGAAAGTCTTTTGAATTCAGTGAATGACATGGAGCAGTTTTTTTTTTTTTTAGTTAAGGAGTGCTACAGTTTATGCTTTACTTCAAGAAATAATAGATCAGATGAGATGAAGCTAGGTTACATCTAAAGCAGGAGAGACTGATATGTAGAATAATGGTATATGTTCAAATTTAATCACTGGTAAATATGTATAGCGTTAGCTCCGGTGTCATATGGACTGCTATGGAATATGTAGTTGTCGTTATCAGGTAAAAACATCCCATAAACATGAACTTAATCACAGAAATTGCAAATAATTATTGCAAAAAGATGCCACAAGTCAATTTATACAAAAAATTATCCACATCACTTAAGGAGGTGGTTGTTTCATAAGCCAAATTTTGTGGTGAAATGGCATAGCACATTATGATAACTGCTCATGCATGGGTAGGAAGGAAGGAAAGAACTTTAACTCCACATAGCAACGTAACTTATGTGACCAGTCAGAACAGTTAGTTGTCATGGCTGATTTCAGCTAGTCATAAAAGAAGAAGAATTCTCAGGATTCTAAATGTTTTCCAACTGCCTGACAGGCAAGTGTCCAGTGTTTCTTTTTTTTCTTTTCTCCATGCATCTTCTGTTCAGTCTAATGTTTTGAGAAGAAATCACTACAAAAAAATCTATAAAATTAATAAATAAATAGAAATTCCCTCCTCATGCTGCTTATGTTCCCATTATCCCAGAGTGTCCGTTTAAGTGTTAGAAAAGGGTAGAGCAGGAGGAAGAGAAGCTGTGAAATTGCAGAGTGCTCTTTGGTTGTAAATACATGCTTTAAAATGGAGTGGAGCAGGAGGTGGGTCAGAGGTGTGTGTGTGTGTGTGTGTCTTTGTGTGTGTGTCTTTGTGTGTGTGTCTGTGTGTGTGTGTGTGTGTGTGTGTGTGTGTGTGGTGTGTGTGTGTGTGTGTGTGTGTGTACTGGTGGTGATGGTGGTTTAGTTATCCTGTCTCCTGCCCCTCTGGTCCACCCTACCACTGCCAAGATTACAGTCATTACTCAGGGGACAGGAAGGAGGCCAGCACTTCCAGTGCTGAAATTAGAACCTCTACTGAGCCACTGGACAGTTGGAGAGACACAGATATGTGTGTGTGTCTGTTTGTTAATATGTCTTGCTTCTTAATACTTACTTTTGAACAACATTTTGTTTGTGTGTATGTGTGTGTGTGCTCACACATAATCTTGGTATTCACACTGTGGTATGCATCAGCCTCCCCCGAGAAGTGAGTTCTCAGTTCTATAAGATGCTTCTGTGTGTGTGTGTGTGTGTGTGTGTGTGTGTGTGTGTGTGTGTGTGTGTGTGTGTATGTGTATATCTATGTTTGTGCAAACATATGTTAATTTTTGTCTCTGTGTGTGTATGCATATGTGTACGTGTAGCATGTGGCTGTAGAGCCAGTGCATGTCAGCATGGGGCAAGAGGGTGTATGGGAGAGGAAGCGTGTCTGGGCTCCTGCCCATGAGAACCTGTGCTCGAGGGGGAAGCAGCTGTGACCTCAGTGACCTGCTGGATGGTTGAAGTCGGACATATCACTTCCTCTGAGTGCACTTTTGTGTCTACATGTATGTTTGTGAGAGTGGAGAGAGTGTGCGAGTACGTGTATGTGACCCGTGTGTGTGTGTGTCAAATAAGAGTGAGTGTGTATGTGTTTTTAGTTGTATATTGAATGGTTCAGCAAACCTAAAAAGATGTTGTATATGGTGGTGCGTGTGTGTATATATATAGTCTATTAAATGGTAAGGTGTTGTATAGGGTGGTGAGCATGTGTGTGTATATGTGTGAGTTATTGTGTGAATGTGTGTGTGTTTTTGTGTGTGATAGGCCTTATATCTGTGTCTAATCTGTCCTTGTGTGAGAGGGGAACATAGCGCTTGATCCCCAGTTGCCGTCCTCCTCATTAACCTGCAGTTATTTTCAGCTGTCACCTCTCCATCAGAGCCCTTCCAAGGGTCCTGTCTCCAGACTCCTATATAGGCACCTCCGAGAGTTTCCCAGAA
>PYXC01000364.1:992500-1135000 GCA_015244755.2 Tenualosa ilisha
ATGGTAATGGTCACTGCAAATAGTTATTTCTGGATAATTATTTCTGGGTCTCTTCTCTCTCTGTGTTTGCCACTCTGACACTATTATAAAAAGGCTTTAATAAGCCATCCTGCCATTGTGGGTTGCTATGAAGTAGGCTAAAGCATTGATTTTGAAAGCATTAATAATAACCTTGATTTCCACAGCATCGGCAAAAACACCACTGATACATAGGACGTGTAATATGTCAGTTATTCCCAAAACCATCCGTCCAAGAGCTGTGTGTGTGTGCTTGAGCCATGGTCGTAATTGTTTGCTCATAATTTTTGCCTTGGATTAATGCTGTTAAATACAAAGGCCTAGTTCTATGTCACCACTCAATTCATCATGGACACATTTCGATTTCTCACTATATTTCTGTGCATACCAGTGAAGCATTATATAGCCTACATCATGTACGTCCTGTAGCCTACATGTGCACATCGTGTACCATCATGTATCAGTAGCTATGTAAATTAAATATTCTTTACATGCTTTTCAGCACTTGTGTGCGTTATGTAGGCTCCTTTGAGCAGAGCCGTCCGCAATGCATCTCTGTCTTTCTTGTCTGCAAACTAGGAAGAGTACTGTCACTAGTTCTGCTGCCATGAAAACGCCTGTGAACTGAATAAGTTTAATCTTCCTATCAAATTGTCTGGATTAAAATGAGGCTCCCTACATGACTCTTTCACTATTAACATTACTCTCATTCATAACCATTTTTACATCTACCTGAACAATGATTCCTAAACTTACCTTGGAATACCGTTGCTGGTCATCTAATACATTGTTTCGCAAACTGCGATTCAGTGGTCTGCAGCACATTGCCAGGGGGTCTGTGAAAAAGTTTTCTACAAAGTATAAACTCCTTATATAATGGGGAGAAAAATACTAGAGACCAGTACGGAGCCCAGTCGCATTGTGCTCCCACCAACATAACATTAGTGACAAATTTGCCGCCATGAGTCACTACATCAGTCTGTCCAAATGTTTTCCTTAGGTATTAACCTTAACTGCAAGCAAAATGAATATTCGTTAGTAGGCCTAGACTTGACCAAAAATAAATAAATGAATAAATAAATAAATCCTTTTAAAACTGCTCCTGCACTGTCAAGTTTTGTCAAATGCAATAACATGCCTTTTTAAAACTGTTGTGGGATTAGCAAAATATGTTTTTAGAATAAGAGTTCCAAAGCATCTGAAAGAACAAATGGATATAATCTTATATGGTTAAATTTCTGTTACATTAAATTTTTGTTACAATTATGAGGGGTCCTTGGAACCCCCCATTAGGGCTCCCCAGCCCAGTAAAATTCGAGAACCCCTGATCTAATAAACTGCAGTATAATTTGCTGCATGAAATAGATGGAGGTCTGGTTTTATGAGCAAAAAAAACGTTTTTTGTGCCGCTGTGCTTAGAGATGGGCTTCAAAGTAAAAGTTTTAAATAGGCCATTTCTTCCAACAGCAAATCAGCTGATCATAATTTGCAGAACACTTCAGCAAGGTATGCATTACTAATGCATTTAGTCAACACCGAAAAGCCTCTTGGGATCAATTTGTTGTAGCTAAGAAAACATTGGAAAGCTGTGTAGGAGCACCATACATAAAACATGCAAACACCATATCCAAGAAAGCATAGCCTACATCTAGAAATAAAGAGAAGCCTGTAATAAAAAGGCTGCCTAAAATAAAAGCCTTTGACTAGTGCAGCTGAAGCCATTATTTAAGGAGGGCAGCCGTGGTCTAATAGGGCCTTGGAATGGTGCGCAAAAGGCGGTCAGTTAGATCCCGGACCAGTCGGAAAAAAGTGGACGGGCGAAGTGGTTGAGCATCACTCTCTCATGTCCACATCCATGGCTGAGGTGCCATTGAGCAAGGAACCTAACCCCTTACTGCTCCCCGGTGATACAGCAGCAGGCTGCTTACTGCTCCGGGTTAGTGTGTGCTTCACCTCGCTGTGTGTGTGTCACTAATTCACGAATGGGAGAAATGCACAGACTGAATCTCCCTCAAGGGGTTAAAACAGTGTACATACTGTAGGCCTACCCATTTACAGTCATTTTACTTTTCGATTTTTATCGTAGCAGCCTTCTGCACATTTCCACACCACCCCTTTCACACTCAAGAACAAGTAGCTGTAGTGGCACACAATTAGAATTCTTTCTCTGTATTTAGTATGTGTGTGTGTGTGTGTCATGTTATGGATGCTATAGGATACCTATATAATTCTATCTATCTATCTGTCTGTCTAATTATTATTTATTTAATTATTTAATAATGTATTTATTATTTGTATGGCTTAATTTCCTGTCTAATTAACACACTGCGTAATGTATAAATAAACTCTTGCTGTCAAACCATTGCTTTTTTAAGCCACCTTGAACCTCCAGAGGAAGTGACCTAGTTCAGACCAGAATGCTGTGGTTGTGACAAACATTTCCTGATGAGGTGCGCAGCTGGTTGGTATTGGTATCTCCATCCTGCGGCTAGATGTTGGTCAGCAGAGGGTCCAGTTCCCTGATGGCCTGACAGACCCTTTCGACCTCTTTACGTTGAATAACACTGCTGATACCAGGCTCCCAGTAATCCTACTATCTTTAGAATCTGCCTCCTTAGAGACAGCTGTCAGTCATTTGTCAGATGCAGAAACATCTGCGTTTTTTCACTTTACAGTTTAACTGTGTGCAGATGTGTGTGTGTGTGTGTCTAGCTGTGTGTCTTGATTATCATGCACATGCATATGTTTGTCTAGCTGAGTGTGTGTGTGTGTGTGTGTGTGTGTGTGTGTATGTCTGTGTTACTGTATGCACCTAAATGTGTGTTTCCTTAGGCACGTGCCTATTCTCTGTTGAAGTCAGTTTCATGTGGTAGATGACATAAGGTATGTCTGAGCAGGTGTTTTCATAGCAATTGCTCGCTGTTTGAAAAGTGGCTCGCTGCGACAGCCCCACAGATGGCTTCAATGAGTTGCAGGAGTCATACATATTTAAAACATTTGCAATAACTGATGCATTTTTGTTTGGCAGTGGCATGAATATCAGTGAAGGGAGAGGCGACTCTAGCAGATGGTGAGAGGAAGAGAGAGTCGGGGCAACAAACCCAACCCGAGAGCATGGATGACAAGGATGATGAGGAGGAGGAGGAGGAGGAGGAAGAGTAGGGGTAGGAGCAGGAGGAGAATAAAAAAAAGGTTACAAGAGAGAAAAGGCACTCAGTTGTTTTATTGCATTCTATTCCCTTTTGTTATTTTGGCCCCTGATTGTTTTTGCAGGTGTTCATATTGAAACATACTGAAAACACTGTTTGCTCTTCAGATCAGGGACATGTGGTAGACTTGAGGATTGCACGGTTGCAGGCCAGATTGGATACATATTTACACACAGCTTTAAACACCTTTGAATTAGTTGTCTTCTCATTTGCATATCTGGTACAATGCAGCATACTGGCTTGACCAATTGGCTGTCTGCAGTGCCAAAATAGATATTCTGTCATGGAATGATTTAAAGCCATAGTGCAGAGCATCTCCAGCTATAGTCCTGTTGTTTGAGCTCACTGAGTGCAGTCGGTAGGAAGAAGAACTAGAGAATTTGGTACAGCAGAGACTGAATAGTGAACTTATAGCTTACACCAACTGAATGGCACCATAAGCTCACTTTTAATTTCATTATAGTACCGCTCAGTTAGCATTTAGCTATCAATAGCGGTTAGCTATTCGGGCTAGACACTGCTTGGCTGTCAGAGGTGTTGAGGTGACCTTGGTGAACTGTAACCACTCCTCAGTTTAATTCTTTATGGTGAGAATGAAGACTATTGGTCTTACTGGCTTGAACAGATTTAGTTGCCTGTTCCAGGGGTTTTCTTTGTACCTGTCTGTCTGCCTGCCTGCCTGCCTGCCTCTCTCTCTCTCTCTGCATGTGTGTCCAAGTCCATCTTTGGATCTGCAGGTCTCCGTGGCGGAAGCCACTTGGATGTCTCTTATCTGTGACATGCCTAATCTCTTGCCAAGAGAGATGCTATCGTTCAGATGAGAGCCACAGGACATACGTGTAGATGAACTGATATCACGCAGTGTGTCATTAGCATATGTTAGTGCAATTCCGACTGAAATATTCATGGTGTTTCCTATGGATCATCTCCATCCAGCCTGAGGTGTAAAAAAAAAAAAGTGAAGGAGGGAAAAAAGCTGTTGTGTGCAGGGTGGAAATGGATGGAAACAAAGAAAGTGGTAATTACAATGACAACCCCCCCCCTTCCTGTTTGCAAAAGAAAAAGTGCAGGAGAGAGTGTTAGAGAAAACAAGCAGTGCTACAATAATGACCTCAGAGTGGCTTTGAAACTGTTCACACAAGGGTGGTGGCTCTTATTTTTGTCAGTAAATTTTTTTTATTTTTTTAATGCCCGGTTATTATTTTTTTAATTTAGCGACAGGCATCTAATTAAAATCATATAAAAAGCGCTCGTTTGGGGAAGACATGGGGGTTGGGAGGGAGGGATAGCTTGCCAGATTGGACCATGCAGACACTTTATCGTTGTGCCTTTTCAACACACAGTCACAGACACACACAGTTGGCAACCATCAGAAGGAGCGTCTCTTTACTCGTTACGTATTTGTCGGCGCTCTGTAGGTGTTTCAGGAGCCTCACACTTTTTTAAGCAGGCAGCAGCAGGACCCTCAGCTGGTGGTCATTTTGGAAGCGCACACTGAGCACGCTCAGGGAGTTGGCGGCGTGATATGCCTCACACAGACTGCTCTGCATGAAGTGCTTTCATAACGAGACCACAAGGTTGGGCTGCTTACTTAAAACAACAAGTTCATCCTTCCCCATTTATAACAGTCAAAGAATTAGCACTTGTTTATAGAACCTTTTCAGAACAATTTGATTATTAGCGTCATAGCTGGGGTTCTGTTCCAACATTCCATATGTTATCTTAACGCAGCAGAAGGAGCTGTGGAATGAAATAGAACGTTCAAGAATTGTTTTTGTTTTTAGCGTTAAAACGGTCTACATGGCAATCTTTCCTATGCTGTCTATTTGTCTGTCTTCCTGTGTGTGTGTGTGGTGTGTGTGTGTGTGTGTGTGTGTGTGTGTGTGGTGTGTGTGTGTGTGTGTGTGAATGTATGTGGAATTATAGACTGATGTGTGTATGAAAAGTTAATGACCAGGGAGCACTCTAATAGTCTCTGGCAGTGAACACGAGTGAAGCAGAACAACATGTGTAATATTCAGCCAGTCAGCCAGCCTACAAAGGTTACTCCTACATTAAATAGAGAATAAGAGAGAGAGAGGGCATTGGCAAGGCAGAGAGAGGGGGGGGGGGAGAGAGAGAGAGAGAGAGAGCATTGGCGAGGCAGAGAGAGAGAGGGCTAGAGGGAGGAGAGGTTCAAGGAGAGAAGGGGTTTGAAGGGAGGATAAGTGAGAGATTGAGGGAATGAGAGAAAGAGGGATAAGGGGAAGAAAAAGAGAAGAAGGGCATGGAGAGAGCGAGAGGAGATTGGGGAGGAATAGCAAGAAAGAAAAGTGTATTGAGGGAGAGAGGGAAGAAGGGAGAGAGAGAGAGAGAGATGGGAAGGAGGTAGTGTGTGGGCGGGGAGCAGAGAGATTTCAAACCTCAAATCTAATACTTCTGTAGCTGCTTCCATGTTGGTACTCCCACCCCTGGTGGATCTTTTACTCATTTACTAACTCACGCATACACAGAAAGTTGTGTACAGCAAAATACCCTGCAACAGTTCCCCACACACATAGACTATACCCATAGTTATAAGCTGAAGCTGAACTCTTCAGCATAAGGTAGTTTCAATAAAGTACACTTGGCATCTATAGACAGGTCATCTCAGTAGAGACACTGTTCACATAAACACCGTTTTGTTACTTCTCGTTAACGCAAGTTACAACGTAACGTCTCGTCTTGTTTTAACTTAAGGTTACAATACACTGGACAACTTTAAACGTCATTGTTGGGTGATCATGTTTGTGCAACATTTGGGTATTAAAGGGCAACTATCTGGAGATCACCGATTTAATCATCAATGAATCATCTCCTATCAGCTAATCATAACACTATGAGCACTAAATTGTCAATCAGACTCTGTGTTTCGGATGCAGGTCATTTCCTCATCCTTCATATAGACAATTCTTTTAGTCTCTGCTGGTGACGCACAACACTCAGATCATTTAGCTGGGCCACTCATATTTCAGGAAGCCAATGGGTGACATCCACCGAGGTCTAGTCTCTTATGGGTCTGCTGAAGGTTTGCAGACATGAAGGAGCAGCACTGACTGAATCTCAAAGACTACTTACTGTTGGATGACAGGAAAGCCAAAAGCCAAAGCTAGGGCTCATGGTGTCTTTAAAAAACCTTCACTTGATTATATGATTACACTGGAATACCTGTGAAAAAGAGAAGAAAAACAAAGCGTGGTGAAGAATGTAAATTGTGTATTTGTTAATGTGACACTCTTCTTTTTGTTTTGACTTGACTTTGATTGTGAGACCTCAAAGACTGTATGCTTGTGTCTCCTGCCATTGCTTGTCTTTGCCTTTCTGTTTGATTGTTCTTCATTGAAGATGTGCCCTTGTTCAAAGATAACAGTGGGGTCCCACCTGCTGTTACTGTCTCTGATGGTAAATGTCTGGGTATGACGAATTCCAAGTGTTGCCAAAGCACTAGGTCTATGCCACAGATCAGCTATGTAAAGCAATAACAGCCTGGAAAGTGACTGTGTTTAATACTATTATTGAAGCAACATAAATGATTCAGTCTCTCTCACTGTTTCTCTCTCTCTCTCTCTCTCCCTCTCTCTCCCTCTCTCTCTCTCCCTCTCTCTCCTTCTCTCCTCCAACTCACTCTCTCTCTCTCACTCACTCTCAGAAGCGGCAGCTGTGTGCCCACCCGTTCCTGGAGGTGTACAGCGGGCGGCTGATCCACTACATGAGCCCTCTGGCACGCCAGAACGGGTTCTACGTGCCCGAGGTGCAGGAGACTGAGCGCAGGGGGACAGGTGACGAGGATGAAGAAGAGGGTGACGAAGAAGATGACAGGACAACAGTTGTCTCAGGTATGAGGTGGAGAAAAAAAAGATGCCGCCCCTTTGCACTGGCCTGGTACTTAGCAGTTTGACGTTGTTTATGGTAATATTCAAGTTCAAGGTTGGAAAATCTGTGCTGGTGATCTGATAATACCTCATAGTATACAAATATGAACAGAAAATTAAAATCACAATCCACTTTGCAGTGCTCTTAACAACTGGGTCTGTCTGTCAAGTGTCTGTGATCTGTGGTGTCCAAATATAAACAGTTGCCATATGTCTGTGGTCTGTAGTGTCCAAATGTACCAGTTGCCATATTTCTGTGGTCTGTTGTCCAAATATACCAGTTGCCATATGTCTGTTGTCTGTTATAATAGTAGGACAAACACAGATGGATAAGCAACAACAAGCATTTGCTCTTAATGATCCTATAGTAACAGTAGACATGTCTGCCATAATCCATTCATGGTAGCTCCCTGTGATGTATGAAAAACGCTGTTAAATTTGGAATGAGATAGTTACATGATGAGATCATCAGGATCACTGGTAAAACCAAAGACAACCTAAGACAAATCCCTTCACTCAGCTGCCATCTTGGAGACACCCTCAGGCACTTATTTTGGGTGTCAGTTGCAGGCCCTGTTTAAATAAATGGGGAGATATCCATTTATCCAGATCCGCAGGTTGAATGTACTTAAAAAGTATATGGTGTGAATCCTTGTTTACGTGCAAATAAACTGAATTGAACAATGTACATTTCTTTGTGGAGGTTGCCCAAATAACGCTTTAAAAGACCTTATTCTAAACATGGATTTAGTCTCTGCGTCTGTGCCAACATTTGCCACATGGCTATGACAGAGAGAATAAACAAAAGCCTAACTGTCAATCATGCCGCTTCAAACAACTTGATTGGCTACTTTCAATGCGGGCCAGGACTTTCAGGTTCTCAAATCCAACATCTTTTTGTTATGAACGTCATATGTTTCTATGGAGGGTTTCTTAAGTGATGTGTCTTAAGACTTATTAAACACTTCTGAAACCATCTCTGGTAACACCATGGGTCAGTGCGCTAAGACGTCATACCATAAACCCAAGGTAATTCTCCAATCCTTCCCCATCTCTCTCTCCCCCACTCGTTTTGTGTCACTGTCTACTGTCCTATCATAGTAAAGGCACAAAAGCCCCAAAATGGACCATCATGTTGTCGCCCTATGGGTGTATCTTGGTAGATTAGATTAGTGTATCTATGTGACTACATGTACACACTACTCAGCTATAATTCTGTATTGTTTTTGCAATATTCTCTCTCTCTCTCTTTCTCTCTTTCTCTTTCTCTTTCTCTGTTGTCTAGTGTCTGGCTTTCACTCTGACATTTGAGCAGGTGTTAATGAACAGCCTAGACTCCTGCATGTGTTTGAATGTGTTTGTATACACATTGTAGGCATCTTGGCATGCATATTTGTAAACAAACACTCTTTCTCTGTTTTTCTCTCTATCTCTCTCTCTTCCCTCTCTCTATCTTTCCATCTCGAGTCTCTCTCACACATACACACATTTGGTTGCAAGAGCCATGGGGAGTCGGGTCATGTCTGTCAGCACCTGCTGCCACTAGGACAGTTTGATAACGGTTACTGTGGCCAGACTCACCCCCCGCCCGCGTCTCTGTGTGCCCAAGTGTATAAAAAACAGTCCAGAAATAGCCTTGGCCATGTAGTCTGGCCATGGTCAAGATGGGGCTGAATAAATGCATTTCAGTGGACACCAACATTACATTAGTCATACGAAATGATGTGGTGAGATGCATTTGGAGAGTAGTGTGACTAACGAATGCCCTTGCACTTGCCTTAATCTTCAGTTCTCACACTGAGCTTTCGCTCTATGGAGGGCCTCGTCCTTAATTAGATGTTTTCCCATCACTGCGGGACAAGAGGCCATAGAGGCTGTGCTTGGTTACAAAGCCTCTGGCATGCGAGATCCTTGCCATGGAAATCAGGCTGATTATGGCCCTTTCCTGTCCCAGTGGGGATTTGAGAAGCCCAGCAGAAATCACTCAGCCAGCATGGGTCCGTTTCCAAACGCCGCGGCTCTAAGTGGCTCTGCCCCACAGCGTTTGACAGAGTTTGGGGCGGAGAGCCTGCGAGCCTGTGGTTACTTTCTCTGGAACCCTGGGGGAGATAAAGGAGGCACGTTATCACCACAGAGCTCTTCAGGGTACCCACCCCTTCATTGGGCTGTTTTGTTGTTCCACTGTCTTCAGTCGTCTCGTTGGTAATCTCATGGAGTCTCTCATTCTCACTCCTTCTTCCTGGAGTGACAGCTCTCAGAACGCCCTTGGAGAGAAGTGTGTGAGACATGCAGAAACACACACACACACAGTCCATGTCCAAGGGCAATGGCAACTTTACACACTGATGAATCATGGGAATAACAATGTGACACAGAGATAGACAGAGAGAGAGTGTCAGAAATTATCCACATTCAGTCACAGTGTTAACTGTGGCATTAACGGTAGTAACTAATAATTTAATGGATTTCTCTGGAGGTGAGAATTTCTCTGAATGTGATTTGCAGTTTTCTCATAACTGATGTATTTCTGTATTTCTTGTATTGATTTACGTATGTAGGTGTATTGGTGGTGGTCTTTATGAGGTGATATTACAGTTGAAATGAATGTAAATGCTCTCATGTTTCATCAGTGAAATCCTTTCTTTTTTGTTGATGTCAATCAGCATTGCATCTTAGGAGTGCTTTATGAGAGTGGAGTGATCTATCGGTTATTTGTTGAAGCAACAGTAGCCTGTGCCTCGGCTTTATCTTATAATCTTACGTAAGTGCACAGTGCCTATAAGGCAGATTTGCACCAGTCAGTCTGATTGGACCAGCCAGGCATACAAGCATATGTGTGCATGAGAGTGAGGCCTCAATGGCTTGTCAGTCTCTCTCAGAACTGCATATGTTTTTTCCTGCAGTGTGTAATATCATGACGTTGATCTTTCTATCTTTCTGCTTTATCGCTTACAATCTCTTAAGCACTTAAAAGAGGAATCTGGTGCGAATCAGTCAGTAGTCCTGTTGTTTGACATTGCTGAAAGCTGTCGGTGCTAAGGAACTTGGTTAGTTTCTTTTTCCTGTGACCCCAATCAGTTAGCATTAGCAACCATTTCGCTATTTGGTCTACGTTGTTTCAGATTCTCTCGTTCTCATACCTACCAACAGCACTTGTCAAACAAGACTATTAACTGATTCTTACCGAATTTGTCCTTTAAGTGTTTGTACAGCAAAATAGCTATAACCCAGCAGTTGTTGCTTTGTGAAGCTCATGTGCCTCTGGGACCAGTCTTCATCGGAAGGACAAAACCAACAAACTGAAGTTGACCAAACTTTGAGCCGTGTGACCCATAAACCAGCCACTCCATATAGGCCTCAGCCCTTTTGCCAATGACTTTAATCTCTTCCACAACCAACCCTCAACCCCTGAGATAGATGGACTGAACCTTCTGCTTCCAGATTCTCTCCTCGCTTCCATTTTCTCTTTCTGTTCATTACCGTAATTTCCAGATTATTCACAGAGGTTAATACATCGATTTTTAAAAATGTAGTTATCTATGAGATTAATGCATGGGTGAGGACTATACATGGGAATGTGTTTCTTTTCATCATTCTACTTTGTCATGAAATCATGATCTAATACTGAATCAATAGGTAATGTTTAGTGAGTGAGTTTTTTTTGGTCTGCATAAAACACTGACCTGAAGGTTATACACTGTGCGGCTTATATTCAGGGAAATTACTGTATGAGCGCTTCTGAAATGGCCTGTATTTTTTTTGTTTCAGACGTTCATAAATGATCTAGAAGTAGCAGACAGTTTGGGGTTGTATCAAATACAACTTCTGTTGCTCAGATGGTACAGTAATATCCTGAATATAAGCCGGACCATGTATAAACCTCAAGTCAGTGTTTTATGCAAACTAAAAAAAACAAAACCATGTATCGACCACACCCAGGTAATGAAAAACACAAATGAAAAACAGAAATACATTCCTAAATATATGCCTCCCCTATTAACCTCGTACATGAAAAAAATAGCTAGCTAAAAAAATACCTAGATCAATAATCATGAAATTACATTTTATAAGTTAGTGCGCAAACCAGTTAGCATTACAGTAGCATGTAGCAACATGTGGTACTGTATCAAATGCAATGCAAGTCTGTGGAAGTCTGCTACTGTGAATGTAATGGTGCCGTGAAGGCATCTTGAATCCTCCACATAGACCCATGAAAGAGGACGAGTAGAAGCCTGCTGGCGACTCTCTTTTTATACCCGGATGGCAGTACCCAGTCCACCACAGATCACTCACTGTCAGCGCAGGATCTGTCAGGCGCTTTGACGGGGGTGTTTATCGGTGTCAGGTGGCCGTGTTTTTTACGAAGCGCTTGTCTGAACGCCAGTCGCAGCTTCAGACGGACCATCAGTCACCCTGCACGAGGCCAAACGTGGTGTGTCCCTCCTCGCACCTTCACTTCACTCTCACCTTCACTTGACTCAGATCTGCACAAGTCTGACAGCAGGTATCAGGCTTGGAGGTTGTAAAGCCTGGATTCAAGCTCAGCATATCTACTGGCATACTGCTCTCTTTCTTACTTCTTCTTCTTCTTCTTCTACTTCTTCTTCTTCTTCTTCTTCTTCTTCTTCTCTTCTTCTTCTCTTCTTCCTCTTCTCTTCTTCTCCTCTCTTCTCTCCATCTCTGTCTCTTTCTTTTTTTCCTCAACATCTGACTCTTCTATCTCTATTTGTGTACAAATTCTTCAGTGGTGGATTGTTTTGCTGACATTACTTTTGTTTCCTTGAGGCCCACCAATCTCCCGAAGCACTGAAGAAGCAGTTCTCTTGTCGTTTCTTTATTGTTATGCTTTCATTTTCCTCCATTTTTTTTTTTTTTTAAACTTTTTTTTTACCCCATGTCCCACCATTAATCCATTACCCATCTTGTTATGTCTATATTGCCTCCCTCTTCTCTTCATGACTCATCCCTTTTTTCTGCTCTTTTCCTCCACTGTCCTTGAACTGCTCGCCGGAGAGCGAGTGCGGCGAGAGACGAAATAAATGAACAGTGGGGAAACTGGCAGACTAATGGACAGACAGCTACGGCGGCCATTACTCTGGCAGAGCTTGATCACGCAGGCGGGCGGACACAGGCAAAGCAGAGCAGTGGAGCAGCGGTGGTGGCGGCGTAAGATAGAATGCCCCCTTTAGTAAATCCGTCACCTGGGGGACGGTGAACTGAAGCTGGCACGCCGGTGGATCCTGCTCAGACATGGGCGGTGCCGGGGGTGTGAATCACACATTCCAACAGGCTCAGCACTATGTGACCTACCTGCGGGCGATACCTGACGCCCCCACACACCCCGATGTGACTGTGATCTCCACAGTCTAGGCAACAGAGTGAGAGCGAGACAGGGCTGGGGTTGGGGAGGTTGATGGAAGTTAGGACTGTTTGTTGTATTTTTTGATGCAATGCAAAGGAGATATTTTTCAGTTATGCATGTATATATCTATTTATTTTTTCCAGTCAGATGTTGACAGTTGCGCAGACAGTTGCAAGGGATGCGAGGGGTGTGACAGTGCTGAGCTGTTGAGAAAGCTGACGGCAACATGGCAGGAAGATTAGAACTGCGACTGGGAAATAGCACCGTTATTCTGGCCTGTCACGTCTACCTAATGAAATCTGACATGCGGTATAACAGCTTCATCAAGTGAGATTAGGTAAACCTGCATCATAGTCTGTCTTCTGTATAAGGCATTTTGTAGGTGTAGGGCTATGTGTGTGTGTGTGTGTGTGTGTGTGTGCGCGTGCGTGTATGCCTGAAAGTGCGAGTGTGGGTGTGTGTGATTAGGGGTTATATGGTGCGAATGAAGTGTTAACCATTAATGCCAAAAGCGTGGTGCATTTGAAGCAT
Source organism: Tenualosa ilisha (assembly GCA_015244755.2). Taxonomy (NCBI): domain Eukaryota; kingdom Metazoa; phylum Chordata; class Actinopteri; order Clupeiformes; family Clupeidae; genus Tenualosa; species Tenualosa ilisha. The sequence continues at coordinate 1,005,511 of PYXC01000364.1, forward strand.
TTTCCTGAGACGTCTCGTTCAGGACTCCAATTAAAATAAGTCGTCTGTAGAAATACACAAACGCCAAAGTGCTGTTTGTCCTTTAATTATCGAAAAGGTCCCCCAGATTGGTGCCTGCAACGTCCTAACACCTCTCTATCTCTGTTTCTCTCCCTCACACACACAGAAACACCAACACACAGACACAATGCCCTTTGAGAGCTCATCCGTGCCAACCACTTCTACCTCTCCCACTGTAATTAGCAACCAGCACGATCGGCAAGATGATACTTTAAAGAAAAAAAAGTGAGAGGAGAAAAAAAACTAATTCAGCCATCTTTTCCTTTCCTTAATGAGGAACTGGTCCAGTGTATGAAACCATACAAAAGACATTTTGGCATGTTTTTTTCCCCTCCCCTCACCGAAAGGCACTGTTGAGGAGGGAGCGCAAGGAGACATTTGCAATCGTCTTCCGCTTCTGCAGATGCAACCTCTAATGAACAAATATTGCAAATGTGACACAGTCGGCCATCATCCCACTTCCATAATAAAATATATCCCCGCCTGAATTTGTATTTATTTACAAGCGTCTCAGTGGGGAGGAATATGTATGAATATACAATGGACAATGACAACTATGCAAAACAATGAGGCTCCCAAGTGAAGTTTTTCTTCATTCTTCATGCTTAGTGTAAAATGCCATTTAACATAAGCCTTTCATTTGAATGGGTAGAGTCCCTTAATATTAAAGTGGTTGTGTCCTGGAAAGGCAAGTAGAAGGGGGGGGGGCACATAATGCCGATCCTCCACTCAAATGGCAATACTAAAATCAGTGCAAGATGTGTGGTTTGTCCCTATCAGTTAACTGTGATGTGAAATGTAGAGGCTATTTATTTCCACACAGCCACAGGCCCCTGCACATTTGGTTGCTAGCGAGCCACACAAAGCAGCAAAAAAAAAAAAAAAAAAAGAAGAGAAAAAGAAAGGAAAAAATACAGACCGAAAAAAATGTGTTTGATTGGAAATGTTTTACCATTTGCCATCTCAGGTCTCTCCTGGTCAGTGACAGTGAATCAGAGGAGCCTTGTTTGTCTGAGTGCCACGCAATGCCTGTGATGAGTCCTGGACAGGGATTGATTAGGCAACGCCAAAAGAAGAAAAACCATTGAAACTCCTGCAAGCTCCCCGGCTCATCTGCTGTGTAATTTACAGGAGTGATTACCTGCCATAATATCGTGCCCAACGCCTGCCCACCACAAGCAGTTGTGCGCTCTCAGCACACACACACTTTAGTGGATTTCTGATTTTGTGACATGGATCCCTTTATGACATGGATGTTAAACCTGGTACACTGCAAACCCACACCCACAGTTTGGTCACGTCTCATCTTGCGAACAAGGTTTCCAGACTGTATTTCCAGAAAATATAATCTCATCACAAACTTGTATTCACTATTTCAGGTGTTGTAATGCACTTCTGTTTGGATAGCAAAGTATACATTTCCACGTGTACTGATCGAGTAACTGTATCTGCTGAGGTATGTCTGGAGCAAGTAGTGATGAGGAATATGGTGCTTCACTGGAAGTATTTGCCTTTGCCATTGTTAGCATGGTGGTTTTATGGTCTGATCTATTCAGTTGCGGGTGGGAAAGCCTGGTAGAAGACCACAAGAGCCTCAACTGATTTTACAACATATAAGAAGCCTTTATCACTTGAAGGTGTTCACACTTCTCTCAAGCTAGACTGAATTTCCTAGTGTTAATAAAGAGTTTCGACCGATTTTTAAATATGAATATCGATGACTCTGGTTGGGAATCTTGAGGAGAAATAGTTTTTAAGTATAAGTTTGGATGAAAATAAGTCAGAGAAGATATTGACCCTCTATTGGAGGACTGTGTAATGCATAGAAACGTCTTATAAAATCCTGTGGCACTGATGTCTAACCTCTAAGCTAATTGTTTTGTGCTGTCTGTGTTAACAGGCACAGGTTCCTATAGCCAATGCAGCTCTGTGAGTGGTCGACTCCGCCCACGAAGCCAGTGCAGCTCCGTCAGTGGCCAGCAGCGTTCTGACAGCCAGTGCAGCTCTGTGATTGGCTGGCAACGTTCCGACAGCCAGTTCAGCTCTGTCAGCGGTCGACTCCGCCCACCCAGCCATTGCAATTCTGTGAGTGGTCGAGAGCATTCCCGCAGCCCACACAGCTCCATGATTGGCCATTGCTACTCCAACAGTCATAGGAGTAGCCCCGGGCCCTGCTCCACTACCTCGAACCTTCCACCCCAGGGCTGTGGGGATGCAGCAGAGGAAAGGACCAGTAGGACCCGTAGATCTTCCTCCTCCCCATTCAAAGGGATGGACATGAAGCTGAAGGTCCAAAACCGCTCCTCCAGCCAGAAAGAGCTGCTCCAGGAACGAGGGACAGCCACTGAAGGAGAGGAATGAGAAGAGGGGGAGAAGAGATGATTGCTGGAGAGGAGTCATACGAGTCAAAGTGTCTTGTGTTCAATTTGGCCTGGTGAACCATGAAAAGAAACACCAGTCAGAGTGTTCTGCCAAGGGAAGTGTCTTTAAATGCCCTTGCTAGTGGTGGCCTTATTCTTGTAATTAGTTAGACAGTAAGTGTCATTTAAAAAAAAAAAAAACACACACACACAAAGCGTCTTGATACTTATCGGTTAACTGTGATGTGAAATGTAGATGCTATTTATTTCTACACAGCCACAGGCCCCTGTGCTAATCTACTATTCAGTGTTCCTTTGATTTAGTTGTGAAATCAAACATGTTTCATATCACAGATTATACAGTGATTTAATTCCACTTTGAACATGCATGTATTGACGTGCTAAGGACCTAAACATTAGTTTGGTGTCAACTTAAACTCCACAGAATTTGGTCATCAAAGGTCAAAGTCCTGGATCATATGATCAGATCATAATGGTCTAATATTGTTACGCCAACAACACTAAATATGATCATTCTGATAGTTATTTAGATATCAGAACATGAAAGCCAACCACTGCACAGGTGAATACCAAGTTCACCTGAGTTCTTTCTCATACTTGAATGAAAAGTAACGGAACAAAAAAATAAGTCAGGGATGTTTGTTCAGGATGCAAAGCTAAACCATTTCAATTGATTTAGGTTGCTGAAATGATTCTGTTAAAGCAATATGATTGCACATTTCAAGACTAGTAATATTAAACACACCTCACTGTCAGTCTGTATTTATATAAAACATTCAAAACTTGATAGCCTTGACAGACTCTGTACTGTTTTGCTTTGAATGTGTAGTTCTGTTATCGTCTCTGGGCACATAAACATTTTCTTATAAAGTTTTTAATTATTTGATTTTATTTAGTTTATTTCTGTTTGACAACTTTAAAACATGCAAATCACTACACCACCGAGATTGTTTACAACTTGAAATAATAATCTTCACAACACACAACCTCAAGACTTCAGCTGATGGCCAAGTCTGTGGCCTAAAGTACATTAAACTGACCTGTGAGATTTCTTTCAGTACTGGATATTAAATATTATTCTTTTATTACCAGTGTCTGGCCAGTTTGATCTGTCTCAGACTATGCTAATGCCTCATTTGTCTCACATCAACCTCTGACCTTGACTCAGAGGATGAGATTGAACATTATTGACTCATGAGGCTTTGGTTTGAATCTTCAATTTAGCAAGCATTATGGTTCAGCTTGTCCTGTGGAGATCACATACTGCTTAACCTCCCACTCACAATTAGTTATAGACTATACAATTAAATTCATCAACTACTCACAGTCATTGTGACCAGACATGCTATTATATGTATGTGTATGTATGCAGGGCAGTAGGAAGACACAGTGGGTGTGGGAAAACCTGGTAGAAGGCCACAACACATATTACAACATATAAGAAGCCTTATCTATTGAAGGTGTTCACACTTGCTGCTCTCAAACTAGACTGAATGGTTATAGATTATTAACAGTTTGTGTTTGTGCATGCATGACACTATATCAGGACTAAATGAAGAGTTCAGAGTCCATTCAGAGTCCTCTAAGTTCATTTTCGCAAAAATGTAGTTGTTTTAATTGTGATTTCCAAGTAATCTCTATCAAACTGCAATTTAAATATTATTATTAAAGTAAAAGCCAAAACAATCCAAATGAAGTTGGACTGATGATAAAGTTTATCAATATCATACATCGCAAATGGACATAGAGGGTTTTGCATCTGAACTCTTGAAATGGAACTTGTTTTCAACTGCATTTTATTGATGTAGAGTTAGTACAATGTACATGTGTGCTAGGGTCATTTGAAATGTAGTAGGCCCATACATTGTGAGTGTTTCCTCCCATGGGAAGGACAAGCATGAGTGTGAGATGGTGGAGGGTGAATGAATGTGGTAGTGTGGCTGAGGAGGAGGAGGAGTAGGGTTGTTGTTTTTGGAACCTGAGTGGGGTGCTGATTGGTCCGCTCTTCTCCTCTGTGTTTGGACTTGAGGCTCAGTCTGGGTTAAACACGGAGGGAGGACAAAAAAGATGACGGCCATAAATATTCATCTGGCTGCGTTGTTGCTAAGCCCAAGGCCTGAAGAATTCGAGTGGTCTCTCTCTAGTCAAACACTCCCATTCTCTGCCTCTTCAAATCAACACGCTCTCCTCTCCCCTTGTCGGCTCGCTCTCTCTTTTTCTCTCTCTCTGTCTATGTGCATTCACAGGTCCCCTCATGGAAACACTCAGACCCAACTCTCATTCATCTCTGTCTCACTCATCTCTTTTCCCCATGCATCCATCTCAACTTCTCAACTTCCTCTCCCTTCTCTCACTCTCTCCCTCTTTGCTCTTCTCTCTCGCTCTGTCGGTGGTCGATCAGCAACACCCCCCCCCCCGCCCCGACCACCATCTCTCTCTCTATATCACCCATTGTAATCTTAACTTTTTCGTCCTTTATTCATGTTTCCTCCTGTCTTGTACTTCCCTTCCTAAATCTCCATGAATCCCTCCCTTCTCCGCCCTTTCCTCCGCCTCCTCCTGCTCTCTGTCTGATCTGCTGCAGCTGTTGTCTGAGAGCTTACCCTTGTGATTGACAGTGAAAGGGTGTGTGTGTGTGTGTGTGTGTGTGTGTTTGAGTGTGTTGGTGGCTCCTATCCATCCATGTCCTGCAGATGGTTCCTCGTTCTGTTCTACATCCCTATCTGGTCGGTGCCGACATCCTCCAGGCTCCAGCTACTTCTTCCAGCCTCATCCCATCAGCCTCCAGCTACTTTTTCCAGCCTCATCCCTTCAGCCTCCAGCTACTTCCCTGGAGCTACTGAGGCACCGAAAGGCACCAGCTAATTACTAAGTCCCCTGGGAGTTGTAGGCGTCTGCCTGTTTCATTATTTTAACACTTACCTACTCTATTTATATTTATATGTTACTGTTGAAGATCCATGCATCTGATGTGACTGCCTAGGTGTGTGTGTGTGTGCGTGTGTGTGTTTGAGAGAGAGAGAGATTTAGAGAGTATAAGTGTGAATGAGGGTTCTCATTAGTGCAACTCCCCTAGTCTTTGTTTTCATTAGTGATTCTATTAGTGATCTGAATGTCACTGGTGGCTGCAGTGCTAAATGTAGCTCATCTCTGATTGATCTGGGTCATTTTAGCGACACAGGCTTCCCCTGAGTAACTGTTTTACTCTCAGAGAGAACAAAGATCTTGTGTCTGCTGACAACTATCTCTGTATCAATTTCCGTTCATCTTAAAATGGCATGGCAGTGTTGCTGGTCAAACATCACCAAAATGGCAGAAAAAATCTACCTATCCTATATCCCTATTTTATGAGACTTACTCCCTTTTTTTAGGACTGTTGCCCATAGTACTGCCTTATTAAAATGAGGATAAATATGACAAGTATGCAAATATGTGAACTAAAATCTGATATGTCTGCATTTATTTTCTCATTTAATCTGAGGATGTGAACACTTAAATACTGACTCTTTCATCATCTGCAACCAAGCATCTGCTGTTCCATTTTGACACAAAGCTTGGACTGGATTGTACACGTGACACACACACACACACACTCACACACACACACACTCACACATGCACGCACATCTTTTCCCCACTCTTAACGATCACATCTTGATGTGCTATGACGGCGGTGGAGGAGATGCCGTCTTCGCTGCCTCGCAGGCGCCGCTACTGATTTCCTCTCCGCTCTAATAACGGTGCAGCGTGGGAGTGTTTGCAGAGTCAACTTCAAAGTGTCACCGCCGCCCACTGCCGATGAACACCAATGCAGCCACGCACATCCATACAGCATTGGAACTTTGTTTGACGCCGTTCATTGTTGTTGAGTCATAATTCTCAAGGGGCCAGGAAGTTTTGAAGATGGGAGCCACACAGCCAGGCAGTCCTGTTCAAGCTAAAAAAAGGCAGTTTTCCCTGCACCTCCCATCATGTTGGGTGCCAGCTCTGAGTTCTCTAAAGTTCCTTGAGACAAAATATACATGTTTCTGTTGCTATATAAATGACATCTGTGTGTGTGTGTGTGTGTGTGTGTGTGTGTGTGTTGCTGGTTATAAGCAGTTAAAGTAACATTAAAGTTAAAGTTGACATGAGGAGCAGAGGAGATGTTTCACTCGAGTTCTCTGCGTGCTCATGGACATAATTATACACTATGATACTTTGCTCAGGCCTGTCTCTGTATGCCAGTAGCATCAAACAATAAAACAACAATTTCATACTGCAGCCTGTACACCTGGGATGGGGATAGATTTTTCTCTCAAACAGACATGTGGAGAGCAAGTGAAGCCAATTTGCTCCTGCCACTTGCAGCCCTGTGATTTGCTGTTTTGACTCCTGGGTCCTTGATCACTTTGGGAGTGGTGTTGTTTCGATGTCGGATGAGTTCCACATTCTTGACCCCCTACATCAGGGAGGAACGAACCACCAGACTGGTAACTGACACGACCTCCGCAGGGTACAATGCCAAGCAGCACCGTTGGCCGGGTCTGTGCTTTACCGACAGCTGTAATGCTGCTGACATGTCTCTCTTTTGTGGCAGAAGGGTTAATCCAGGCAGGTCTTTAGACTTTTCTTTTCTTTTCTGACTCTGCCCAGTAATTGGCATAGATGTTTGTGTCTCAATGTGCCTCTCCCTGGTGCTATATATCTGGCCACTCATTTAAAGGAATGTAGAACGGATTAGACTTGTGTAAGGTGATGTGCATTGCATGACTGAAGGCCCTAATTGTTATATACTTTTAGGAGAACATGTTCCTTGCAGTATTGGACTACTCCAAATGCCCCACTGTCCCCTACATGTAATCTAAACATTACAAAACCAGAATACTAGATATACATGGATTAAGGTTCCCATTTGGTGATTGCGTGACTTCTATTAACATGTTATGTTGCACAACTAACATGTTATGATGTTATTATCTGGAATGTATTTTTGGTCCCCCCCAATGTCAACTCTTATATCCTTCATATAATGCATTGCTTAAAGTGACAAGTCATCTTTTTGAAATGTCTGCATATGCAGATTTGCACTCAGACACATTAATGTTTGTTTATCGCCAACATCACCCTTCTCAACTCTCAACTTTCACTCTTTTTCTCTGCCCACTCTCTCCTTTGTGTGTGTGTGTGTGTGTGTGTGTGTGTGTGTGTGTGTGTGTGTGTGTGTGTGTGTGTGTGTGTGTGTGTGTGGACACCTCATGCATTAAGTAAGCTACATTAATGTTTAAAAAAGGGGTTTCATTGACTGATTTCAGTAATTTGTTTATAACTGGCAGAAAGTTTCTTTTAGTTCAGGCAGTTCAGGATCTATGAACTATTGACATGGAAGGAGTCTGCTGTTCTGTCTGGAGAACTTTAATTGATCTGCACAAATCCAACCTCCTCAACTCCAGCAGACTTCACAGCAAGAGAGAATTCCCTTTCGCTCTGTTTCCCTGTCTGTCACACAACCACACACAGACACACAGAGAGAGAGAGAGAGAGAGAGAGAGAGATAGAGAGAGAGAGGAGGGCACATACAATCTATTTTGGGAGAAAATTAGTCCCTTTGTATTGGCAGCAGGGGAGATTATGTAACTGACAGTGACCTGTAGTTTTTCGTTCTAATTGCCAGTGTTTGTGTTCGTGTGTATCTGTATAAGTGTATATAGAGAGACAGAGAGAGGCGTGTGTGTGTGTGTGTGTGTGTGTGTGTGTGTGTGTGTGTGTGTGTGTGTGTGTGCGCGTGTGTTTATGTTTCTACATGTATCCATGTATGTGTGTGTGTATGTGTGTGTGTGTGTGTGAGAGAGAAAGAGAGAGAGCAAGAGAGAGAGATAGAGAGAGAGAATGGAAAAGGAGAGGTGGTGTTTTACACAGAGAGGGTTTTGTTCCCCACTCCTGCCCTCTGTCTCCCTCTGATTCCATCATAATTGGTTGTGATGCTTGTATTCAGTCAGTCAGACTATGGTGCTGTTTCACATTGAGTTACAGGTTTGGGGAGCTGATTTACGGTCAAAGCTTGCAAGTGTCTCCCACTCATCTGCCGTACAAAGGCAAAGCACAGTTTCTGCAACAAAAACAAACTGAGAAAAGCAGCATTTTGTGTTTTTCTTTCACCAAGCCTAATCACCAAATTATATTTAACTACCTAATGATTTATTAGATTAGAGTGAAGTGAATTTTAAGCACGTTGCATTTTCACATTCATACAAAATTTGTCAGTTTTACAGACTAAAATACTCTTGTCTATGCCTTAATCAATGCAACTAACTGCACTTTCTGCGCCTTATAGCATAAAGAATGTCACAACAGCAAACTGAAAAATACTAATATCTCCAGGACATTTTGCAGGAGCCTCACAAAACTTGTAGTGCAGATACTGCTCTTCTGATTTGTGCAAAATGGCTTTGCCTTTGTGCAGCAGTCATAACATCAATGCATGAACACAGCTGGTAATATTTTAAAGCAGATCATTTATTGTCATTATTTATAAAGTTTCAGATAATGACTAATAGCAGGCACTGCATTTGGAATGATGATAAGATCTGATCTGGTGGTCACTTCATATAAAGTCACAGCACGTTACTGCCTGCACCATGCATCCCCACATACCTGGCTTGGTCTTGGTCTGGAACTGCACAATTTCTATATGTGGACAACCTATGTGGTCCTTATGATATTGTACTAGGATATGCTTTCAACATAACTTTTCCATATGGGGCAATGTTGCATCCATATTTGATGATATGTCATAGCACAACAGTGCGGCCTTATGAGTGAATGAAATGTGCTGGAAGGGTCTGCAATAATAAAGACAACATAGGTCAGCCTGCCAAGCTCAATTTCCAGCAGGTAAAACTATACCTGCAGATTACCCTTATAAAGATCAATTGAAGTTCTATATTCACTTGTCAGCCATAAAGAATTCCTGATGTGTTTTATATGTCTATTCAGCGAGTAAATGTGTAGACTGAGCGCATAGTCAGTAAGTCCTTGTTGAAGTGAAATGCAAGGGATGGAAAGTGGCACCTGTCAAGAAGCAGAAACTATGGAAAAAATAGTAAATGGGGCCTACACACACACACAGGGAAGTACCAAATGGGGCCTACACACACACATACACAGGGAAAATAGACAGCAGACTGTCATTACAGTTATTAACTGACACAAGTAGGTTACAATTCTGGCAGAGTTTGTAAAAAGCCACGGAAGTCACTTGTATGTGCTGTATGCATGGGTTGCATTGTGTCTGATGACAGATGAAGAGTGTCCCACATATGGTGGCCTTGGCTACAGTATCCTGCCTAAGCACTGACAGCAACACAACTGCTGTATGTAACTTAGGATGAGGACCATTAAAGAGCAATTTACCACTCCCTTTCATTCCTCCTCTCAAATCTGTATTGATGAACTAATAAAAAGTTTTAGGCCAGTGTTACAGAGGACTAATTTGTCTAAATAATTTTTGTTGCTGTGGTCTTCACCCCTGTAGGGAAGTATGGATCAGAGCGGACCCCACAATAGGGTGCAACTTAGGGGGCACATGACATTTTGCCGTCTTGAAAACATGCATGTCCGCATTTTGTGACACAGGAGAGAAACAGTTCTTCCTTGCGCTGTTCTAAGTCTCGCTAAATATGATTTAGCACAAGAGTTGTGGCCAAGCCCCCTATAGATGTCCCTCGGCACGGTCGCGCAGGACTACAAGATCCTGCCACTCAAATGGCCTTGAGAGAGTTGTATCTCGGATTACACAGAAAAGGAATTTTCCCCTGAGTTTGCCCAGGCTATCTACTTTACTTGCATTCGTCGTAGTTGAGAAGAAACGAACCTCCTTTGCATTAGCCTGTTAACCAGTGTCAGAGTTACTGACTTAAGAAGGAACTCGTTCGAGTTTCCTAAAAGAATGTTCCATTGAGCAAATAAGACGTTTTGCGCATCAACGTTTAGGTGCAGATCAAGCAAACCATTAGATTAGAGGTAGATCGTGACAACAGCGTTAACAATGTATTAATTTATTTATTTCTAACGGAGTCGGTCGGAGCTCTCCACACTGAAGCGCGCGCAGTCCGCGATTAAGATTGAAAAAGATCAGACGCTCTCACACTAAACAATTCTCAGCGTAAAACCACAAGACTTTATCAATTTTCATAGACAGAGCCGTTTTACTTCTTAGACGTCTTGTCTAACTTACCGTGTTGTCAGACAGTACAAAATGTTATCTGGCGGTATGTGCTAGAATTATATGATCGGCAGATAAAAAAAATGTGTTGACACATTTGATGGGCTTGTGGACTTGATTAAAGTTGGTAGTTTTCGCTCTTTGTGCTACCACTCAGAAAATGCACAAAGACCCTATTCATGACACCGGGCCCTTCTTCAGTACCAAGGACAGATCCATTTCTTGGCAGCACCTGGAAGACTCCTCAAGAGCTACGACTTGTTGACTTCTCTCGGAATACATGCATTCTGAGGCAACGCCATCAGAATAATCACCGAAAAGTTGTACTTTTAATTAGTTGTTCCCGACCTGCTGGACGCACAAATTGTGAAGTTCAATATTTTTCTGGATTTTAATACCCTCAAACTATTTCAGGTAAGACAATAACGACAATTCACAATTCACATGGTCCTTACGAGTAATCATGCATTGGGATGAAAAGCGATATGATCAGTTGCCAGTTTTCTTATTTACGCGTTCCTTGGTCTTATAGGTTAACACTTTGATGAAATGGTAGCCTAGTTGGAATAATTATAGCACGCGAAGAAAATAAATAAAGACGTTGCCTACACTGCTGCCACTTCCATTTTAGAACATGCTCTGTTAAACGTCCTGAACGTTCAGATGATATGTTTGATATGTTGTAAAATAACGAATGTAAATATTAAGACACATTCTTTGTTAGGAACTGGCATCCTGTTACGCCTGCATTTTAACAAAGTCATATGTCTTTCACGGCAGGTAGATAGAACTGTCACGGCAACAATTTGTCAATAGCCTACTACAGTTTTGAACCTTGTGTTAAAACACCTTTCCGAAAAGCTGATGTATAACGACGTGTGTGTGTATCTACTTAAGTCAGCATTTCACTGAGGGCAAAACGTTCTCCCCAAAAGGTGAGCCTTGATGCTTTCTGTTTAACCACTCAGATAACCCACCCCAGCCTATAATTGCATCCCAATTGACTTGACTCCTTAAATTCTCACTATGCATTTGTAGATTGGTGATGTACTAGGAGTAGCCTACTGTAACGTGCAGGAACTGTGTAGTCTCCACTGACCATTTAGAAATACAACACTATTCTCTCTAGTGCATATGTTGCTTGCCAGTGAAGTCGATTTAAATATTGTCTTACAATGTACCGTGTGTTTCTCACATGTGAAATACTGGTTACCATAACGCCAAGCCAGACCTTTCTGCATCATGTCAGCAAGAGATTCATGATGACTGCGTTTTCTTTAAAGTTAATTAATATGACTTAAACGTGAAATGCATGCACTCGCTGACGGATGGGAACAGCTATCAGCTAGAAAAGACTCATTTAGCCGTCAGCTATAAAATAGCCCATCTAGCCTAATAGCGCCATATAATGGCTTGTTTATGTGTGTGTGTGACTCAGTCTTGTTAGTGCTGCCATAGTCAAATGTTACTTTTACATTGATACCCTCTCAAACTAATGTGCAAGGGAAACGTGAAAAATGGTACAACAGCAAGCGCAAGTTTCCACTTGCATAGAGTCCCTTAAGGCTGACTTGCTCTGACGATTGCCCCATAATCTGTAATGTTTGCACTCTAAGGTTAAGAAAACAGAACTTGTCCTACTTCTCTTAAGCATTATTTCGATTCAGAAATCATTTTAACAACAGTCAGTCAGGCAGGTCTATTTCTCCTATTTTCATCTAAAATAGTGAATGTATATTTTTCCAAGATTTCTAAGGTATGAAAAGTTTACAGCCCTATATTAAGGTGCACTGACCGCAGTTTTGTAAGATCACATGCTGCATGTAAGATCAATAAGATTTAACACTGAGTACAAACAACTGATACATTAATTTGATTTGCATTTCAGAAGTGTGTACTGTTACACAGTGACACCTTGCACTAGGTTATATAGACTACCTATTGCTACACAGAGCACAGCTGGACTATAACACTCAGATTTACAGAGCTGTATGTCTGTATGGCCCTGGGGTGGTGCAGGTTTATCTGTGTTACAAAGGCAGTAGTCTCCTTTCGAACCTTGGTTCTCAAAGTATGGAGTGAGCTCCTCTAGTGGGCAATATAGAAGTGTGACAAATGGGGCAGTTTGGGGCAGCTTGCAGAAAATTTGTGGTTATTTATTTATTTATTTTTTTTTTATCTTGATTGTTGTAATATTTTTGTTACTGACAATAAAGAGCATGCACTCAAAACAGAAGATCTACACACCAATGAAGTCATTCGGCCAACATATAAAAACAATGCGTAGGTAATGGGGGACAAATGGGCCATTCCCCATTCCCCATCCTCTTGCTCCTCTTGCACCACTGATTTAGACAAACATGACCCACCTGTGCTTCTAGGTTGGCAAACGGTGTCCCTGACACTGCAAAAGACAACTTTACCCCCCATTCCCATCTCCCCTAATCATTGAAATGGTAAAGCAAAGAAACTCTTCCATCAAACAGAATGCAGTGCCGTCCTGTCCACCCCTGTATACCCACATCAGGGCTATACTAATTGGTAAATAATACTTATGATGGTGCACCAATTATCACATGTTGTGTATTTAACTGTAGCATGTGTTTGCTGATAGAAGTGTGTGTGTGTGTGTGTGTGGCATGTGTGCGTATGTGTGTGTGCCTGATGCATGCATGCATGTGGTGCGTGCCTATATGTGCATGTGTGTGTGTTTGTTTGTGTGCGTGTGTGTGTATGTGCGTGCCAATGTGCGCACATGTGTGTGTGTTTGTGCGTGTGGGTATGTGTGTGCACGTGTCTGTGTGCGTGCGCGTATGTGTGTGTGTGTGTGTGTGCATGTGGGTATGCGTGCAGGGTAGGGGGAGCAGACTCTGCTATTCCATCATGTCTAATTCTGTAAACAGGAATGTAGGAGAATGCAGCTCCTGGTGCCTTGGTGTGAGGAACGCCATACATAACATTTGCAAATGAGGTGCAGTGCTGTGCATGGGACTGAACAAAATGTTCTACACACATTTCTCAGTCATAAACACCTTACTGTCATAATTGCACTATGTGCATTGTGATGATTTGATTGCGAAATAAGAGGTTGAGAGGTTAGCTGTCAGAGTGCCTGATGTCATTACACAGAAGAGTGACAAATGCGTTTTTTGCCTTTTTATAACAAAAACATGAAGAAACAAGTTGTTTGAGGGGAATATTCACAGTGGTTTCCTGCACTCTTATTTTGTGAACTGGAACTGAGGACGTACAATCAGTCGCTACCTTTGTGTTGAGGGTTTCTCATCATTTGGCGCCATTGAAAAGTCATGGGAAATGTTGAGGAGGCCACCATTAGCTCAGTAACACTGCTGGCTTGAACTGCTTTGGGGCTTTGTGGTCAGGTTAGGCTATAGAGTAGGTGCCAGTGTGAAGAGTCATCAAAGATGCCAAAAGTGCCTTTGTCCCTCATGGGAACGTCCATTCAGTTGCTTTGCTATCAGCATGAATAGAGGTGAAGAATCTATAGAAAACTACCCCAATAGAGCCCACATGAGAGGTTCAGAGAAAACCATGACAAGCAGGGATCATTCAGACATTCAGTCTGGAATGGCTGAAATAGAGATTCCCTCCACTGAAAGACTGCATGTCCTGTTTTACTTACTAAAGAGAATCTCAGCAGTAATGTAAAAAAAAAAGCATGAATCAAGCACAGTGTGTCTGCCAAAAGCTAACTGCATGTCCTCCTGCTAACCAGAAAACAACTGTATATCACAGATTGCTAACCAACACACTATGATGAATTGTGACTCATTTTACTTTTTAATTTGATGATGGAATTGATTTGCCTAGAATATGCATGATGAGACCAAAACAAGACAAATAATGTAGTGCGTGTATAATATATGTGTGTGGAAGGTAGAGTGAGATCAAAAGCAAAATATGTTCAAAGGAAGAGAAACAAGGAAAAAATGCACAGATTCCAAATGTCACAACATATAAGAAAACAAAGTCTGTAAAAATATATGAATCCCAGTAGTCATGTGCAATGCATGATACAGATTTGCGTAAAGATCTCGCACATCAGTTTTGTACAAAAGAAATCCTTAATGGTGGCCTACAGGGTGAATGATGGCTCTGCTCCCATCTACTTGAATACTCTTCTGAAGCCCTACGTCACCCGACGACCGTTTCGCTCCTCTAAGGAACGTTTTCTAGCACGGCCAACACCTTGTGCAGGTCAGTCCAGACTCTTCTCATATCTGGTTACACGCTGATGGAATGACCTCCCAAGACCTTCAAGAAACTTGTGAAGACTCAGCTCTTCCAAGAATATCTCCTGGCGTAAATTTTGAGAATGCACTTAATAATTTAATTTCTCTACACTGCGTTACACTATTGCACTTTCAGCTTAAAATAGTGCAAATTCTATGTTAGCAATATGCACTCCTTGTTAGTTCTTTCATTGTGTTGTAGCTTGAATGTTATCCTCTTTTGTAAGTCGCTTTGGATAAAAGCGTCTGCTAAATGCCTAAATGTAAATGTAAATGTAAATGTTACTTTTTGTGTGATTTTGTATTTCCATTTGGGTCCCTGATGCTTCAACAACCACTACAAGTACGAAAAGAAGCATCCATCTGATTCTGTGAATCGGTTTAGAGATTTAGATGTCAGAAAACGTGCTCCAATGAGCCATTTGGATGTTTAGCCTAGACTGACGTCATGCTAGGGAAAACCACCCCCTGGAAATGTGCCCTACCCACTAGGTACAGCGGGTCTAGTAAATTTTCTAATACTAGATAGTCAGCATTCTGCCATTTTTGGTTTGTCATTTCTTTTTCGTCATGCTCCAAGCTGCATAGCCCTGCCGAACAGCCCAAATAAGAGATACTTTTCATTCGCCTGCATCAACCCAAGCCACAAACATGAGAGAGTCAAATGAATTAGGAAGTGTAGAGAACAAACCAGTCTGTGAATCAGTCGTGAGCCTTATGCCTCCCTTCAATCCTCGTCTGGCATACGGTCATATGTTTTCATAAAACTGATCCTTGTTAATAATATCTTATGTCTGTACAAGAGATGGGTCACCCTTGTGTTGTTACTTTTTATTTGATACGTCATTTTTGATGAACTGTGAGAAATATGGACTATAATAGGCAAAACTAAACACCATGTTTTTGCTACCGAAAATATTTTGAGGCAGTTTTTGCCAGGTTCGGAGAAAATCAAAACTAACGTACCACCAGTCAGTAAGTGACAACTGCAAAGTCTGATGTTTGGCGTGAGACAGATGAAGGTTAATGATCTAACATCTATCAAGCTAATTTTACAAGCCTAATTCGAAGAATTTCCCACTCTAAATAACGTGCCCATCAGGAAGGATGAGACCAATATTGTTACTAGTAGCACCATGTTTCTATCAGGCATCCTGAGGCGGAGACAAGTGTCAACCATAACCATATATGATGACGATCACATTTTAGTAACTCAAATCAAATTGTTCATGGCAGTGTGCTTAAGGGCTGATGGACACACAGACCCACACGTGATTATTTTTTAACAGTAATATCAGCCACTAGCACAATTTAATTGAGCTATCAAAGATAGCTAATTTTCACTAGATAAGCCAAATTCTCACTCAGGAAAGATGGGATTGTGATCTGGGATCTGTGCAGGCCATTGCTCTCTGTATGCTCTCATTGGTCAACTGAAATGAGAACGCTACATTTCCTCATGCATATTAATGAGACAGGAATAGTAATGACAAACAGCCTGTTCTGAAGGGGACAGAAACAGAAGGGGAAAGATGCAGGTGATAATACCAAATCTGAGAGATATTTTCAGCAAGCTGCCTCAGAGATGTGTATATGGAGTTCATAGATCTATGTTAGCTTGTTGAAAAAAAGTACAATATGTCCCCTTTAATGTCCCTGAAGACAGGCCATGTAGGAAGGAATGGTTGTAATGTGGGTCCTGGTTGTAACACACTTTAAACACACTGTTGTCATAACCTTGTAGTAAAATGAAAATGTTCTCTAAATGGGCTTTCCAAAATATGCCTGAGGGTATGTTGAGCCATGCTCAGTTTATTGTGGCTCCGTTTCTAATGATTGTGATGCTTCAGATCTTGCTCACTCTCCTGAGTCACACCAAAGCAAAGGCACGCTTAATGTACCAAATCACATACTTTGGCGAACTTGTCAGGATTTCTGACGTACCTTGACTTTGCATCCCTTAAAGCAGAAATCCGGTGTGATTCAATCCACAGCCCTGTTGGTTGAGGTCACTGAGTGCTGTCGCTGGAAAAAAACAAAACAGAAAATTTGATACAACATAGACAGAATAGTGAAGTGACAGCTAACACTAACTGAATGGGGCAGAGAAACTCACTTTCAGATTAATTTTCCTATTTCCCATTCAGTTGACGTTAGCTGCCAGTTTGCTATTCTCCCTTAAAACTTTCAGTCGGCCCCTCACATTCACACCCCTTCTGAGTCTTTAGATTAAGACTGATGCACATCTTTGTACTGTTTCATTGATATAAACAAAAATGCTTGAACATACCATTTCATACCCAAACTCCTTCCGCTAAGATAATATACGGAATGTTAAAAGGGAAACCTTGTAGGAACAGCAAAGAAGCTAATAATCAACTGTTCTCTTGAAACGGTCTATAATCATGGTATATGTATATGACCCACCATATATATGATCTACAGGAAACCTAGTTTGGCTATGTTAGAGCCATATTGTACTCTGAGGCCACTGAATGAATTTCCTAAGCAGTAGACAGCCAGTAAACCTTGATTTACACAACACTACAGTTGTACCAACCTGATCTTAACAGCTTAGAGAGCCCATACTTCCATGTCAGGCTACATGATTCAAAGACAGGTGTGGTAAGGTGGCGTTTGATGTTAAAACGTAAATATTTAGTGCTGGTAAATCCCTTGCCTGTGGAACTCTCTCAATGGGCTTTTATGCAAAGTTCTGTTGTAGTGACACCACACCTTTGCAAAGTTATTTGGAACAAAAATGTCAAAAGTATGAAATCTCAAGCGGCCTATTTTGGGTCCTGTCCTGATGGAGTTGTTTGCACAGTAAATTGGGGACAGTGCCTTGGCAGGTGTGTCTGGTTGGCACACTGGGTATCGGTCCTGCCAACTGTCCTGTCTAATGATCCAATCAAGTGAGAGCTAACAAGCTCCACACTGTTCAGGCTTTTGCAATCATCGAAAATTGCTTTGCCATCCTTGCCATTGAAAACCTCGTCCCAAACGCAATTTTAATCAAAAACATTGTCTTGGCATTTGTGTGTGTGTGTGCGTGTGCACAACCAGGATACTTACCCAAACCCGTCCAAACAGGAAGCGGCGTCTTGGCTCTGATTGGTTGGGGCAGCTTGTGCCCCCAGCCCCTGTTTGGGCAAATGGAAAGCCTTCACACTGCGCCCATCTGTTCCTGAGGACGGCACAGAAGAGTAATGTGATTTTAATGTCGGTTAAACGCTTTGCGCAGTATGGAAGCCAGGGGTCTTGCTGATCATTGTGGAGCACAGATTGCCGAACAGTGGATGAGGTACGAAACAAGGCTGAGTTCAGACAACGCCCACACCTGCTGTACTCTGTCTAACATCTGGCAGGGTCTTGGCGTACGCTGCGTGTCAAGAGTGCCTTATTCCAATTTAATTATGCAATTTAATTATCCTTAGACTAACTATTGGCACATTTTTATTTATTTATTTATTTTTGCTCTGGGATGGCTGGTACTGTGTTTCATTTAAATGGAAAATCGGCACTTCGATTTACTATTGTGCAGTTAAAAGGGGACATACCGGTGTGAGTCATAGCCATCATTTACAGAGGACATGAATCTCACTGTTATATTCACAGGTAATATAACAGAGGTGAGCTGTGTGGCAGTAGATCCTAACATCACACAGGGCATCTGGTGCAAAGGCCAGGGGGCTCTGTGCTCACCACCTTATTACACTCATTGGCAGGTCCTCATCAAGCTATGCTTTGGCACAAAGTGAGCACACTACCTCTCTCCCTGTTTGCCACACTGTGTCTGAGTAAGGCCATTTTGCCCTGGCACTGGTGTTGCAATTGCACTTGAAAACCGGGTGTATGCGGTCGGTGGAAGCCTAGCATGTGTTTGGGGTGGGAGGAAGGGCATTTTTGTTACCATGCCTCTTTGGAACAACTGGTATTTGCAGTCCATCCTCACTATGTTCTTGAAATAATAATAATTAATTAATTAATGCTATATTTAATAGCATGCCAACTATTTGGGGGTGCATAAATGTCAATTCTCTGTTCCCTATCATAAGCCGAATGCTGAACTACTACCCACCTCCTTTGGCTTGTTTCCATGGCAACCATTGTTTGAGATGAGTCCTAACAACTGGGAAAGAGTTTTCCTGCCCATCCACACAACTCCCGGGGTCACTGGCAGGAGTCACATCCACTAACTCAGTTGCTTAGATCGCTCAGAGTTATACATTTCTACCCAGTCTCCAACTGTGGCTGGAAGCCACACACATACACACACACACACTATAATTAAACTTTAAGCCTCAATTACCAGGTGCATGTTTTGTTTTTGTTTTAATGTATTGTATTTCCACCAGTGCATGTTCCAGTAAATTTAATCCAAGCAAATTGTCCAAAATAGTTGTAGGAATTTCTAAATGACTTATAACAGAGACACTTATGTATACTTACGTGAACTTTTTGTTTACTATCTTAGTCACCATGGTGACAGTCACGCCGCCAATGTTGGCACGGGCGTAGTGAGCAAATTGCTGTTTTAAATTTCTTAGCTTTATTTCAGCGATCTACAGGTTGATTTTGACATCACTCAATTCAGACTTAAACAAGGATTCACACAATACACTTTATAAGTCAGTACGACCCGCTGATCTGGAGTTTTGGATATCTCCACATCCATTTTGATAGGGCCTGGTCTTGTTAATCCCAAATAGCTGTCCAAAGATGTTCCAAGATGGCGGCTTGCCTTAGAGGGACTTGCTTATAATGAGACTTGGGAGACAGTGAGGAAGAGAGAGATGCTGACAGCTGAGTCTCTAATCTCTATGTAAAACTCTAGGACAACCTTGGAAATCTGTCTTGCTGGAGACTTAGATTTATTTTTCAATTTCAGTTTCAGGCAAAATAATCTTAGTAGCTCAGCAGTAGAGCGTAGCAGTCTCACGTCGGCCTGTTTTCAAAGACATTTACAAAAAAAAAATCACCACCTCATCAGGAGCTGACTGCCCTTGTCTCTCCAGTGCAGACGCACACTTTTTGATGTGAATAGTGTTTTATAATTAAGGGGGAACAAGCTGGAATTGTGTACATATGTACACCCTTTCATATGTCCAAGCTTAATTTTGATGTCAGTTTGAATTGAACAAAGAAATGGTTCTTCTGGATAACTTCAGCAGTGTCAACTTGTATCACCTCTTTTACTGACAGGTGCAAAGAAAAGAAATCAAACATGGAAGTCCTTCCACTTCAAGGCCAGACCAACATTCAGGCATAGAAGGAAAGACAAGAGAAGACAATCACCAATCAGGCACTCGCTCACTCAAGTGTGCTGAGGATGGCAGTGAGGAGAGAAGAGAGCTTCTCTGGACCACTCAGGTTGGCCTCCATCGCCCCCCGCTGGTTGCTCCTCCAGCTCCTGTTCCTTGTCCTGATCCTGCTGGTTCAAGACGCCCTGCCCAGCCCGAGGCTCACCCCAGCCGAGAGCAGCTCCAAGCGGGAGATCATCATCAAGGGTGATGTGGTGATCGGAGCCCTGTTTCCGGTGCACGAAAAGGGTGATGGCTCAGAGGACTGCGGCAAGATCAACGAGCACCGTGGCATCCAACGTCTGGAGGCCATGTTGCTGGCGCTCGACGAGATCAACCAGGACAACCAGCTGCTGCCGGGTCTCACGCTGGGCGCCCACATCCTGGACACTTGCTCCAAGGACACCTACGCGCTGGAGCAGTCGCTGGAGTTTGTGCGGGCCTCGCTTACCAAGGTGCAGGAGACGGGATTCATCTGCCCAGATGGCACCACACCACAGAAAGATGACCTTCTGGCTATCTCTGGGGTCATCGGAGGCTCCTACAGTGATGTCTCCATCCAGGTAAAGCTAGGCGTGTCTGAAAAACCAAAGTAGGTGAAGATGTAACTGTTGTTATGCCTTACTAACAACCAATTAATACATTATTACTCACCATCTCTCCTCCTTTCATTCCATGATAGAACATCTGTATTATATAGTGTCAGGGTTTATGTTTATGATATGTAGCAACAACAACAACAACACATTTACTCAGTACTTTATAAAGGCATGAAGAGCACTGAGGAGACTACTTTGACCCGGAAGTGGTTTTAGTTAAAGACGTAAAAATAAAAACTGCCATACAGAATTAATGCAACCTCTAATTTACATACCCTGAACAAAGTTTGTGAAATTTCTTTGACTATAGTGAATACATTTCTGAAAGCCTGGCCTGGGTTGCCTGTGAGTGCTTGGCTGACATCATCCCTTTGGTAGAGCCCAGCTCTGGGCATCAGATAATCAGACATTAGAGAGCTTTCACTTAAACTAACATGTACAGTATGTGTGCAAGCATGTGGACATGCAGAAAATGAGAGGGAAAAAAAAAGAAAATGTCATGTTTAACTAGGCAAACATTGCCTTCCAGATTGTAGCACGCAAGACATTTAGAGGGGGGTGCTCTCATGCAAGGCACACGCAGCCATGCACCACTTGATATGGCTTAAATACCACCCTCTGGTCTCGTCTAGACTCCAACAGCATTTTTAAAAGCTGCAATGATACAAAGCACAGGAACTTTGTGTAAACTAATTGTGGTACATGATTAGCACTTGTTCCTATGAGTAATTACATAGCACAACGCTTTGATGGTGAATACCCAAATGTCTTCATACTGGTACAGGCATACAAGAAGGTTTATGGTACAGGTTGTCAAACATGTTAGTCAGCCCAGTGGCTTCCTCCTCAAGTACAAAGGGTTGACTTCAGAATCTGGGTTTGATTAGCAATAATTATTAGGTTAGAAATGATTTAATGAAAGCACCTCTAGGTCATCATTAGCGTGGTCTAAGCAGCCGCTCATTATGCAGCCCTCACATTTGTCACATGAGATGCAGCAGTGACCACGCTGATCTGACGAGAAGAGTGGAGAGATGAGGAAGAGGAGGAGGAGGAGGCAGATGAGGATGAGGAAGAAGAGAAAGGGGAGGAAGAGGTAGGTGGATGAGGAGTAAAAGAAGAAGGAGAGAAGGGGAGGATGAAGAGGAAGAGGAACAGAAGGGGGAGAGAAGGGAGGAGGAAGAGGAATATGAGGAGGAGGAGGAGGAAGAGGCAGAGGGAGGAAAAGAAAGAGAAGAAGAAGGGACAAGGGAAGGATGAAGAGGAGGAGGAACAGAAGGGGAGAGATAGGGGGAAGGAAGAGGAAGAGGAAGAGGAGGAGAGGTCTAACTCAGTCCACTCATGTAGCTCCTCTCCAGGAGGTCTGTGCCTGTGCTGTACTGTGAGTAAGATAAAGGAGAGCACTGGGCCCCATGAGAGACCTCCATCACATGTTCACCAGTGATGTTAATGACTTGAGAACCTTGACCTAGTTGTCCATATGCACTTTGTCAGTGCTGTTGCCACTGTTGGGGCTTTTGAACTCGTCCGGCCACGGTCGGCTAATGGGAGCACGTCGCCGGCAGGCCAGGCTGGAGGACCAGCGGTGGAGCTGCAGATTTGCTTCGGGCCCCTTGCATGTGCAAGAGTCGAGGCTGTGCAGAGGAAGTAGCTAGCCTCCCCCCCACCCACAGTCCTTGCACTGCCACAGGGAACCAGAGCCAAGATGATGTTCATCAGTTGGCTAGAGCCTTCATGTTGCTCTCTGCTGCACGGAGAGAGAGAGAGAGAGAGAGAGAGAGAGAGGAGCTGGCGAGGAACCAAGGAGCTGCCCGGCATGACGTTACACTGAGCCTGAATAAAAAAGGAGTTTAATACATGGCATTGCTTTTGCTATTTCTGCGCTGTTTTCTCACTCCTCTCCCCCTGCCATCTGGAGAAGAAGAACATGATCAAAAGAGTGGCTTGGGTTGTAACTGACAGTTTGTTGCTGAAGTGTCATTTGGGGGCTATATTATAATGGAAATGCTTAGAGTACGCTTTGTTGTGCACCCAAAGTAGTCTAGCATCCAATTATATGTTGGGAGATGTGAGGCTTTCTCCGTGGAAATTTCTGTTCATTGTTTTGTTTTCCTGAAGATTATAATTCTTGCTGTGCAAGAACACGAGTTTCCGGCGTAATTTTAATGAAAAAATGATTTCCATTTAAATAGTTTTCTCTCCCAGTACAGCAATAATTCTCTGCAGACATATGACATATCGTTTCTTTTTCTCTCTTCTTTTACCCATTTAATATCCATGTGCAACCAAAGTATTGGTGGTTATAGAGTGATGATGAAAGCAAGCTTCTGCATCCTTTTAGCTTGATGACAGATGGCATCTTAATAGACAGACAGACAGACACACACACACACACACACACACACACACCACACACACACACACACACACACGCACACACATACATGCACACACACACATATACATCGGCATGCACACATACACACATATACACATACATGCACACACACACACACACACACACACGCACACACACACACACACATACACATACACACACACACACCACACACACACACACACACACACACACATACACATACACATACACACACACACACACACACACACACACGCATACACATACATGCACACATGCACACACACACACACACACCACACACACACACACACACACACACACATAGGCATACACACTGCATTTTCTCAGTAGGCTCGAGCCTCTACAGAGTTGTTGATTTTTTATGTTATATATAGAACTGCATTCATTAATGATGTGATTTGGAAGATGATGACACAAATGACAGTTCAGTTTGCTGGCATACGTGTGAACTTTGATGTGAAAAAGATCATTCCAGTGCAATTCTTATGGTAAATGAACCAGCATCAGAGTAAGCTAACGGAAGTAGCGACAGTGTGTGTGTGTGTGGGAGACAAATTTTAGACACTACTTCTAACACAAAATGTCTGACCACCGACGATTTAGTTCTCTTCGGAAAACTATGATTAAAATAAATCCGAAAAGCTGTGTAGTGAAGTACTTTCATCCTTGTCTGCATCTGCCCTTTTATATCACACATTCCCTGATGAGGAAAAAGAGAAGAAGAAAAAGAGAGAGAAAACTCGTTTAATAAAAATGCAATTACTGACACTCAGGGCCGTTTTCCACCTCTCCCCCACTGCCTGTTAGTTTCCAATTTTTTTCGAATGCATAAACATGGGCCAAGCTCATTACCCAGGGAGCGCTGCATTAAGAGGCTCATCTGATGCTAGGGAAGAGAGTTTTGGTCCTATTGACATGGGGCCAGAGACTGACATCTCCAGCAGACATGGCTACTGGGGCTCTCCTTGCTGAGAGTTGTTTGTTTCATTCCATGCAAGGTGACATGGAATAAATTATCATATTTCCATACCGAACCTGTGGGAGACTGGTATTGTGAATACTAATAACATGCATAAATATGTCCTGCAGAATCATACCCTCAGCTGTGGTATCAGACACTCTTGAAAAATTGTCTGTCTATGCTAATGTGTTTCTTGAGATGCAGGAGCGCTGTTTCTGTTTGGGGAAAGTGTAATCTTGTTACGTGGTGCCAGGACTGGTTCATCTGGTTTTTGCCAGAACTTTCTACCAGTCTTTAGGCACACCTGCCTCCTTCTAGCCGTAAAAGTGTCAGACATGCTTACAGACTGGTTGGAGTATGAAATGAAAATCATGGTGCCCTATGAATGGGGACTGATTGAAAACAGTTTACAGCTGTGTTCCTGCAGCTCCACTGCAAAGCTTATTGTATGGACATTGAGGAAGCTTGCCAGGCAGTCTTTGAAAAGGGCAAAAACAAATCTTGTAAATTGTTGGATCACAAAATTTGATCAGGACCACACTCCATTCAGGATCAAGGGTAGGGTCAGGAGTGTTTATGCTATTTTAGATACTGAAAGTTTTTTCCTAGCAAAGATATCAAAGCTATGGAGAAGGACAGTGTCCTTTATGCTTCCCTACCTCCCTGAAAGGATATGTTCTGAAAAGGTTTATTTTGAATCAAAAGTATCGAATCTGTGTCATGATTTTACTTCACAAGGATAAATGGCAAAAAGGTTGTATTCTGTACTTCTTAATTTAAATTATGAGATAAAACACATTCATATTCATTCTCATATTATTCAAAATGATGCAGATGCTATTTCCTTACTTCTTGTTCTGCATCCTCTCTAGAAACCCCTATTTGAGAAGCAAATTGGTCAGACATCTTAAAATCCTACCTTGCCCACACAAGAAATCTAAGATGCAATAACTGCATCTCCTGTTCCCATGGCCTAAGAGAAAACGAAATTTTTAATGGCCTTAAATCATTCTAATACCCTCATATCGAAAACAGTGAAGATCATACAGCTTACTACTTGTGAACCCAGACAGGGGGCTTAAGTTTCAGAGGACAATAAATCTTGAGGCAAACAAATTTTCTGCTAGGACAGTTAGGTTACGTTTGGGTGAGAAATCAAGTTTTCTGTCAAGGCCTGGTTTTGGCTACATGGTGTGACCACATATCTCACAGGGAGTCTCCTATATCAAAAATTTGCACTCTCCCTTTATCATAGGATGAGCACTTACATTACAAGAGTAGTGCTTAAAGGCATCCAAATGCATCTATATATCTATAAATGCAAGGAACGTCTGTCTGTGTGTGTGCGTGTGTCTGTCTGCCTGTCTGTCTGTAACTCAAACCACTCATCCGAGTCACTTCAAATTTGCTATGAGTCTTGCTAATGGCACGAGTGAGTGCAGTGCCAAGTTTGCTGTTGGTTTGACCAAAAACATCAAAGATATCATTAAAAGAAGCACAGTTGTCACATGCCGCTCTATACTCCATAGCCACACCCGCTCTCACATCCCCTGGTGTAGTACTGAGTCAGGATGTAGAAGAAAAGAACAAACCAACATGACAAGTTGAGATGATGCAATTGGTTTCAGAGACCTTGAAGTTAACATACATGTCTTGGCATGTTTCACAAAGGAAGGAAAAATACTTTAAAAGGGTTGAATCTTCACAATGACACATGTGAGCCTGGAATAGGGGTGGTAATCGAGAACCAAGAATCGAGTAGAATTGAGAATAGAATGCTTCAACTCAGTAATATCATATCCCATGTTTTTCAGACCATTGTCAATGGGTCTTTAAAATACAAAATTTAAATGGTGATGGAGCTTTACATGGTTTTCCTTATTCTAATGAGCTTCTGTTGTCACCTTAGGTATAGGCTATATTATTGACCTATGTGCTGACACTGAAAACCTGTGTAGAATACATTCTAAACAGTAAGGGACTGATAAGGGAATTGATAAAGAATTGGACCGATAAGCAGAATCAACAATGGCATTGATATTGATAAAGTCCTATCAATTCTCACTCCTAGCCTGGAAGAGGTAGGCTTGTGTAATTTGTCAAGATTAGTCATAAAATAACTTGCTCAAGAAAGAATGCATCAGCATCAGCACAATTATTTCCATGTCTCTCTAAAGGTATTGGAGCTTAATTAGACCAACACAACAAAATCATCAACACGTTCTCCAAACCTGTTCTTCACCACATACGGTGGAGACAGAGATGCCATGCTGGGTTCAATTTCCTGAACACACAACCAATATTGTGCTAGGGAATATTTTGTGGCATTGAACACTGGAGGCTAGTGGATACTGTACGTTTGGGGCAGCCATGGCCTACTGGTTAAGGCTTTGGGTTTGGAACCGAAGGGTTGTAGGTCGATCCTCGACCAGTGGACCATGGCATGCCATTGAGCAAGGCACCTAACCCCTCACTGCTCCCCGGGCACCACTATAGCAGGCAGCCAACTGCTCCAGGTTAGTATGTGCTTCATTTCACTGTGTGCTGTGAGTGTTTCACTGATTCACGATTGGGTTAAATGCGGAGACCAAATATCAAGAGTATAGATTATTATTATTAAATCAAGAGTTTTTCAAAAGAGATTATTATTATTGTTATTATTATTATTATTATTATTATTGAATTGCTAGAAGCTGTGCTACAGAGCATGGACTTTACATGACGTTATCCCATCAAATTGAATATTAAAAACTAGTTGATCAGAAAACCTGTACTTCTGAAGCTCCTAACTACTGACCGCCACACACATCAGTGTCAGGTCAGTTTTGAGTCATTATGTAGCAGATCCATTACCAAGTTATTTTTTTTATTATACGCCATGCTTGGGCATCCATTGGGAGAACCAAGTTGTCTTTCATGTTTTAAACACGATGGAAGCCACTGGAGAGCCCACTGCCTCTCTTTCAACTAGTGTGCATGGCCTACTGAACATTCATGGTGAATTTCTAGAAACATGCTGATGAAGTCCTTGCCAGTCTTTTTCTAAACATTGTACATCAGTTTTAACCACTTAAAGGGTTTGAGTGTGTGTGTGTGTGTGTGTGTGTGTGTGTGCATGCATGAAATCATGCATTCATCGCAAGTTATAGTTGAGTAGTTGAAAGCAGATGTGTAGCTTTGGAGCGTTCTGGAGGAGACGTCTTGTGCTAGAGAATCAGAGATTTTTCCTTCCTTTTGTCAGACAAAAGAGGGCGGAAGAGAGAAACACTGTCAAACGCTTCACTGCAGCTCTGAGGAGGTTCTCGGTCAAGGCAGGACACAGCTTTTTTATTGCAAGTTTTAGATTTGACAGCTAACTGACAAGCCAGTGACAGCCCATGGTTCTTGAAACCACTGTCCATTCTATTCTGGCTGTCTATCATTGTCAAGAGAGGGAAGGACTAGTCGTAATTACATTGTAGTAATATTAATATTGTAGCATTGTTATGCAATGAATTTAGGCATCATAATCAATAATTGAATTCCATATGCAAATATCATTCTATGATTCATTGGTAAATGTATGGCGTTTCAAGCAAATGGTTTTTCTAGGTGTGAATTGTTTTGAATCAGCCAATAGATGCAATCATGCATTCTAAATAGATTTAGTTTCACAGGACAGGTTGTCAACAAACTAAATGTCACCTTTAAATAAAGTGTTGCCGTTGAATGTTACCAAAATGGGACAACCCTGACAGTGTAAATAAGTAATGGTACTTGTTTTTGCAAGGAAAAGACTTGTTCCCTAAGAATAATCATTAAGTTATTAAAAAATACAGTATCACCTTGGCCCAAGACCTGTATCGGAGGTGTTTTTTTTTAAATTAGAGAGATGCATCACAAGGTGATGTTACAAGCACATAGTAATATGTCATAATTTTCTTCACCAAAATGTAATACTGTGATCTCTTACTTTCTCAGTAGAAACTGTGGAATACTAGCGTGATTAAAAAAAGAAAACGTATGAAAGATGCAGCATATGCCCTATTTTCTCTGTCTTGCACACCTGCAATCTGTGTAAGGCTGTATATTTAGCAAGAGGTCTTGTGATGCTAAATCATTGCAGGGTTTTTATACATCGTTGTGCACTACAGATCCTTTACAGAGGAGAACTGAAAACATCAACAAATAAACAAAACACAAAACAAACAAACAAATAAAAATATATAGGCTCAAAATGCAATAAAAGTATTAATAGATAGCACAAAGTATACTGCTTACATACATTACAGAAGATGTCCTTTTTAAGAGAGGGTTCTGTGAGGCGGTCATTATAGTGGAATAACTGCAATAATTATTGTGAGGCCTGCAGAGGGTTCTTCAATCACTCTGAAGGGAGTTATTCCACGATAATAACTGCCTTACAGAGCTGTATCCCACTTATTACACAGCTACCTGTTGAATACATCAATAACACAACAAATAGTCATGTTTATCATTGCTTTCATAGTCATTTTAGTGATTAAGATAGATAATAGCTTCCGCGCAAAAAAAGTAGTCCTTTAACTTACAGACCAGCTGATTGGTTATGGCAACGTTCTGTTTTACTTTGCTTAACAGCGTTCTGTTATACTTAGCAACGGTCCATTAGCGAGATAAGACAGTAGAATGTTGGGAAGTCCCATTCTACAGTATTCTAAAGAGCCGTGTAATAAACTAACATAGGAAGGCAAGTTCATAAAGAGGAACTGAGGAAAGCTCTTTAAGGCATGTGTGGAGGGAGAGGAGCAGCTCTGTTTGTGGCACTCTGCTCTCTGCATGGCATTGCGCTTGTCTAAGTGCATCATATGTACTCGATTTCACCTCAGAGCCCAACCGAGTCGCTCAGGCCCCCAGGGCTGATGCCTATTGGCTGATTAAAGAGGCTCTGTCAGAGTGTGTTAAGCCCTGCGACTCTTCAAGGGATCAGTTTAATGTCAGCCAGCCCAACAAGAGAAAAAGCTTTGGACTAACAATGTACTCCCACCAATGATAAACTTACACTATGATCTAAAATGCCAACAAATCCCCTATCTCTGCAATGGTTGGCATTCTACAGCCCTGGAATATAATCGGAATGTTCACAGGCTTCTTGTTTCTTATCATTCTATTTGTATATTTGTATTCATCTTATTAATGTCATTAAGTAAACATGGTGAAATGCATTCTAATACTGTTCATTGGTGTAGGTTCCATCTGATGGGGATGATGGACTTTCAAGCCATAGTGACTTCTGTGTAAGAACAGGAGTTTTTACTAGTGCGCCATATTATAGTTTGTGATTAAGTGCATTTTTCCTTTAATCACAAACACACAGTATATAACATAGCATTTACATTTTGATCATTTTTCAATTCAAGTGCACTAATTGCATCATCATGTTCATTTCCATTGGTTCTCCTCTCCCTAAAGTCTCCTAGAGCCACTGGTTCCACAAAGACACTAGTCAGATGCTAATGACAAGTGAAGAATGGTTCTCTGTGCACTGTTCTCCACGCACCGCCTACAAACACCCCAGAAAACACCAGCCATGAGAACAGATGAGCAGAGCAATGTTTCTGTACAGAGCTGGAAATTTAAATAAGGACCCGGCATACAGAGACAGGGAGGGAGAGAGAGGATCCACTCCCTCCAACCCTGGGAATCCTTGTGCCCGAGGCTTTATTTAGGCGCTCAGAACGCCAGGAGGGGGGACTCTCACAGCGGTGTCTCTTTTAGAGGCGCACACAAATCTCAATCACGCAGTCCCCCAGGGCTTAATTGTCACCACAAATTGCCTGCTTCTGCACGTTCACTTCTCTCCTCTCACGTTCGCTCGCCTCTCCGCCGCTCCCCTCCCATTTCGCCTCATGTGTTTGTGCCTTCAGATTCTGACAGAACATTCTTTCTACAAATATGCTCACGCCATTTAGCCAGATTTGAAACAGATGAATAATCCTTTGTCAAAAGCTGTGATCGTGTAACCATGGAACTGTTTGCAGTAAGAAAGGCAAATCAGATACTTATGCATCTAAACAGTCTGGCAAGCCACCCAGTTTGTCAGGTTGTGCGCATCATGACAAGTCAGTTTATGCCAGAGTTCCAATTAAAAGCTTGTGGACCCCCGACAGAAAATGCATTCTCTGTGTGAAGACTTGTAAGCAGTGCTTCTTATCTGGTGTTGCAGCTATCGTCTTTTGGCCATCTGGCTGGATCCTGGCACAGAGCTGTTTTTGGGCTGTTGCCTAAAGATGTAAACGCAGATGCAAGAGAGACTGGGGATAGAGAGGGGAGCGAGAGAGATGGGGGCGTCACGATCTTCGTCAGAGTCTCGGCGGAGAGAGACACACACACACAAACAAGGATGAGAGAAAGAGAGCGAGAAAAAAAAATCCTAGCTGAATGCAGAGTGGTCTGCCAGAGGAACAGATTGCAGCTTAGGGCGACGGTCTCTCTTCGATTCCATTGATGTGATGGGTGATTCGTCTCCCTCTCACTTACGGTCCCACAGTGTGTGAGTAATGCCGTAGACTCACATTCTCTCAGTATATTTCTGCGTGAGGGTCAAGTGAAGGGGCGTCAGCTTATGAGTCAAAATCATTGACTCAGACGTGAACTCCAAAGATATGTGGTCAACTTTTCAGCATTTCTTACTGAATCTGCTTTTGCATCAGTAAAAAAAAACTCCTTTGCCTCAAATGACCAAATGACCAGAGTTAAACGTATGTTAAAAGTATGAAGAAAAAATGCAGGCTTATAGCATATTATGCTCTGTGTTAGGTAGCGCTTCGGTACAACTGGCCACAGCAGTCACATCATAAACAGGCCTGCAAACATTTTGCAATCCTATTTCATCCCTCTCCCCTTGTTTCCTGTCTACCTCACTGTCCTATTTGAACATAGGCAAAAGCCCATATGCAGTATTTTTTCAAGTGTATACTCTGTATATAGATATTGGTGAATCTGCTCCATAAACTTGGAAATATGCCTGAAGTAAAGTGACCGGTATTTAGCAAATGGTTTTATCTAAACCGACTCACTTACAAAGCAGGGGTCAGGGATTAATCCCGGACTGCCTGATCAGTCAGTAATGTTACCACTGCTCCACCATGTCCATTGATTATTGAAAGGAGCTTGAAGTATGCTTTGTAAGGGTATGTTTTCACACTTATCACAATCACCCCTTATAAAAATCATAGGCACTCTCTCTCTTTCTTTTTTTCTCTCTCTCTCTTTCTTTCTTTCTTTTTGTAGGTGGCCAACTTGCTGCGTCTCTTCCAGATACCCCAGATCAGCTATGCCTCCACTAGCGCAAAGCTGAGTGACAAATCCCGCTATGACTACTTTGCTCGCACTGTTCCCCCTGACTTCTACCAGGCCAAGGCCATGGCAGAGATCCTGCGCTACTTCAACTGGACCTATGTGTCCACCGTGGCCTCCGAGGGCGACTACGGTGAGACTGGCATTGATGCCTTCCAGCAGGAGGCTCGGGCCCTGCAGATCTGCATCGCCACCTCCGTCAAGGTCAGCCGTTCCATGAACCGCTACAGCTACGAGAACGTGATCCGCTCGCTGCAGCACAAGGGCAATGCCAAGGTGGTGATTCTGTTCACTCGCAGTGAGGATGCGCGGGAGCTGCTGGTGGCGGCCGCCCGTATGAACGCCACCTTTGTTTGGGTGGCCAGCGACGGCTGGGGCGCGCAAGACAGCGTGGTACGTGGCAGCGAGGCGGTGGCCGACGGCGCCTTCACCATCGAGCTGGCATCCTACCCCATCCGCGAGTTCGCTGACTATTTCACCAAGCTCACACCGCACGGCAATAAGCGCAACCCCTGGTTCCGGGAGTTCTGGGAGCACCGCTTCAACTGCCGACTCACCGAGCCGGGCTGCGCCATGCGGAGCCTCCGAGACGGCTACTTCCAGCAGGAGTCCAAGATCATGTTCGTGGTGAACGCCGTGTACGCTATGGCCCACGCACTGCACAACATGCGGCAGGCCGTCTGCCCCAACACCACTGGACTCTGTGACGCCATGAAGCCTGGCACTGGGAAAAGGTTTTACCGAGAGTTCATCCTCAAGACCAAGTTTGATGGTGAGTAAGTCCAGCAAGCAAGGATAGGCAGTGCTAGGCCTAAATGAACTACATTTCTGTTTGAGAAGGAATTCAGTCATTCCACCAATTTATGAATAGCATCAGAATATATGAATAGCATCAGCATTCATGACTGTTTAATCTGACATGACTTAACATTCGTACCCAACCTTGCATACCTAATATTTCAAATACTGGAAGATTTACATAAAGATTAGGCCTAATACTTTAATAGATGTATATTTAATAGACTAATAAATTAATATTCAATTCAGATTGTATTCACTACTGTAACTAGAAAAGCATTTGGAGAGCGCAGACTCCTGCCTAGGCGATATAGGGTCACTGACCCTAATATAAATTCCAGATGGTGTTACGAATCACCACCAAAATTTAGTCATCTGTTCCTTGTCCCAATACCCACGTCGTCTGAAAATTTCATCCAAATCTGGGCAGTACTTTTCAAGTTATGTTGTAACAAACAGACAAAAGTCAGCGAAAACATAACCTCCTTGGTGGAGGTAATAAATGCATAAATATCTGAATAATAATTTTATAATTCAAATGGATAAAAACGCCTAGAAGTCTGTCCCTAAGAATGCATAGGTTTGAGCAATGGCTGAAAGAGTTAACACAGACAGTGTGTACTGTATCACTGATGCCGACGCTCCTTTGGCCTCAGAGATTTGCAGAGGATGAGAAGTGAACTAATTATCAGCTTTCAGCTTAGTCCCAGATCCGGTTCCACACCTACGTCTCTGTGTGAGATTTATCGAGACTCATTCTATCTTAAGAGCATGTGCCATGTGAAGAATTTCTATTTGTCAGAAGTGTTTTCAAGGCAGAGAAAGAGAGAGAGCGAGACTTGCTTGGGTGACACATTCAGACAAAGGGTGTGCTTTTGTGCCTTTAGGATGTGTTTCATGGATGAGACTGAAAATAAGGTTAGGCCTACGGTAGTTTAGAAGACATGAAAAGTGTGCAACAGCAAACTGAGGCTTTGCATTGTGTCCGTTAAGAGAGTGTTGGAATACTTGAACAACATTTGTTACTCGTAAAGCCGCAAACATTTGCAAAACAGATATAATCGCTTTGCACAATTTATCCTAAAGACAATACTTTCTACAGTAAGGATCTCTGTGCATACACCTCTCTCTTGCCCCAGACAGGATAAAACTGTGGAGCCATGCTTCCTAACTTCCTGACAAATCCGAGGTAATTGCTGGTGGAAACCCTCAAACTTCTCAGAATATGTGGTGAATACAGAATTTTATTACATGTAAGCTGTGGCAGCTAATGGTGCCCTTTGGGCATTTTTGTGCGAAGATGTGCACAGCCATCCCCGGCAAATTGTGCTACTATGGGTAACGGAAATCTTTGCACCTTCAAAAACGAGAGCTAAGTGTACAGGGAGTTGGCCTGCTTGTCTTGGTCTATGTCTCTCAGGGAGCAAGAGAAAACTATCTGATGGCTTTGCCCTGAAAGTGGTCAATATTGGTCAATATTGTGGATTTCAGCAGTCTAGAGTCTGAGTCTATTCCCTCAGCTATTCTCTTCTGTCCACATTGACATTTCGCGGTGCTACATGTCCTCTGAAGTGTCCCTGATCAGTTCTGTTTCTCTTCTGTAATGTGTGCCAAGGGGATATAGAGAATATAGTCTTTACTCTCTCACAATATAGTCAGAAATAGTATTGACACTTGGACATTGAATTTGATCTACTGTAATAGAGATACAGACCCTCTTCTTCCTTCTTCAAGGGGTAAAAATGAAATAATTTCCTATAGAACAGTGAAATATTGCCGTAGTGCTCACAACACAGCTTGTCCCAGAGCGAGAGAGAGAAAAAGAGAGAGGGAAAGAAATTCCTCCTTGTAGCTCAAAGAGCGCTTTTTAAAAAGAGGAAGCATATGTGCCTTTTCACTTCACATAATCATGTATATAGGGAGCACAGCAAGCGGCTAACACCCAACTGCTTTGAAATCTATATGGCCATATCTCTAATGAGCCTATTAGCAATGTGAGTTTCATAGCACATAGCAAAGAGTTAAATCAGATAGGGATTGCAGTGCTTCCCATAGGAAACTCTATTTACTTATAGTACAGGGTGACGCTTGTAGGTTATTTTAACCAGTGCCAGATTCAGGGATGTTTTCTGTGCTTTGAAGATGTAGAGGCAGCTTTTTTTTTTTTTTTTTCATTTTTCTGAGCTGTTGATTCAGGTGGAAAGCATTCAAAATGCTGCCCAAACTGCTTTTGTTAAGGGGACAGTTCACCCAAAACAAAAAAAAAACAGTGTTATTATTTGTATCTCTGTAAAGTTTAGTTGGAGGAGTTTTTGAACTGAGTTTCTTTGTATTAGACATAATTCTTTGCTTTTGTGTTGATGGGAAGGTCTGAGGTATGGAGAATCTGGTGGATAAATATAGTTGGTAAATGGAGTTTGCCCTTGCAATTGCTATTCATTGATTCTCAAGGATAGATTCATTTGGGAGAAATGTATTTCACAGGTACTTCAGCTGTCTGGCTAGCTGTTAATGGAGTATTTACCATGGTAACCCCCAATTCCATCTACCAGTGGAGAGTGTATAGAGTGTGATGGTCACAGATTGTGTGTGTATACACACACACACACACACACATATATATATATACATATATATAGACATATAGACATATATAGACAGATATAGACAGATATAGACATAGACTAACCTAACCAAACTTGTGATTTCCTCTGACTATTAGAATATTCCACATCTCTGATTTTCTCCCAATGTCTCCTCCTCCAGCTCCTTTCAGACCAGCTGACACAGAGAATGTTGTGCGCTTCACCTCCACCGGAGACAGCCTGGGTCGCTACAACATCTTCCACTACCACCAGGAGGACGGCAAATACGTCTACAGGAAGGTTGGCTACTGGGCACAGACCCTAGTGCTGAACACCAGTCTGGTGCCCTGGGCCAATGGCGTGGTGCCTACCTCACAGTGCAGTGACCCCTGCCAACCCAATGAGGCCAAGAGCATGCAGCCGGGAGATGTGTGTTGCTGGATCTGCATCCCATGCCAGCCTCACCAGTACCTGCTGGACGAGTTCACGTGCCAGGACTGCGGGTTCGGGGAATGGCCCCTGGCCAACCTGACTGGCTGCTACGAGCTGCCCGAGGAGTACATCCGCTGGTCGGATGCCTGGGCCATGGGGCCGGTGACCATCTCGTGTCTGGGCATGCTGTGCACCATGGCGGTGGCCGTCGTCTTCCTGCGAAACAACGACACGCCAATCGTGAAAGCGTCGGGCCGCGAGCTCTCCTACATCCTGCTGCTGGGCGTGTGGCTGTGCTACGCCATGACCTTCATCTACATCGCCAAGCCCTCGGCGGCCGTGTGCACGCTGCGGCGCCTGGGCCTGGGAACGTCCTTCGCCGTCTGCTACTCTGCTCTGCTCACGAAGACCAACCGTATCGCCCGCATCTTCAGCGGCGTGCGTGACGGAGCCGGCGCTCAGCGTCCTCGCTTCATCAGCCCAGCCTCCCAGGTAGCCATCTGTGCCGGGCTCATCTCCTGCCAGCTGATGGTGGCCGTGGGGTGGCTGATCGTGGAGGCGCCCGGCGTGCGCAAGGAGGTGGCGCCCGAGCGGCGAGATGTGGTCACGCTCAAGTGCAACAGTCGGGACTCCAGCATGCTGGCCTCGTTGGCCTACAACTGCGTGCTCATCATCCTCTGCACGGTCTACGCCTTCAAGACCCGCAAGTGCCCTGAGAACTTCAACGAGGCCAAGTTCATCGGATTCACCATGTACACCACTTGCATCATCTGGTTGGCCTTCCAGCCCATCTTCTACGTCACCGCCAGCGACTATAGGGTGAGTTCAAAGGAAAGGGAGCCTCAGAAAAAGTGTTTGTTAAGCTTGCCAAGTGCTGTCGGTAGAAAGAAGAACGAGAAAATTCTGTACAACATTTGCTGAATTTCTGAATCGGCAGCTAACAATATCTGAAAGAGGGCAAAGGAAAATTAAACTGAAACTGTTCTTGCCCTCATTAATTAGCATTAACTGCCATTTCTCTATTTGATCCTAGTTGGACCAAATTGGACCAAATTCCTACTGACAGAGCTCAGCAAGCTCAAGCAACAGGGTTATGGGTTGATTGATGCCGGACCTTTTCCTCAAGTCTAGTGAACAGCACTGTTTGCATGAGTAAGAGAGAAAAGGGATTTTTTAAAAAAAAAAACTGACTGAAAAGTGGTGGTTTCATGTATAATTAAAAGAATATTTTTTTAATTAAATGTTTTTTCACACTACTTTAGTGAGCCGGGGAACCATTAGCAGTAGAGCCAAAGTGATCCCTAATCTGCCTGATCCCCTGTATGTAGGTATTTAATGGAATTATATTGTAGGCCCAGAGGACTTACCTGTGAAAATATTCAATTATCAACTTTTAAAACTGCGTTTTTTGTAGGGTTACTTCTGGACACTGATGAAAAATATATAAAAATAATGGTCAAACAAAAATGATCCTCTCAGGGCTACTGAATGAATCAGATCAAAGAATTTCATTTCTGCATTTCTTTTTTGTTTGAAAAAAAAAAATGTGTCTCTTGTGGTGGCTGGTGTGTTTGCCTATGCCAAGCTGTTTAGATAAGCATAAAATCCTATCCATTAGCGAAGCAGCCTTCAAATGGCACCTTCTGGGACCCAGGTGCCATATCTCCACTCTGCAGAGCTTTGCTCCAATGAAAGGAATGGAGTTCTTTTTATCATTCTTAGGGAGTCTTCTAAGCAGAGAACAAAG
Organism: Tenualosa ilisha; assembly: GCA_015244755.2. NCBI lineage: Eukaryota > Metazoa > Chordata > Actinopteri > Clupeiformes > Clupeidae > Tenualosa > Tenualosa ilisha. The sequence continues at coordinate 1,042,554 of PYXC01000364.1, forward strand.
AGAAAGCATCAGAGATCTCATCTAGGCCAGATTAGCAGGACTCTCTCTGACTGGTGGAACAGCTGGCAGGAGGTCTCTGCCACGGACACAGCTCATCATCACCATCACACCATTTAAAGGGACACCAGGCAAGATTTTAATGCTGTTTTTAGGTTAATTTACCACCTTCGTCTAGTCACACTGGTGGTTAAATGACCCACTACGGGGTGAATAAAGGCTCTCTTAGTTCCTTCTCGGCTAATTTGCGAATTTACAACACTTGCAAGATGCCTGTTTCGCCTTGCGGCAGAATGAAACCGAAAGTAATTGACATATGAGTCTCATGAAATTGTTAGTCAATGTAACGGTAATTACCATTGCTGACTCTTATTCACAGTTTGCAAAGAAATCTACATTTATTGGTCAGAATTTAGGGCATTGGTTTAGGTGCTGACTGTAAGGGGAGCTCCAGACTTGCCTGGTGTCCATTTAACCACACATACAGTACACTAACTAAACGTGGCTAACAACAAAAGAAGTGAAAGGTCATGTCTAAGATGAAATTAAAATGAAAATTAGTTAGTGATAATTAACTATAATGATAATTAGTAAAAATGAAATTAGTTAGCATACGTTATAGTGAAGTAAAGTTGATTGGTATCAGACGCTTCTGACCAAACTCACATGCACTCACAATGTGGGTTTCAGGAATGAATCCCAGGTCTATTGGTCAGTTGGTGACATGAACGCAGTTCCACCACATTATCCTCTCTGTATGCTTATAACACATATGTAAACGTCTACTGTAAACAATATAAATAAGCAAGGACAGTGGTAACTAGGCAACAAGGTTGTTCAGGGTCAAGATTTGTTGTTGACATGGGAGCTTTAACTGACACCCTGTCCTTGAGCCTGAGTGTGAATGAAACGTGAATGTTAAATGGGTTCAAGTGAAAAGTAAGGGAAAGCTGTGAGTCTGTATGGGTCTGTTTACTTCATAATTGCACAGAAGCACAGAAGGGAGTTTGAGTCACTGGTCTACCATGATACAATGAGCTCTATTACACAAAACAAGGTGAATAGTCTTCAGTAGAGGTCCTCCACTCACCTCATAATTGAGCTTCACTCAACCACCATGAGCAGCCTGTGCCTCCCGAATGTTGAGTGTTTGTGTGTATATCTGTGTGTGTGTGTGTTTGTGTGTGTATGTTTGTGCTTCAGTATGAGTCACGCACAGCCCACACAAATGCCAAACCAGATAAAATCACGTTTGTCCAAATGTATGATGTGCACAAAAACCTGTTATTAAAAAAATATGTAAAAACAAAACAAAACTCTGTCTCAGGGCTATTCGGGCTGCCTGTCTGCTAGCATCAGGGACCCTGCTGTTGCTTTGAGTAACAAAATGTCAGTATTCACTTAGCAGTCGAGTAAACAAAGCCATTGAGATTGGCCGTAGGCAGGGCAGAAGCGTTGGCCTGCATCACACCAGGTTGTGTCAGAAAGAGTCAAAGGACCTTTATGAAGAGTCAGTTTTCCCAGAGCATTGTTACACCTACCCCATACAGGTTTGCATCAGTCATTGAACGGACAAACACAACACCCATCCGGGCGAGGAGGTCTAGCATGCTAAAATGCAGAAAGCATTTATTGTGAGACACCACTGTTCCTGCTATCTCCCTGCTATAAGAACACGGACAGGATTGCACGTGGTTCTCAAATGAGACAAATGAATAATGTGTCTGGACATGAATACAGATTTAGTAATTGCAGTACATGACTAATAGTATGCTACTACTATATGGCTAATACTATAGTAGTTTTGATATGCATACAAATGAACAGTACTTTATCAAAATCATGGAGAATGTATCGACTGAACCTTTTTCTTCTCCTTCTCTTTCTCCATATAGACACGCTTGATAACTGCTTGGAGTAGGAGGTAGACTTGTCCTCCAGTGATAAAATGGAAAGTTTATATTGTGGATGTCTGAAATTTGTGGACACGGGTGTTAATAAAGTGTCTGTGGCTGTCATTTCTACTTTTTTCAGGTAGACCCTAGTGGGCTTGTTGCTTGTGCAAACAGTGGTTATACCTGATTTTAATCCGTTTTCCCCACACATTTGCATAGAGTTCAGAGATCCTGCATAGTTCAGAGATGAGTCAGTGCTGTATCAAATACACAAATATTCAATGTATTTAAAATATTCACGGTTCATTCTACTGCTTAAGGCTCAAAGGCCCTGTTTGTGATGCATTAATGAGGTAGGAACTAACACTTAATTAGAATAAAACAGAACCCACTGTCAGTGAACACTGCATCCTGCATTCATCAATTGGCTCTTTACAGACTTCAAACTCCAAGTTCACCTTTATACTTCAACTTCAAAGTTTATCATATGTATTCAAAATGCAATTAAGTTTTTGTACTTTGTCAGCCTGTAGAAGAAGACGCTGAAAAGAAAAAGTACATACACTCAACTCAATTAGTTTCCAATAAATTAACACACTATCCTTGATGCCTTAGAATTTATCTCTGGCTTCTTTTTCTCCTTATAAGAAAAGTCCTTATAAGAAAAGCATTAAAGGACCTCATAAACTCTTTCCATTATAATAAATACAATAGAATACATTATGGTACCATGAAGTGACAACTGTCTGCTGAAGTTTTGTCCTTGGCGCACTGAAACTCCCCCTCCTCTTGAGCACTTAGTCCCCTGATCCTCTGGTCACCTGGCCCCTGCTTGTGTATGTGTGGTTGCAGCTCTGGGCTGCTACCAGGCCCTGGGCTGATGCTTGGACTCTTAAGAGGAAGAAAGGTTGGACAAGTGAAGCTCAAATCACACAGGCTTAATCTTTAAAAAAAAAAAAAACAAGATCAATAAGCACAGAAATGTTAAAGTTGGAGCTGGATGTGTGGGACCTTTCTCCTGCTGTCTCATTAAACCAACCCAGACATGCTATCACATTGCATCTGTAACAGAAAGTCTGGATTCTGTGAAGTTCGCATATCGATTCTTGAGTCCTTTCATTTTAAATAGTGCTGTATAAATAAATTGAATTAATATTTAATTGAATTTGATATTAGGTCTCTTGCGTTTGTGTTTATGATTTGTTTTCAAATCAAGAGACACATTTCACAGTTATCATTTCCAATTTGAAAACCTAAGTGTTTTTTCGGATATCTCAGTGGTATTTGAACTTTAATTAAAAGTTCGTCTTCCATGTCAAGTCAGAAGACCAACAAACTTCAGCCGCAATTCACAGTGGTTAACAAGTGTATCTACTTTGATTTCCGAGGCTGATAAGGTTTGCCTGATTAGATTGGGATAGACACTGTAAAAATATGTCTAGACCATTTTTTTTGTTAACAGCTCTCAACACCCTTCTCCACAGCCCACCGCTCAGTTGCAGGAGTTTCCGGCATTGATGTGCCCTTTCCTGGTGCGGCCAACCTTACAGACCTCACTGGATGTTTTTGTGTCACGGTATAAATCAAGGCACTTTTGCTCTTTCTGTCTTCTGTAAGGTCAACAGGAGACTTTGACAGAGAGAAAAACCCACTGCCAAATGGTTTTGGATGGAATCGTATTTTTGTTATATGTGTTTTCATTGCACTAATTCTTATTCCCCCTCCTCAAATAATGCTTATTAAACTAACAAAACAAACAAAACAAAACAAAATATTGTTTACATGTGTCATAGTCAAGGGATGGTCATATTGCATATAATCCAGCATTTTCTAAACACTGTCCATGATTTGACAGTAAGCACACATCAGACTGCCTAACCAGATAAAAATTAATTGGCTTGCCTTTAGATTGGATTTATAAAACTACAGTCTTTTCATCACTGCAACTTGTTGACATTGGTGCAGATTTGAAATGCTTGGCAGGTTGTATTGCTGTGGCAGAGGACAGTGTGAAAAGTATCTGATTACCACTTCACTGAAGCGTGTGCACCAGAGCTCCATTTAAATGCTGTGGATGAATGTGTTTCTCTTGCATTACCCACTGGTTCAACAGCGGTTAAGCTGTCAGGATGGGTTAGCCTTACATAGATAAGGAATACAGTTCGCCAATAAAAACCTTAAGGAATGGTCAAAACTTTCACAGGCATAGGCAGGCACATGCAGCCCAGACACACACACACACACACACACACACACACACACCAAGAAATTTCAAGAAAGGGGCAGACACCCCCACCCCCAATGACCTTTCTCTCCAGCCAATGCATCATTCAAACAGGTCTGCACACAGCAAAAGATGTGAGTAGAGACTTTTACAAGGTTCTCAGACTCTTACTGGGTTCTTCAGGGGAAATAGTGTACAGTAAGCAAATCAAGCAAAACTCAAAAAGCAAACTGTAGAACATAGTATGATATTGCAAGGATTTTAAAGACTCTTGTGGATAGTCTTATAATCACACGTAAAAGACCTTTATATTCATCTTGAAAAACAGTTTCATCCAATGGTAACAACAAAGTTATAACATCTTTATAACATACCATATATATATATACACCTATATAAAATCATTATCTATAAACATGAAGTTAAATGCAGACACACGGGTTTGAATGCCCTATGTTTATTTGCCATGGTGGAACATGTTCGTGTGACTCCATTCGTTAATATGCTCCATCTCTTAAGAGGTCTATACAGTGATTTGGTTCCATGATTGCAACATCCGAGGGAGGACAGGGAAATATTTAGCCATGCTGATTGGTCCCCGAAGTAAAGGATACTCTAACTATAAGTAATCCATCTGAGAAGCCCCTGAGAGAGAGAGCGAGAGAGAGAGAGAATGAAACAGTTCACCAATGGTGAAAAGATTTGAATTCCAGCTTTCATATTTTTTCCCCTTAGATTTAATCACCTGAAATGTGAATTTAGAATATTTGGCAGGCAGAGATTCAATATCTTCAGGATGGTTTGAGTTTGATGATCCTGTGAAATTGATCATCATGATCTTGATGATGCAGTGTGAGTGTTTGAGTGCTTGATACTCCTGGAGAAATGGAGAAATGTGTTCCCTTTTGAAATCCCCTTTTCAATTTCAGAAGCAAAGAAAACAGAAATGCTATTTTCCAGTGGATTCCTGATTGGGGTAATGCCAAACTATACTGAAAAGCATTGAGTACAAAACTGAATACAAATACTGATCCCAAAACTATTAGGGCACAATCAAAGCTATTTTTATATTGAAAATCTGTTACTGCTCATTTTAGGAATTAGGTATTAGGATTTCAGTAACGCTCATCATTCTAGTAAGGCTTCGGTTCGCACGGTCTCTGAGCTGTGCGGGCCAATCAGCGAACAGAGGGAGGGCTGAAAGTGATAACGTTGAATTCAAACTGATTTCTTGCGCATAACATATGTCACGACTAAATAGTAGCGATTGGGTGTGGAGCATGGAGCAAACGTATGCCAATGGACAGGTTTCAGACACTTTGCACAAAGTGAAATGATGTAAAAGTGTTGTAAGTGATGTATCAGTATATCTAGAGAGTCCTTAAGTGTTGGATGTTTCATGTTGAATCATCTCAAATTCACCCAGCATTATGGCTGATGGCTACGGCATTCCAGTTTCCTTAGCTGTGTTTGAGGGTCTGAAACCATGTTTGTGGGTTTGTGTTGCCTCAGGTTCAGACCACCACCATGTGCATCTCTGTCAGCCTGAGTGGTTCTGTGGTGTTGGGCTGCCTCTTCGCCCCCAAGTTACACATCATCCTCTTCCAGCCGCAGAAGAACGTCGCCAGCATTAGGTCCAAGGACAACCGCTTCAACACCAAGGTCAACACTGCTGGCTCCAACTATTCCCAAGGTGTCTCCTTCTGTCTCACACACCTCAAACACACACACACACACACTTTTTATCTGATGCTTAGAGCCCATGTGCTTGGTGTTTGTCTTTGTGTCCACTGTACTTGTGACATTACTCCCCTTGTGGAGACACTGGAAGTGCCACTAAACATGACAGACTGACTGTGTTCAAACTATTTACAGGAATCCATGAACCTGTATATTGTCCATTCCAGTAAACTCATTCATTAACCTTAAAGCACTGCAGGTAAGCCACAGGTGACATGTAACTTTCTCCCCCTCAGGTTCGGCTTCGACCACCATGCCAACTGTTTGTAACGGGAGGGAAGTAGTGGACTCCACCACATCTTCCCTGTGAGCCAGAGAGGAGGATGGGGCATGCTACCCTACATGTATACGCGCGCACACACACACACACACACACACACACACACACACACACACACACACACACACACACACACACACATACACACACACATTGTCCAATGCCCTGCGGTATAAATGCTCTGTGAAAGCCGGAAGCCTGGAGAGACCTTGTGTGTGTGTGCAGTGAGGGTGCGGAGCATATACATGCTCTCTCTCTCTCTCTCTCTCTCTGCAAGACTTGCACACCAGAATAAAGCTTTGGAGACAACAAGCCTGTGGCTACTAAGTAGGCTAAGAGAGCAGCTATTAATGTGATTATAATGGACTTAAAACATAAGGTACAACCCTAACCTGTGTAGTTTTGACATGTACTTTTTCTTGTGAAACACAGGGTTACACAAACTTGAAAAAAGAGAATATACAGTGAGAAAATAAAGCTATTTAGGGTGTTTATAGATTTCATTGGCTTCATGTAAAGTCTTATTCTATGATGAAGCATGCAGTGGTATAGTGCTGTGTTGGCTAGGCTGTTAGCTAACCATGTGGACTGCACTGGTCATTGTTATATTAATACTTAGCATCCTGTATTGCTATAGAAGTTTCCATGTCACATCTTGTGTGGTCATTGCAAAGGCCCTAGTTCAGTAGGAGTCTCTGTAGCATAATAGATTAACTACAGAGTTTTTGGGGCTCTGATTGAAACGAAGCTGCCGTGTGACAAAGAAAGGGGTGGAGTTACACACACACAACATATCCCTCAATGGGTGCTCCCTCCCAAAGTGCTTGTCAGTTAAATGTCCTTTTGTCTCTTCCTGTTGACTTAATGTAGATCCAAGGAAATTAAACTATATCCAACAGTAGGCCATTTTCCTTCTTTTGAGAACGGTAATTAAAAATGGAAGTTAATTGTGTTTTTGTTTTTTTTGTTTTTTTCGAGTGTAGGCTATATAATGTTTCGAAATATAGAGTTCAGTGAGTAAGTCAGTGCTTTCTTGTAATTTAAATTGTAAATAAACTTTTTTAAATGAACACTGAGGCTTCATGGTAAATTTGTTTCGCCTATGTGTCGATGATGCAGTAACTAATTTCCTAGAATCATGCTGCAAAATCTGCCTTCCATGATCCAAGCAGTGCTGAAACAAGGATTTACATACTCAAAACGCAGCAAATTATCAAAGCATTTGATATTTAAAACACCCCCTCCATTCGAAATCCGCTTTGAACCAATTATAATAACTATTATTAGTGCCTCCACCAAACACAGCAGGGTGACTTATAATTGAAGCTCTCACAAGTCTACAATTCTAACAGATTATCTGAATTAACACACCGCACTCTCCAATCCTTTGTTAGACATTAATCATCTTAATGCTCTATTTGGGAAATGTAATTTATGCCGACTTGAAAGGTAACCTTGTGGTCATTGCTTGATAGTTAGTCTGTGCACATAGAAGTGTCCTCCTGATCAGTGACTGCTCATCTCATTTGATTAGGACCCTCCCATAAGCCAATCACTCAGTTAAGGAACGTTAAAACAAAGGAGTGATGAAGGGTCACCCAAGGCAGGTAGTTTCACTCTGGTGTTGATGCCATATGCAAAGTTTTGCCCCTTTCTCAAACCACGGAAACCTCTAGAATAAGAAATTCAACCAGGTGTACGTGTGGATATCCAATCTCTTCCAGTCATTATGTAAACTGAACCAACGTATGTCAATGAATTAGTATTCTATAGTCAATGCAATGTAAACAGTCATGTTTTTTTAAACAGAAGAGATGGTTTCAGGCAAAATGCAAGAGCCATGATTTAAACATAAAATTTATTTAAGTCCTCTAAGGATACCATAATGCATATCATTCTCAAAAACGCAAATGAAACCATGAATAAACAATAACGTTCTTTTCAATCTGTTCTCCAGTCATACAAAACAAAAACAAAAACAACAAACACACACACTCTCTCACAGTACTGTTCCTCAGCAATCCAACTGCTCAGCCTCCGGTTCTGTGGCTGCTATTACTTCTGGGTCTTTCTTTTTCAGTGGAATGATGTACAGTCCGTTCTTTGCCTCCTTTAGTCTCCACCACCGCCCAAGCCTGGGTTTGGGAAAACACACACAACACCGCTAGCCATGAGAGCATGATACAGTATGCTTTTTTTTTTTTTAATGGATACAAAAACTGTATGCCTGGTTAAACAGTGCATCCCTGTGGAATAACACTGTAACTACAGCAAAATAGAGGAGTTGCCCTCTGTTAAAGAGGTTGCTTAAAAACAACACATAGGTCACAGATAGGACAAGAGCAACAGCAACAGCAGTAATTCTAAACGTATGCTGCAGAAATGAGGCACTGCTTACAAACCAAAGTGGAGTAACATTCCTCAGGTCATTTGTGCTCAGATTGCTCACCTGTGTTCTTGTCCCACTCCCGCCACAAGGAACTTTCCGGAATTTGCAAATTTCAAACTATTCACAAACCCAGTCTGAAAGAGGACAGGGTATATAATCAATCGATACAATCAATATCTATGACTGAAACATATGACGCCAAACAAAAAAATAATTGTATTTCAAACGATCAAACTCACAAGATAATTCTGGTTAGTATGGCACTGTGTATAAATGCATCTACAAACTATGTGGGAAATGTAGTGAGCTAAGCTAAGCTTCCTCAACTGAAATGTGGCAAGCTACATCACATAAACATGAACAAGCAAAAGTAGTTCATTACAAGACACTGCTAAAATGGAAAATAAATCAAATTAAACCAACTTCATGCAGAGTTAGTGCCATTTCAGTGCTGACCAGCAGAGCTGACACCCAAACTGTGCTTACCACTGGGATGCTGAAGAGAGGCTCCAGGCCCCGGAAGCCTTGGCCACACTTCCAGAACTGCACTTTGGAATTATGTGAACCTGCAGGGGTAAAAAACACAAAACAAAACAACAAAAACGTGAGACAACGTGAGCTCACCAGGATCTAATTATTCTCACAAATGTCCTGATACTTTATTTCATGGGTGAAAGATATGTCAGAGCTCCAGAGGAATTTGTGTGTGTGTGTGTGTGTGTGTGTGTGTGTTATGTGGATGTCAGTGTTGTGTTTGTCGTGTGTGTGTGTGTGAGCTGTGGAAGGCGGGTGCGCGTGCCTGAGGCACCTGTGGCCACCGTGTCGGAGTTGAGGAGGGCGGCCACCGAGGACACCCAGCAGGGCTGCTCCAGGCCCGGGTCCCCACGGCTGCCGTGCGCCAGCTTCACTGTAGTCAGAGGCTTCTTCTTGTTGACCGTCCACACACACACGGCCCTGGGTAGAGACACACGCACGGGAGAAGATAAGGTTCAATTATCTTTGCAAAACTGTCTGAAGTACAATTTGATGAGTGACTCATCTTGGAATTATCGTTACATTTATTTTCATGGCAATGGCCTTGTGAAGGACACACAAACGACCACGTCATCCCCAGGAGCCATTTAAGACTATGCAATACTATGTGCATTATTATGTGGACTGCTTGGGACTGTCTGGCTAAATAGTTTATACGGAATAAATACCTTTGCTAGCCTGCAACAACCAGAGAGCAATAATAGAGAGAGAGCGAGCAAGCGAGTGAGAGAGAAGGAAAGAGAACCAATAAATATACGGGCACAGAAATGCTGTGTTATTTATGGACTCACTCTGCTGAGCTTTGTATTCTGCAATATGCATGAAGGACTTTGAAGGTGATCCCAACACAGATAGAGAGAAAGCTAATCTGTTTCCTTTAAGTGCATGCCTAAAAGTCTCACCCATCATCGCCTCCTGTAACCATGTACTCTTCATTAATGAGCTGGATGCAGTCAATGGAGCTCCTACATAAGTCAAAAGAACAAGAATAATTATTTACCAAGGGAAGAAAGCTGCAAAGCACAGAAAGTGAACAACCTGAAGTTAGCATGGTTACAGAATGCTAAGAGGCAGGCATCAGCTAGCTTTAATTTTTGCCAACACACTCATTTAAAGCAGAGGTGAAAGTAGGGACAAAGAGAGGAGAAAGCAAGTGATCAAGTGTCTAGAAAAGAGAGTAATCATAGGAGAGTCAGAGAGGAGAAGCACGCACTCATGCCCATGAAACACCAGCTGGGACTCCTCTACGATCTTCCAGACACGCACGGTTCGGTCGCGGCCTCCTGCCGTCACACAGCGCTCTCGGCTCAGACAGTCTAGACCTGTGATTGCATCCTGGTGCCCAAACCTGAACGAACACACACACACACACGACTGAGCTGCAGAACAGTTTGACCACAGTGGAAGGAGTCAGTGATCCTCATGATAAGAGTGAAGATATTTCAGCTGAACTGCCAATCAATTCACAGCCCTCCCTTCCAAGCCTCTGAGGCCAAGTACTGATGGGGTGGAATAATCTATAAATGGGTCCAAGCCACCAAGCCACTGTATTACAGACTTCTGTTTCCAAAATCACAGTTGCTACTCAGTAACAAAGTTGCAACGGTTTTGGGAAATTGGCCCCTGGTTTGCATACAAACACTGGAGCATTTTTAAGTGTGTACACAGAGCAGACAACAAATAACAATTAATTGCATCTAACTAAAAAAAAAAAGAGTGCAATGGATTCAGAACACAGACTTCACACGTTTATGTAAAGCCTGTCTGAGAAGAGCTGCACAACTCACAAAGTTTCCACATAAGCGTTCTCATCCACGTTCCACACTTTGATTGAGCGATCATGTGACGCACTGTACAGGTCATGAGTTCCTCTCCTAAATGCCAGACCCTGGAGAGAAAGACAGAGACAAAGAGAAAGAGAGAACGAGAGTGAGAGAGTTCAAAATCATCCCGCAGCCCTTGATATAGCGTGGATGGAAGAAAACGCCATGGATTCCTCGAGAAGGTGGACTTACTGACACTGGGCCTCTGTGACCGGTGAACTTGTACAGGTGTTTACATGTGGCTGCCTCCCAGATCATAATCAACTTATTCATGTCTCCTGTGGCCTGGCACGAAAAGAAAGGACACAAAAGAATCAGTCATTCTACGGCAGGAGGGAAAGAACATGCCCAACACTCCATTACATTTATGCATTTAGCAGACACTTTTATCCAAAGCGACTTACAAAAGAGGATTAACAATCAACCACACCTGGCAATGTAGTCTAAGCTCCTTAGTCCTTTGCGTTGTAAGAAAAACCATAACAAAAACTATGTAATGACAATCCCAGATTATACTAACCAAGTAATATAATTCTTTAATATAATTCTTTATACAAAAAGTATGTCATATCAATATCAGCAAGAAATAGCATCAATAACGTTAAAACAACAAGGCACAAATCACCAAAATGTGTTTGAACATCCATTGTTTGATCTAAGTTGAAACGTCTTAGCAGTCTTCGACTGGCCCTGATGTAATTGATAGTTGACAAATGTAAGTTGCTTTGGATAAAAGCGTCTGCTAAATGCAAAAGTGTAAATGTAATGTAAAGGAACCACATCTTGAGCCAGTTCATTTATGAACTCGTTGGTAATTCATACCAGATTTATATTTTATCAGAGTACCAAAATGCTCTGCATTGGAATAATAACTGCAAAAACCTAGCATCTTGCACTGAAGCTCAGGCAAGGTGTCCTCACCAGGTATTTGCCGTCAGACGAGATGGCCATGGACAGAACATGACCTGTGTGGCCTACGTGTCGGTCCTCTGTGCCCTTTCTGCCTCCGGCGATTTTGTGAACTTTCTTCCCACTCTCCACCTCCCCTGGGGGAGAAAAAATCCAAAAAAAGCTGTTACTTATATGGACCCAAGGTTAAACTCAACAAATAAAACAAGTCGACATAACACACATGGACATCATTGACAGCGCAAACAGAGTACCACCGCCAAAAGAATTCATCCTACCCACTCTAAAGTAAACCCCCGGCTAGTAAGATATTTCAGCCTTATATTATTGATGTTGGTGACGGTTCAACACTCAAAATGTTTTCGGTTTTATTTAAAGTTTTAGAAAATGCTTTTACTTGTAAACTGCTGTTGTTTTTTATGTCTCATGCCTCCTGAGTAAAACTAGACATCATGAAGTTGTGCCGGTCCAAGCTGTCACAGCACAGACACCACTGATATTGTTACGCTTCCTCACTTCTCTTATTGTGTGTCTTCCTTTTCACATACATTTCTAGTACTGGCTCCAGCACTGTCCTCCTTATTTAGGATGCGCTCAGGTTAAAATAGCAAAGGGTGAACAGCAGAAGTGTTCATTAGACCATAATGTCCAACTCAACCAAGTGATCCCACTTTTTACCTCGAAACCATTGAGACTTAAACTATGTAAAAACCCAATGGCAGTTTACAAGCTCTACAAATGTAGCTATTTTCTAAACGTTTTAATAAAAACTAAAGCATTTTCATTGTTATTAAATTACGTAACATAGTGAGCATGATGCCAATGTCGATCTTATAAGGCCAAAATATCTTCCCAGTCAGGGATCCTTTTCACACATTGGTAGACCAGATTCTTTCACTTCGCTTCACTTTATGCAAAGTCTTAATAGGTATGGATTTACTTCGCAATGGGCGGGCACTTTTTCTGAAGTCTAAACCTATTGGTTCTGCCTACAATTCCTGTTTGCTGATTGGTTACTTTAAAATCTAGTGCAGTACCTTGACATAGTACTGTAGTGAAATGCAGTATTGAGTTGAGGTACTACATGGGGCATTAGCCTGACTACTTAACACAGGCAGAAAACAAAGGTCTGACGTACATTTGATGATGGAACAGTCCTTTGCTGCTGAGAAGATGTGCTTGTCGTCAGGGGTGATAACCAGACAGGTGACCGGGAGTTTGTGTCCCCTCAGCAGCCGTACCTCCGACTCCTCTGGAGGAACCAACTGCAGACCAGCATAATAAATGTCTCAGATCAGAATTCCATACTGGTTTCAACAGGCTTACTTTCTGGTTGAATGAATAGGGATACTCACATCTTTGGCAATCAATCTTTGTAGTTTCCCTCTCTGTTCCAGCTGTGATAAATAAGAACAACCAAATAGTGAGGAAAATATGAGACTGTCTGTTAATGGCTTGCCAGAAGTTGTTAATCTGTACATTCAGTGGATGGAGGTTAAGGAGACTTTACCACATCCTCCTGTAGTCTGCCAGCAATCAGGTCTGACTCAAAGGCATCATCATCTGCTCTCTTCTCCTCTACACAGTGCAGAGGGCACAAGAACATGATCAAAAACTTCAACTTGCAAGACTCACATCAGAAATACACATCAGGACATGGGAAAGTAAAGTTATTATGCCCTATGCTCACCCTCTTCTCTCAGTTGCTCAAGATACAATTTAGCCAAGCGCAGTTTCTTCTCCTGGGCAGTCTCTTCGATCTCTTCCTCGTCATCTCCCCGTTGTTTCTTACCAAGAGGGTCGCTGGAAAAAAAATAAGAGCAGCATCAATAGTGCTGACAAGTTCTACCATCTTGAAGCCAATAGCAAAGCAGAACTACAGCTTATGGACGGTGCAGTTTTCGTACCTTTCTGCCTCGGAATCACTGGAAATTTCCTCATTAAGTCGTTTGCTAAGTTTGGATTTGTTTCGCTTATCGCCATCACCATCACTCTGTGCATACACAAAACAAAGCCCTCAGATCAGATACATTCATTAGTTAGCAAGCTAGCTTTTTAGCATAACTTAGAGCAAAGGAGAATATTGACCAGTTGTACGTCAGATCTAACGTTCATTTAAATGAAATAGTAAAAATAAACCACTGACAGTTCGGTCAAACTGCCTTAAGACAGGATAGAAGCCATTTTAAGGTACCCTAAATGAACAATTTGCAGCTTAGTTAACGCAGCCGGGTCAAGCTTTTACCTTTCGTCCAGTGCCATACGTTTTCTCCTTTGATCTGGAAACCTTTGGGTTCCCTTTATTCTTTATGAAAAAAGACATGGTGAAAAAATAAAAAACTTTAATAACTTAGAACAGACGTAAGACTACTGAACTCTTTATAACATCTCTCCCATGCCCATGTCTACCAATTCCACATGTGAGTTTCTGACTTCCTCCTCTTGTATGTCATTTGTTGACAAAACTAATCAGCTCGATACCGCCACCACCTGGGCCGGAGTGTAAAAATATAAACACGTGTTTAAAAATTGCAAATCGGGTTGTTTTGTTTTGTTTTGTTGTGTATTGCCACACCACAGCTGGATAATTTTAGTGAGCTTTCTGTGACCGAGAACTTTATTTTAGCTGCTAAAATCTCCATTGGCGTCACACCACCCTACCACATTATTGGTAGGCTACGATTAACTTCGCCAGCAGATGGTGCTGTGAATTATTTTGCTTTTGAAAAAACATGTTCTAGAAATGGGCGTCAGGACAGGTTGCTGTTGTCAGGAAAGGTAAAAATTGTCTGTGAATGATTTACTTAGAATTATGGTAAAATCAGAGTTGATTACTTCATTGTATTGTTTTTTGCTTGGCCTACTTGTTTTGTGATGCACTTTGTAAAACCTAAAACCTTCTTCTTCTTCTTGTCTGATAGAATAATATTGTATTAATTATAAAAATAATAATAATTATAAAAGTATAGGCCACTGTAGGTTACTATAGATCACTGTGTAAGCTGTGAGCAGGTCCACTAACAACTGTAAAGCCTTGCAAAATTGGAAAAAAAAAAAAAAAAACGCTGTGCCCAAAATATATGCTAATCTCCTGCAGAAAGCAGATTTTTCAGTTAGTAGTTTTCTATAAGGGGTAACAATAGTAGAGAAATCAACCTCTGGACAGAACTTTGTCTGTTGTTGCCATAATCGCTGTATTTAGCTTCTTGACAGATATGGAAAAATTCACACACTTGTTCCACCTGCTCTCTGGCTGATTATTTTGCACAACTCTTCAGTAAATCAGGTAACTGATGATAAGCCATCACCTGTGCTAAGTGCACAGGCAGAGTAAATATACAGTGGGAGATTTATCTCCATGGACTTGTCCACCTGCCCAAATTGGGTTTTGTCCCACTGAGTTGCAGGGACTACAGTTTTTGGGCTAAAAGATATCCACCACTGAATTCAGTAAAAAACAAGAATCACATTCCTCATATCTTCTATATGTGCTGAACGTCAGTGCAGTAATGGGGGCATGAGGAACTAGTTGGTGTATTAAATGGGGTGGTGTCATTTGTCAGGGTACCACTTGACTCCTCCCCCTTCTCTCTGTGTCACCTCCTCCTCCTCCTCTGCATGTGATGATGGGCAAGGGCAGCACAGGCCAGCTGTACTTGGTTGACTCTGTCACACTGCTCTCCAGTGCACTCTGCATCAGATGGCCAGGCTCTCCCTGCTCCCCTGAGCATCTCTGTCCCTCCCCACCCCTGATAGAGACCGGCATAGGAGGACTCAGACTGTAGTCCACAGAAGGTTGACTGGGGTTAACACACCAGAGGAACCGAGCATTGAGGACAGGGCATCCACATCACCAGGGAATCGCAGACTAAATCGCAACTAAATCCAGTTTGCGTTTGACCTCTGGTGAGTTCACTTTGCAAATTTTGGCTTTTGTTGTCCTGTTTGTTTGGGGAGAAAAAAGCTCACTGTTAACAGTAGAAAGAATATTGAATTGGAACTTACATAAAAGTGACATAAAAGTGTTGTTTCAATCATTTTTAAGTAAATCAGTCAGTCACATATTTTTGTGTTTATTAATCAATGAAAAACAAATATATTTTTTTGAGATTTAAAAAAGTTTTTTTTTATCTGTCTCTGGATTATAGTGGTTTTACTTCACAAGAGTAAGAACTGATCCCTTATATGAAATGGTCATACATTTCTAGATAAGTTTTTGTTGTAAACTACATTTTATCATATTCCTGCATTCATTCCAAAGACTATAAGTTCATGTGAATGAGTAGTAAACACAATTGGGCCCACCTGGCTGTCTACGCCATTCACTCTGAAGCGCTGTCAAAAATGTACAAAAATCTATTACAGCAGAATACCAATTACACCTGTAATGCC
Organism: Tenualosa ilisha; assembly: GCA_015244755.2. NCBI lineage: Eukaryota > Metazoa > Chordata > Actinopteri > Clupeiformes > Clupeidae > Tenualosa > Tenualosa ilisha. The sequence continues at coordinate 1,058,737 of PYXC01000364.1, forward strand.
AATACAGCTGTTAACATTCCTGTTAGTTCATAGCACCAGCCGCTGTTGAGCAAGTCTGCAGTGAGAAGGTACGCTTTAAGTTTAATGAGGTTTTAAGTTTAATAAGGTTTAGACAAAAAAAAAAGAATCGTTATATATATGAAAAAAGAGTGTTGTGTCCCAATGTGTTTGGTGCAATTTTGTGTGCCAAATGGATAGGCTAAAATTACATGAAGGAACATGGAACAATCTGATCTATAGTAATCATTCCTTGTATTAGACTTGGAACTAAAAGGAGGACTTGATTACCTCATCAGCATAACTCTGGCTTCACTTTAGTTCACCCTGGTTTGACACAGTAAAATCCGGGATTCAGTAAATTAAATCCACCGAAGTCTGGAACTGGCCGAGTCAATGTAAAATGCAAACTGGTGACTTGTCGCATTACAGCAAAACATTATTTTCCACCATACGAGTTATAACTTAAAAAAGATGAGGGTCTTATTCTTATGTAAGATTTGCCATGCAACACTACGGGAAGCCACATTCACCATCCAGCACCTCGTTCTTCATCCCCAATCCCATTACTACTTAGCAAACATGCTGTGCACAAGAGCAGCTTTCTGCTCTGTGAATACATCTTAAATGTCTTACCTTACACACATGGCAGGAAATGCCGGGAAAGGCACAACAGTGTTTTTAACAGCTGCACATAGCCACTCTCTCTTTCTCTTTCTCTCTCTCTCTCTCTCTCTGTCTTTCTGTGATTGTGTGTGTGTGTGGGGGGGTGCTTGGGAGGTTAGCGATGATAAAGCACTCTATGAAGTGTTTTTATTGTGTTGCTAATCTTCACATTACACAAAAGGCTTAAGCATGAGGGTGTGAAGAGATAAATCCAGCTTTGATGGAGGCACGCATAGACACACAAACACGCACACACACACACACACACACAAACACACACACACACACACACACACACACACACACACACACACATACATGCATACATGCACACACATGCACGTACATACACAGACACACACACATACACACTCACACACACGTGTACACACAAACATATGCACACACACACTTCCATTAAGCACCCCCTCACTCTTCCCACACATACTTTAAGATATCTGAAAAAGAGATACACAGCAGGGGACAGTACAAAAGCGTGGCGTGGACAAAAGGGATGACTGAGACACTGCCTATCCTGCACCCATCAATCCAATCTCCATCAGTCCCCTTAAATCTGTGTGGGTTGAGATGGTGGTGTTTGTACTGGACTATACTGGACTGGACTGGACTAGACTGGACTGGACTGGACTGGACAGACTGACAGACAGATAGATAGATAGACAGATAAATATATATATAGATAGATAGACAGATAGATAGACAGACAGACAGACAGACAGAGCCCTGTTTAGTTGCACCAAACAGGCCTTCTCATTATATTATGGCTGCACTCTCTTCACAGGGTCTGAATGGTGGAGAGCAGTTTGGCATCATGAATTATTCCCACTGATCAGTGTGCCAGTGGGTCTGTCCTTTGAGATCCAACATGCAGGGAGTGTGTGTGTGTGTGTGTGTGTGAGTGAGTGATCAGTGGCATGGTTTCAGGAGGTACACACAAACAAACAATATTGTCCTTTCAAACTGTGAAAATCAATGCCCTGTTTTTGTGCTTTCATGGCTGACGTAGATCTGGGTGTGCTATTCCACTCTCATTTATAGTCTTAATATGGCTTATAATACCTAGTTCAAATAACCACTATACCCTTCCAGTGAAACTCAAATCTTTATTGCAAAGTTAATGAGAAATCATTTATTCATAAAGGCCATTACTGTAAATAATGTGTAACTTTTTCTGACATGAAAGCTTTCATTTACTTACTGTAGACCAGTTTTAGTTTTGGTTTTCAGTGATAAAGTTTTTAATCCTCGAGCAAAGCAATTAATCTGGACCCATATTTTATTCAAAACAGCTGGCGAGCATCATCTCATTTCTTTCCTCTGTGTGTGTGTGTGTATGTGTGTGTGTGTGTGTGTGTGTATGTGTGTGTGTGTATGTGGGTGTGTGTTTGTACTTTATTAATGCATATAAAAACTGTTCAAACATGCAATAATATTTCCATTCTCCATTTCCCATTATTTCATTTCACAGGATTGTGCAATGGGGCTTCTGATCTCTACTAGCAGGCTCTCTCTGATCCAAATAAACAGAGATGAATGGAGGACTGTGGTGTTGTGATCACCTCCTGGATTTCCTGTAAGCAATGGAACATGCAGACCCTTCAGGTCTGGCTGACAATCTCAGCAGCACTGCCTCAAATGTTTCCCATGCCCTTGATGTTGCCTTCGCCCACACTCCCAGCATGCACCTGGGCTCTCCTCTGCCATCCACCAGCCCCTGGCATCTGTGGGCACTGGTCGCCCTGGTGTTGATGTTGGCGCTGACTTGCATGGCACTGCTGGCTAACGCGGCCGTGCTGGCGGTGGTGGTGCGGGCGGCGCACCTACGGCAGCGCCTGGTGTTCGTGGGGCACCTGTGCGCCGTGGATCTGCTGTGCGCCACGCTGCTCATGCCCGCGGGTATGGTGAACACTTCGCCCCTCCTCTCGGGCACCAGCGCTCTCTTCGCCTCCTCGCCATCCCCGCTGGCGTGCCGCCTGTACGCCGGGATCCACACCACGCTCGTGGCCGCCTCCATCTTCACTGTCACCGCCATAAGCGTGGAGCGCTATTATTACATCGTGCACCCCATGCGCTACGAGGCCACGATGACGCCAAGGTTGGCGGCAGCCATTTTGGCTCTGCTGTGGGTGGTTTCAGTGCTGCTGGGCTCTGCTACCACCTTGGGCTGGCCAACGGGAGCTCACATGAAGCTGAAGGTTCGTTCTTCTTCCTGTTGCTCCCTGTGGTGGAGCCACGGTGGCAGGTATTGCTGGGGGTTTGCGCTGCTTTTTGCTAGTGTCTGCTTCTGCATGCCAGCTGGGGTCATCCTCGCCGTCTACGGAAACGTCTACAAGGTGGCTCGGGTCGCGGCACGTCACCAGCACGGGCCGGTGCCGAGCTGGACCTGCAAACCCGCCGCCGTGGTCGGCCGGCCCAAATGTCGTTCCAACTCGATCAACAGCCAAACCACCATCATTGCCACGGTGACCAGCCGCTGGCATGGATGCGGCGTTCCTCATCGCCGGAGGTCGCCGGGCGGCGGGAAGGCGGCCTTGACGCTGGCTGTAATCGTTGGTCAGTTCCTGCTCTGCTGGCTTCCTTACTTCTCCTTCCACCTGCGACTGTCACTGGCACCATCACACAGCATCCCTGCAGGAGAAGCCGATGCCATTGCCCCCATCACATGGCTGGCCTACTCTTCTTTTGCCGCCAACCCCTTCTTTTACGGCCTCCTCAACCGGCAGATCCGTGAGGAGCTGACCAAACTGCTGTGCTGCTGCCGACGGCAACATGCGGTGATGGTGCGGCCAGTCAGGACAGAAGTGGCTGTTCCAGAGGGTGTGGTTCACAACGACTTCCTGCATTTCCTGCAGAGAAACAGCGATCAGGAAGGAACTCCCTATTCGTGCAAGGGCTCCCCTCCAAAGGCAACACTGGACCAATCATGTGTCAAGATACCTGGACATATACCTGGGGAACTTGCATGATGGGATTGTGTGTTTCTTTAGTTGTGTGACATTAACAGCAGTTCTGTTGCCTAAAGTGACATTTCAATGAAGGCTTGAGGAATGATGCTGACAATGTGTTCTTCAGTTGTCAGCCTTACTTTGTAGAAATCTGGTATCTGATATAAACTAACTTATTACCAAAAATTCTATCAGTAAAATTAATTGGTTTATGTAATGAAATGACACGGGCACATATTTTGAAGGAATTGATCATGCTCACCAAAAAAATACATCCACTGATTAAGGAGAATTGATGGAAGCTTTGCTCTTGGTGATGGAAGCACCGCCATAAGCATTGTTTCCACTGTTTCCAAAAGTGTTGTTTGCTCTGTGTTCACAGGGCACATGTCTGGTTGAATAACCATGCAGCAAACTCAGGAACTCTTTGCTTCTGCTACCTATTGAGTTTCTTTCAGTGACAGAAACAACATGGCTTGACTTTGAGACTTTGAGACTTCAAGAACAATGTTCTGCCTCCAAAACTTTTCTTTTGTATTTAACACATTAAAAGTGACAATGACATGACCAGCTGATGTAAGATGTTTGATATCAATAAAATCAATCAATCAATAAAAAATAAAGATCAGATTTATTTATCATTGAAATCCATTTTTGATAGTAGATAAATTTTAGATAGATAGATACAATTAATTCATTGTGTACAATGTCAAATTCATGGAAATACTGAATGAGAAAATGAGTTCATATTTTTCGTAATGTAATTTAAGGGATGGATCTATCTAAAGTTAAAGTTTAATTTCTTTTTTTTGTTTTCCGAAAAGGCTGCTGTTATTTGACATTCCCTCTGTGCATTTTGGATGGGTTAGAATTGCTTGCCTTGTCTATGCCACATTGATTGTTCCTGATCTACAGATTCAGACCGTGTAGGAACACTAGTCTTCTTTTACTCTGAAATAAAGAACACATCACACTTCATCACTATGTGGAACCGTTTACTGAATTTGACTACAAGTCGTTGGGATTAGAATAATGGCCTACATGTCCGTGCAGTCCGAGGCATTCAGTGCTACATAGTGTATCCCCAGTATGAGGCAGGTTATGGCCTCTTTACAGAGACACTGCCCCACTCTCTGTGCCCTGCATAAAGGCTGTCATATATTATAGTTATGTAAGCAAGATAATCTCTCTAAACAGCTTGAAAGCTGCAGTACTAAAACATTTGCTTGACAGTCTAGTCATGCAAACACCCCATTCCCCCCGACCACCCCCTCCCCTACACACACACACACACACACACACACACACACACACGCACAGACATACACACACACACACACACACACACACACACACACACACATACACACACAAACACACAAAACCAACAACTCTGTGGAATGGCAACTGTCAATACAGCCCATCATTCCACCTGTGACTGGAGAGCACAAGCCATGGCACACACACACACAAACACACACACACACACACACTGTGACTGTGTATTACAGGCCTCATCATCCTGCTGAAAAAGGGGGAGATGTGGTGGGATGGCGAGTGGGAAGCTCCTATTTTTAGAGCCAGTCCTGGCACTGTTATCTTTTATTGGGCCGAACAGATTAGTTTTAAAGGATCAGTCTGATTTTTAGCGGATCATGACAGCAGAAGAGAACATCCGTCAGTTCTGTGGTGGGAGGGAGGATAAAAAAAAAAACAGCACAAAGGTGAGCACAAGAGGAACAGCATGTGCTTAATCACCACACAGAATCACACTACACTAAACACCCAAATAAAGGCATAAGCTTTATGGGCGCCTCTCCACCAACATACATTACAAGCATTTACAGTGACTCTTCCCCCCCTCCACTCTTTTTCAAGCTCAGAACAGTACAATTGCATCTGTTTGAAGCTCTTTCGCCTACAATTCCCATAATGCACTACACATGGTACTAGGTGATATGTAGGCATTTTTAAGCTTAGGCTGCTTTAGCATTATCTAGTACATAAGCAGATGCAGGGCTTCTTCTCATCTATTTGGCCCATGCTCATCAACACTGGGTGTGCTGCTATACAGTAACCATATCACAGTTAGGAAACATGACAACCATATTGTAAAACTTACAATAAAAATGGCAACACTCAACATGGATAGTCTAAGTTATACTGTACATTGTTCTGTGTAGCACAGGTTTATGACACATAATTTATATCACTGCAAACACAATAAATTACCTTATACTGTCACCTTTAACACGGTCAAACAGGTCTTTCAAGTCTATAAAGTCTTTCTTTTAAGGCAGTGATGAGGATTTCACAGAACTGAATAGATTCTGTGAGAGCGGCATGGGTTTGCTCCAGCCCATATGCTTTGCTCATTGCATTTCTCACCAAGGGGGTGAATGAGGACAGAAGATTATGAAATGATTACATTATTATCAGCGCTGATGACAATGATGTAAAATTGTGTTCAGTGAGGCAGCAAAAGCCCATAAGCATGTTAATATACAGTCCAACAGCTTTTTAGCACTGCGTGTACGAAACATATGAATATGGAAATTACACTACCATTTTCCCTATTCTGATATTCAAAAGTGCAATAAGTGGGCTAAATGCACGGACTGAAGTATAAAGTTAGGGACATCAAACAATGTTTTGGTTTCACATCGATACATTGCTGGCATGTTCCATTTGAATTCCTCTTTTCCCCTCCTTTGGTCACTCATGTTCATCTCTTTTTGAGAGGGCAGACTAAGCAGGCTCATTTAATTATGCCCAAGTGTCTTATTTAACATTGCAAAGTGCTCTTTGTGCAAGGACTCATGAACAATTTCTTATCAGTTATAATTATAGCATAATTACTGAACTCCATAACTCCATTTGTCAACTGAATAAACTAAAGCAATGGAATACAACAAAGGCTCATATTAAGAGGCATTAAGATGAAAAGTGTTAAATAGTGTTCAAATATACATGTCAATATGGCCTTTCATCATACCAATTAAATTATATCTTTTGACTAACAACAACAAACATCATTTGTTCCTATGCTATTCTATTTCTTTCGGTTTACTTCAAGGCACATCATGAGAGCCCCGTTGAAGACATACAGCATGGGGGAGGAGGAGTGAAAGAGGAGGCGGCGAAGGTAAAGGTTCAAGAGTGTGCCCGGTCCCCACGTCCTCAGGCCATGAGAGCAAACACTCCAGGCCATCTGATGCCTCTGTTGCCCCTGCACAGCACTGAGGCATTAGTCATCAGCACCTGGACATAGTCATGTCTCCAGCCACATCAAGCACAGGGGCACAACAACATGTGTGCGCTGTTCTCGCATCTCTCTTCCCTGTCTCTCTCTCTCTCTCTCTCTCTCTCTCTCTTTCTCTCCTCCACCCCTCTTGTTCACTCCATCTCACCTTATTCTTCCTATATCCCTTATTTCTTTCCCTCTATGTAATAGACACACACAGACACACACTCTCTCTCTCTCACACACACACACACACACACACACACACACACACACACACACACACACACACACACACTTGAACAATACAGACAGAAGTTTATAGCATGGTAATCTATTTTTAAATGATTTGTAAAATAAAATTATGAACCAGGAAGTTCTGACATGACATTTTCACAGTCCATTCAGCACATCTATTTCTTTGGAGCTCACTGTGCAATGGAAACCTTCTGATGACATGTGCTATAGATGCACTCAGCTCTAAAGAACGCACAACTTTAAATGAGATTAAAAGCGCACAAAACGTACTCTCCTGGCTGTCTCACTTGAAACAGATGTTTCAAAGGGCCACTGAGCAGCTGCCATGTCTCACTCATGGGCATCATGTAGATGATCCTTTAATGGATCCAAAGGTTGGGGGACAGTCATAGGTTGACAAGCTTGACAGTGAAAGCCCTGTATGAACACTGCACTTAACAGTGTGCTGACCAGCAGAGAGAGACGGTCTGACGTAGTTCACTGACTCTGTACACAGATCAGTCCTCTGCTGTCCAGTACATTTCCAGAACGTCCCAGAAGGGGGAAGATAAATTAACATAAAAGCCCTGACGTTGTTTCGGATGTCAGGTGTACACTGTATTTGTGTGTCGGAGCTGTTAATATATAACACATAAATGACTGCCTGTGATTTCAGGAACTGATTTCTAGAACTACAAGTATCTGAAACCTCTTAATTGAATGAACAAACCCCTGTATGGTCAAGCAATGCACAGCCTACTGAAACTGACAGAACTGACTGAAACCACATTTCAATAATCTTTTTCAAATGATCCAAGAAGGTATTTTTGGGGGGCAGGATTGAACACAGGCCCTGAATAAAATGTGTTTGGCCAGAAGGTGGCGCTTCTGTATCAGTGTACTTCTAAACAGTACAGCGTCTTGGCACCTTGGTCAACTGCAACCTTGCTTCCTTGCACCTGCAATCACAACGCAGCATCGCCACATATTTTAACCGTACAGCAATGCAAAGACCACTGTGTTCTTCAGTGGAACACATCAGTGTTCCGTCATAGAACTCCTTCAGGCCAGTCTTTGGAATAACAGGCTCAAGTCAGGACCGCTCCCCTGCCAGATCTGCACCTGGCCTCAGCCACCAGCAATTAGAGACCATTTCTCATGCGTCTTGTAGGTACGAGCTGTGAGGCTCTCCTCTCCACCCCTTAAGGTCTCCTGACTTGACTTGACTTGACTTGCTCCAGTATCTGCTGTCTGCTGCTCCTCCTGTTTGTCTCATGTGATCCTCAGTGAGTCTCCCAGGAGTGTATGGAGTATTTACGGAGCACATGTGGAGCTCGGCCCCTAAGATATTAATAACGTCTGTATTGGGCAGAGGGTGGGGTGGGGGTTGGGGTTTTCGGGGGTGGGGGGTGCTGTGATCCACCCTTGTAAGCGAGCAGAGGGTTTGGAAATTCCAGTCAGGGCACAGTCAGTTTCCCAATATAACCCACAGCAGAGCAGTGCTTGCCGAACCAGGGTTTGGGCTGTCAAAATCAGAGTGTGTGAGTATGTGTGTGTGTGCGTGCGTGTGTGTATCTGGGTGTGTGGGTTAGTGGAAGCACTAGACGGGATCTGAGTGAATATGTAGCCGTGAGAAAGACTCACTTGACTAATTCGATAATTTGCTAGTTCCTCTCTCTTTCTCTCCCTTTTTCTATCTCCACCTATCTCTTTCTCCCTTCTCTTCTCTTTTCTTCTCTCTACTCCTCCTCTCTCACTCTCTCTTTCGGTGAATGTGAGTGAAAGTGTGTATTTGTGTGTGTATGTGTGTGTGTTTGTGAGTGTGTCATCATGATGCGAGGAGTGGGCCAAGAGGAGGTGGACATCGACCTGGAGGATCTGGACGAGCCACAGCAGACCCAGCCACAGCCACAACAGAGCTGGAAGATGCCTCTGGAGACAGTCTTGGAAGAGGAAGAGGAGGAGGAAGAGGAAGATGTCATCTCCACCCAGAGCGACACCAGGCCCTTGATCAACGAGAGGGACCCGCGGCAGATGAATGAGTGTCTGAAGGTAAGAGACAAAACAGATTCATAAAACTGGGATTGTTGACGCGAGCTTTTTGTCAAACTCACTTTCGAATTTTCGAAAAACTTCCTGATGTAATTTGTGGCTTGTTCACCTTCTCCAAAATAACCTCTGACGTGAATATAAGAGCAAAAAGGTTGTTGCTGTTGTTTCTGTAGTATCTAAAGTTTGACATGTAAAAGGTAATATCTCATTCAGTCCATATCCTGTACCTCAGCAATGTTGCCAACTAAACATCATGGCATCAAATTCTGACATCTGTTTATTTAAGTTCAGCCTTATCTGAGAGTAGGACTGGCAGTTGGCAGTGTCTAGGCAACAGCTGGCCAACAACAATAGCCAGCAGAGTGACAGCAAAGTTGGTGGTGGCCTGTTCTATGCTGTCTAAATGTGGAATTTAGGAGTAGACATGTTGGACCTACAGTTCCCTACTTTGAGAAAAAGAAATTAACATTCTAAGACTTATCTCACAGGACACAGAACCGTCCAGTTTCACACAATCTGGTCCAAAAAGACCAAAGTCCAAATATGTGGAGTTGTTGTTGAAAGTGTTATCAGTAAAGCATGTCTTTCACATGAGAAGCTGGGAAAGTGTATGAGTCACCCCAAAGGTTCAGTGAGTTGTCAGAGTTTAGTGTATATCAAGAGCAGAAGCTGAAACCAGACCAAATCGAAAATCTCAGTTGAGACTGAGAATACGTCTCAAGACGCTTCAGTCACTTCCAATACCTCAGGGGCATAACCATTGTAAAATTAAATGTATATTGGTAACATACATCTCATCAAGACAGAAGTGCAGTAAACACATCTTTGTTATAAACTAAGGTTATAAACGTTGCTGGGAGAGGCTTATGTTGGGGCTGTAGTGCTGCTTCATTATTTAACCTCTGCTGCCCTCTGCTGGCCATCAATTGTAAGTGCACGCTTGCTCCCAGCCACAGAATGGAAAATGTGAATGACTGCCAATGTATTTCTGTGGACAGACACTATACACTAGGTAAAGGCCCACACTCTTTGTTCAGTTATGAATACACTGTTACACTAAAATACACTGACAGTGTCACTCATTGTATTTTATACAATACCCTCTCTGGAGACATCATGGTGGGAATGTATTTAAAATTAGGGCCAAATCAATTAGTTTAAAAAAAAAAAATCCAACACAATCCAGCCATTTGGTACCAAGCCTAATCCAGTCAAGTACATGTTGCCTCCAGAACAGGAATTTCATTTGCACACAATGGTTGCAATTCCTTTGCTCTCAGGTAACCTTTGAAGACGTAATAGCCGAGCCTGAATCCATACGTAGTGGAGACCGAATTTGGATCTGGAGCAATGCCTTGTTCGAGGTGTCCCGAGTGTGGTTTTACCAGATCGTCACTGTGCTTCTGGCCGTGCCAGTCTCGTGCATCGCTGGGATACTGTTCGGAGTCCTCAGCTGCTTCCACATCTGGTGAGTAAGCGTGCTTCTCCCCTTTTACCCAATAAAGCGCTTCACTCTATAGCCTAGCGTCGTCCTCAATTATCCACTGCCAGTTAAATGCTTTTGCAGGTGGCAAATGCTAGAGGAGTCTTTTCTCATTTCAATTCATTGTTGCTTTTTTGCATATTTGTTAGTAATGTGGAAAACATTATTTAGCCTAAGCCAGACACCAGCTGGGGTTTCCTTTTCTATATTCGCAAATCTAAAGCCTGTCGGGCATATATATCTCCACTCCATTTCCATACCAGAATTATTGTTTAAATACATGGATTTATGGATGTTATCTTTTTTGGTGAGTAGCCTAGCCAAAGCATTCAATCTCACATGTCAACCATGATGGATTTTCTGTGCCAGGACTCGTCCCCAGTGGCCTGTGCTCTTTCCTGTGGTTACAAATGGTCTGTCATATTTATTTTTTCACCGGGGCACAAACACCCTCACAACCTGCTCCCCGTGCAGTACAATTAAACACAAACAAAGCTGTACTGTTGTGGGTAAATCATTAGCGACAGAGAGAGAGGTTCCTCTAAAACTTAACAGATGGTTTATCGTGGAAACTGGACACCCCAGTGCATGTCCCGAGTCAGTGCGACTTTAAAAGTTTTAGGTTTTGAAGTCCCTTGCTGTGCTATATGTATATATTTTTGTCAATGTCACAGGAATGCTTTCTCTGCGTCTCCAGGCTTCTGACTCCCTGTGTGAAGATCACGCTGATGAATACAGGCTGCTTGCAGACGTTGTGGAGCAGCATGCTGGATATCTTTGTCCTCCCCTTCTTCCAGAGCGTCGCTGGGTGCTGCAACAGCATCAGTGTCCGACTGAGTCGTGAGCAGTGACATGGCGGATGCGGACTATGGACACTCGAGTTCACCGGTCAGAGAGGAGTGTGTTTGGCATTTTCCAGTTGGGAAAGACAAAAAGATCGTGGGGAAAATACACCAGCCAGTGAGAATACATGTCTCCCATTTTCACCTTGGATGTGGAAAGCAAATTCGTGAACGGACATTTGAAGCATAATGCAAGATGTTTTTTTTTTTTTTTTAATTATTTTTAATGAAGCTTGGGAGGATGACATGCAAATTTATATATGTAATCTGTCTGTGAATGTGATTTTACTATCCCCGTCCCGATGCTGGCTCTGGTTCTGAATGTGGCACTAAATAATGACTTCGCTATTATGTGAGGTGTTGACTGTGTGCTTAAAGCTTAATCTTCTCTGAACAGTGCTTGTGCTGACTGACATTTCTTTTTAAATTCCCTTTCTCTGCTGGCCTACTTCAATTTTTGTTCGCTGTAAATTTCCTCTTTGGAGATGATGTTCAGCTGGCAGATGATTATAGTGTCTGATTACAGGGCCTAGTAATGTTCACATTTTTTTCGTTTTCTCAGACCACCTTTCTTATACATTAGGCAGGTAATGTAAAGCCAGCTACCTTAATGACCACTAACATCAACTCCAGAAAGTGAACTCAGAATACATACATATAAATGTATTTTGTTAATCTAAGCATAAGTGGTTAAAGGAATTCTTGGTTTGAAACCCCCTTTCTCCTTGTGAAACTTTGCTGATACACCACAGCACTGAAAGCTTGTGTCATGTTTCATACATTTTCCATCTTAAGCCAAACCTCAAGCATCAGTCAGCAGAGCTGTCAGCCCCCCCCCCCCCCCAACATGCACACACACCCTTAACCCCCCACTGTCCCTCTGCTGGAGCTCAGAGCTGGGCCTCAGTCTGGCCTCTGTCTTGTCTGCACACTTTGGGATTGTTTATTCTGACAGATGTCATCCATCTTTGACAGAGGAGAAGGGCTTCATAAAAAGAGAGTGTGGCTAAACCAAGTCAGTTAGACTTGGAGCATTTAGGTGAATGTCAAATTAGATTTCATGTTGGTGAATCACAGATTGGATTTGCAGACCTGAGGTGTCTTATGAATAACCATCAAATTTTGGCTTTTTTTCACTGACATGCTAAGTTGAAAGCAAATATCCCATGGCAACCATTCTAGCAGCTTCCGCCATGTAGCCCAGTATTGACTGGATGCTGGCATTGACAGCCATGGATTAGCCTTGTGCTATCCTGTGGTTTCTATCGACAGCCGCACTTTTTGTCTCTGACTCTGTTGGTCCTCCCAGTTCAGCGCCCCACTCTTTGCTTATAAATCTGTTCTTTCTTAGTCTTTCTATACACAACAGCTTCCTTTCACAAATCAACCTTCCCGTCGTTGTCACACACGTGCACTTAGACACATAAACACACACACACACACACACACACACACAAACACAGGCAAAGTGTGTTAGGTCCCTTTTGAAAGGAAAACTGTTTTTGACTTGTACATGACCATAAACCTCAGCCTAACCTTCCCTCTGGGCTTCAGGGTGTATCAAGCTACTATATATACTCACAATTAATCTGAGAGTTCTTTCTGGTTGCTTGGCAGGGGAGCTCACACACACAGGCACAGACGCGCACGTACGCACACACACACAGACGTACACACACACACACAGATGTACACACACTCAAACACACACACACAAATACTCTCACACACACGCACACACACGCACACAGAGATACGCACACTCTAACACTCACACACACATACACACACACACACGCACGCCTACACAGACAGAATCCCAGATCACAAACACACACAATAGGGCTCATGGAGTGCAGACTGACGTCCATGCTGTGCAGCTCCCATGAATAGACTATCAGAGGCCTGTGAGATAAATAAATAAAGAAGTGTACTTATCAGTTCCAGCCAGATGCACAGGCCTATTGCTTTTACAGTAAATTAGGTGGACCAGAACTATTGTATTGTTCTTTCAAACACAGAGATTGTGGGTGGTGTGAACTTTCTGTTCCATCAAAAAAATGCTCTTTTCTGCCTTTGACGTGAAATGAGAATATACATTTTTCAAAGAATCTGACAGTGAAGAAAAGCATTCCAGAAAGAAAAAAAAGTGTGTGGGTTTATAAGAGCACGTTTTCATGTTTGAAGCAGAACATCTTCCTTTCGCTGTTTTAAAGTCATTATTTTACATCAGTGTTTTCTGTTCTTGATTTCACTAAAGAAAATGTAATGACAACAATAGAGCACCACTGTAAGTAGAACATTCATTTGCTGGGCTGCAGGTCTGCGTTTGGTCTTTAATATCTGTGAGTCTGGGGCTGATCTGTCTGTGCTCCTTCCTTGCGGCTGCTGTGTTTCTGTATAACAGCTGTAATTAGAGCCATAGGCTTGCAGCTCAGGGTGAAATACAACACAGACTTACTTTCCCTTTTAGGAAACACTTAGAACCTATGTGCAAGTTATGGTGTGTGTGTGTGTGTGTGTGTGTGTGTGTGTGTGTGTGTGTGTGTGTGTGTGTATGTGCATGTGTGTCTGTCTGTGTGTGTTTGTTTGTATGGGTGTGGCTTTGCTTTGCTTTGCTTTCTGTGTTTGTGTGATTGTGTATGTGTGTGTGTGTGTGTGTGTGTGTGTGTGTTTGTGTTTGTGTGTATTTGGGGGGCAGTGCCAAGGGACTGTTACTGTATACCCTCTGATGGATACACCACTCCGTCTATCTGTGTGAGGACAGCTGGGTCACTAGCATTCCTTAAGTGCTGCGCACGCTAACGTTTCTCTCTCACTCACTCACACACACACACACACACACATTTACTCTCTCTCTCTTTCTCTTTCTCTCTCCATCTCTCTCTCTCACACTTACTCACTCCACTCTCTCTCCTTTTCATGACAGTTCTTTTCTGGCACAAACACAGCATCTCTCTCTCTCTCTCTCTCTCTGACACACTAACACACTGTCTGTCAACTCAAAAGGCTGTCACGTCACCTGCTGCTTCCTGTCCTCAACATTATTATTCCACACAATCACCAGGATCAGCAGCACCATCCACTCATCCATCCATTCATCCGTCTCTCTGGCCATGACCCAAACCAAAGGCATGGTCCAGGACTGCAGCCAGAGCCCCAGTGAGGACACAGGGAGAATCAGCAGCCAGACCAGAGAGATTGACCTGGTCAACAGAGACCCAAAGAGCCTGAACGAGGATGCTGTAAGGGTAAGACATTTACATCTCAGAGGTAGGAAAGCAAAAGTCCGACCATCGGTTTGTTTCCGACCATTTGCTAACCTAGCTGATTCTAATTAATCTAATAGCATGTGTCTTTGGTCAGGGAGCTAAGCTAAGTTATCAACAGTACATGGCACAAGGATTTTTACTCTCTGAACTAGGAATAGAATAGAATAGAATAGAATAGAGGCTTTACTGTCATTGCATGGATACTCATGGCATTGCATATGACAGAATTTGTAGTGCCACTCTAGTTTAGCACAAAGTTTAAAGTTTGTAAATAAATAAATAAGGAAAAGACTCAGAGAAACAAGAAGTCACAGCAGATAGCTACCGTACATATCTACAGATATGAAGAATGTAAACATATACGTAACACACATCTGCAACATCAGCACTGCAGAGACATAGAGAGTAATTGCACTTGATAGGTTCAGCATTAATTCCCTATTGTTTGTTCAGTGTTTATATGGGCCAAGGCAAGTAACTTTTGCCCACCACTGAACAATGTCAGATGCTCCTGGCACTCATGAGTGGCCCATATGCTTAAGAAATGTCTGAAGGGGTGTGATCATGTGTGAGTGTTTGGAAGTAAAGAATTAAGCCATATTACAGTAAGACACATTATTTTTGAAAGATTCTTTTCTGTTATGTAACAGACACTTCTTGTTAAAGCTATAGACTGCGGTAAATAAGTAAATTACTATCCTGACGGCATTTACTAAATGTTTACCTTGTGCGATGGTGATGAAATTATTGTTGTCTCCTGCATCATGCTGTGCAATAGTAATCAGGCTTGTTTGTTGATCTGCCACTGTGGGAAATCCTTAACCAATAATAGAGGCAATTCAACATCTTTCTTGTGTATAACTGATAAGAGAGCCATATAAACATGAAAGTGAATATGGGAGGCATTTGACACATAAAAACATCAAACTGTTATAGTAGCTTACAGCACTGGCACTTTATGACTCAGACTAGCAGGTGTACTGGTGGATGGGGCATTTGAGGTGCCTTTGTTCATCTCCTTCACGGTGTAACAAGGAATTTAATTACGGGAGAAATGGCTGTTTACCTTGGGATCATCGCCTCTTGGCAACATCAATCCTTGTCTATCTGCCATTTTTGTCTGTCAGATTCATATCCTGTGAACATACCAAATTAATTGATAGGAGACCGTAATGCAACCGAAATGAAGGTGAGAGCAACTCATATCCTGTTGGTCAGCTTTGCAGTTATGATTTCGCTTTATTGAGAGGATTAGGATCTGCACATTCAGCTTAGTGCACTAACCTACTCTAGGGGTGCCATGGAAAACACAGAAACCAAGACTTTATGAATTGCCAAAGAACATTAACTTCTTGTGTTTTGTGAAGGAAGTGATATTATTATGACCGCAATTATAGAAAAGTGAAGCGGGCATATAGGTCAAGTTCCTTTTTTTTTTTTTCTGAATAATTTTTGGTCGTCTGTCCCCAAGACACCAAATCACCGGGCATTGTAAAACTCACCGGGCATTTAGATTCACTCGAGTTTTAACACGTATTGGCTTTTCGTCATCTTTAGGGGCCACTTGCCCAAGAACTGCTCAAAAACCATAACACCTGAGCTGACTGGTGGAATTTCAGTGGTACACAGGTCTCAAAGAGCCACATCAAACAAGCACTCATAGGCCAGGCAAAAAATGACAAAATTGGTCATTTTGTGAGCAGATTTCTATCAGCACTTCCCGGGTCACTAAAACACAGAGTCCCTTTGAAACTCTAGTTGCCCCAATTGGCCCATAATGTGTAGTAGCTTTTGCAGTTTTTGCAGAATAACTCAAGAACCATAGCACCCCAACAAACAAAATTTTAGTGGAAGATAGGTCTCAATTAACTGTATCCAACAGGCATAGACATAGTGCCACCTATTGACACACAAAGTTTTTCAAGGAAAGTTTTTCGAAAATAGCAAAATTTTGGAGCAATTTGCCTCAGTGATTCGTGGGACACCGAAACATTGGGTCACTTCAAACTCACTGGCATAGAACTCCAGTGGGCTCATGTGTCCTAGGCTATTTTGTTCCCCAGGGAAAGCTCCTCTCCTGGGTCAAACTTTGTCATATTAGCTGATTTTTGGAGGCAAGTTTCCGTCTAGGGATGGAATCCGTATCAAGGACACCGACACATGGGGCCAATGAAACTTGGTGGCCATGTAGCCCTACTAGGGTTCATAGCATGTAAGCTATTTTGGTCTCCAGGGATATTTTCACCCCTTGTGCTTGATTACAGAAACCATTGTGTTAAAGAAGCCTCTTGACCCCTCACAGGTGGACTTTGAGGACGTCATTGCTGAACCAGAGGGTACACACAGCCTGGATGGCGTCTGGAAGGCCAGCTACACCGCCTTCACCATCTCCAAGTACTGGTGTTACTGGCTGCTGTCGGCCATCCTGGGGGTGCCCCTGGCACTGTTGTGGGGCGTGCAGTTTGCCATGCTCTCTTTCTGCCATGTGTGGCTGGTGGGCCCATGTTCACGCAGCTGCCTGATAGAGTGGCAGTGCCTGGGCCAGGTGTACGGGCACGGGGTGCGCACTCTCTGTGACCCCTTCTGTGAGTCCATGGGCAGAATGTTCCAGAGCCTGCGAGTGCCCCTACGGAAAGAGACCTAGCATGATGGCCAATCAGAGATTGGAGTCTCTCAATAGGGGCATACTTCCAGTCTCTGGCCATGGGACTGGATTTCACTCAGCCAGGTCAGCTTTGCTCAGTCTTACACAGCAAGACAGCAGTATCAGAAATCACCTGTCAGGAGAAATGATGGAAAACAAAATGGAGTGGTAAAACCTAGTAGTTTTAGAACTCAGACTTAACTTTAGTTACACTTGGGCTGAGAAAACAAGGCTATTACACATCTAAAAATACATCCTTAATACATCTATAAGTACATCTACTGTTACAAAACAATGGCTGAGTTTTAATTTCCTCTCTGAGACTTAAGCCCTGAGCACTCACAGACTTAACTGACTCAATGACTAAATGAGTTTGCAAGGCAGTCAGTACTCACCTTGCTGTTTGCATGATTGGGACACTACCTATGACAAATCATTCAGTTAACAGCACTAAAGTTATTTTGCCAACACGTTTCTGCCTCCGTCTTATGGCAGTTGTTTACAGACACCTATTTGATGTTTCCATTCTTCCATGTTTCTCATCACAATGCTAAGACCTGTGGGTAATACCCTTTAAAAAAAGTGCATCATTGATTTGAAAAGAATATTCTTTTCGGACCAGTGGTCTGCATAAAATGCCGACTTTAGGAATGGGCTCTGAAAGGGCAACCAACCAAAGGGCAGCCGAGCTCTCATGCATTCAGATTTTGACAGTGGGACACTCCTAAACCCTTGCAAACTTAGCCTGAATGTGCATTTCAGTCCATGCGACTGTAATGGTGGACACTGAGACTGGGCCATTGTAACTAAAATGTAAATTGTATTGCATTGTGGCTGTTTAACAAGTTAAAGTAACACTTTGTAACAGTTCACCTCTATTTGAGTTATATCTTGTTTAATCAAAGAATTTGTTTTGATATCATATTGAAATTAATTTGGAAGTCATATAGTTTTATGAAGGGCATTTAAATAAACATGAGTGTAACTCCCACCAGCCATCCAGAGCTTACTGTGCAGTTCTGGGTACAGGGTAGTAAACCACCACAGAATAAAAAGAAACCTTTACAGCATGACACTACTGACTATATATTGACATTAAATGCCAAGCTTGCATGTTCTACCGGTGATAGAAAAAGATCTGGAGGGTTTTGTGTGTCTTTTCAGTTTGCTTTTGTGTATCTTTTGTGTAGCTGGTCTATTAGATTTACGCAAACACCTTAGTGTTGCTATGAAGTATTATAGTTTTATTATCTTATAGTTTTGCAAATGAAAATGTTTGTAAATGAATCACAGAGGTGTTTCTTCTCTGACACAGAGTTCGCAATCTGGCAGCCCTCTCCAGTTTTCTTTTATCAGATATTTGTTTGCAATCAGATAAGGCTGAACACTACCGGAGGCGAGACTACACAAACACCTCACGCCTTTTTCTGCCCTAGATGATGTAGACCTGCTTCCTACCTCAACTATTTCTGGTGTTTATGAAATGAGTCTGATTCATTTGTCTGTCCCTAACATGTCCACACAGCATAAAAGTTCAACATAGCAACATACTTATCTGTTGCCCTCAAAGATTCCCTCATGCATTCCTTCATACAGTGAAAAATAGTGAAGGCTGGACTGTATGGTACATTCTCCCATATGGCCCTCATCACCTTTTCAGGTTCAGGTTTAGCTGATAAAGATAATCAGTCATCTGAACTCCTCTGGAACAAAGATATGGATGAAAACCATATGCACCATATTTAGCTCACATCATTCCACACAGTATGAGATATTGAGTTGTTTATGTTTGACACCATTGTGCAGGTCATGCTTTACTTCACTTCTGTATATAGTGACAGTTTTCATGTTATTGTGTATTAAAGGACAGATTAGATGCTGAAGATAATATCACGAGTAACTGACACTAAGTACTTGTGAACTGTATATATAAATGCATTTACATTTACATTTACATTTACATTTAGGCATTTAGCAGACGCTTTTATCCAAAGCGACTTACAAAAGAGGATTCATTCAAGCTACAACACAATGAACTAACAAGGAGTGCATATTGCTAACATAGAATCTGCACTATTTTAAGTTGAAAGTGCAATAGTGTAACACAGTGTAGAGAAATTAAATTATTAAGTGCATTCAATTATTCAGATTATAAAATGCATGTCAGTTGTCCCACACAATTCAACCAGTCTGACTGTTTGGACGATCTGTTAGTGAGAATTACATGATGAAGACTTTACAGAGTTCAGCCAACTAACTGTAAGGAGGATTGTACTTATTAGCAAGACAGAGTCTGGCAAGTACGTGACGTGACATCAAACTAGTGTGATGTGTGTCCAAAGTGAGGTGTTATTACATTTCCCAGAAAAGCAGAAAATCTAATGTTCTTTCCATATCTCTTGCATCTGAAGCTCTGTCTGCTGTCTCACTGCTCCAGGGATGGCTTTTCAGCTTTTTAAGCCAAGTACCAGGGAGCGAGTTTAAAGTTCACTTGCATTTATTTGCACTCCTAAGATGTATTATTTTTGGACTGATAGTGAAAGCATCAGATTAATTGGCTTTCTGTGCAGTGGCTCTTGTCTACATGTTTGCTGATTTAAATTTCATCTGCCTGATATTTATTTCCAAAAAAATAGGTTAGGATCCTAGACCTTCATGCAACTGTGTAGGCTCAAGTGAAGCTCATCTAATAAAAGGACCAAGCACAATGCAGAAGACACAGAGAGGTTTTTTTAATATGTAAGATAGCATTCAGTGGAAGTGAGTCACAGTTTAACCAAACACCAAGGAAATGGCACTTTGTAAATGATTGCTGTTATGGGGCATGGACTGCTAGCCAAATGTCAAATGTAGGAGGAAAGCAGGTGTATTTGCTGAGTTCATTTTTGCATACACACACATACACACACACACAGACCAACAGACAGGAGTCATGGTGAAACTGCACACACATAGAGCACAATAACACTATGTATTTCACCAAAGGGACAGGGAGTTAAACATAAATGTAAATAAATGATATAAAAATGTAAATGTTTACATGTGACATCCATAGTTATGTTGCATGTGACTTTCACATAATTTTTAAAACAAAAATGACAGTATTTCAGTCATATATCTTAATGTGAACCATGCAGTCTTGTTACCTTCATGTTTGTCACATTTCTTAAATTCTGCATTCTTTCCCGAGTAATTTCTGTTGATACATATAACAGGCACAACAATTTAATTATAGACTTGATTTATTATATGCCTCTCAAATAAACATCCAGCTGGATTATGTACAGGAAAATCCCTACTTAAGATGAAGATGTCCTACCCTGTTTGAGTGTGTGGAATGCAGAATTGAACCATAACAGTCCTAGTTTTTAATGTGTTTAACAAGTCTGTTGGAAAGATTTGCTTGGAGACAAAGTCAATGTGCACATCTTTGCTGATAAGCCTGGTCAAGACAAAATGATTTTTTCATATGTTTGACATTGTTTCATGTTAAAATATGCGGCATGTTATGAGTACACAAACGAACAGAACTAAACGCCCGCGTCTTTGCCAGGCATGCATTATAAATTGCCCAGAAACCCAATGACTGTCCTTGGCTTTCTGCCCTAGTTTCATGGCGATGTGCAACATCCACACAATAGCTTTAGATCATCCCCACGTCACACTTAAGTTTTTATATACAGTCTTTACATGTTCTCAACACTTACTCTACCTCAAATGCTTTGTATTTCCATTCACACGCTGAATGTTCAATCAAACAATACACCAACAACAGTTTCAGGGAACCCCTGTGTCTACAGTCTCATATGGGGTGTTAACGGTTGGAACAGTGCAGTGCACTTCAGGTCAGCTGAACACCTGCCAGACACTCTTCATTTCCGTATTGAGGACTATCCAAAGAGAGTCCATGCAGAGTGTAAGTTTGTGTTTATTCAACACATAAGAAGCAGGTTTCACAGGTACTCAATATAGCGCTTGGCCTTCATTTACACCAACAACTAATAAAACTGTAAAATAGACAGAAGTAATTCACTTTCTATTGAACAAATCCACAACAGCTTTTTGAGCGTCAAAAGCAACGAGTGAAATATTATGGGAGACAAGAATGACTAAAAAAATTAAAAACAGCTCAACCTCATGCAACTTAGGTATGATGCTCTTCAACTGTAAATGTTATGGCAAAGGTCACATCATGAGGGATTAGACTGACATGAGCAAACAGATATTTTATGAGCATGATTATGATTTTATTTATTTTTTTATGAGCATCTTGAGTGATTTTTCAACTTTAGTAGCTCTTGGTGTGAACATACAGTTACTCACACTGCCTCAAAGAGCCTGCTCAGAAGGTGGCATGGCACATGGGTTCTATATTGCTTACAAAGCTGCCTATGCTATGGAATGTCTTCATATGGGAATGTCTATATTTTGAAAAAACATGCTCAGGCGTGTTTTGTCAGTGCACTAGGATTTTGTTAGCATTTAGTTACCACAATGCTGATTTGGTGACTGGCCTGGAACATAAGCAACACATTTCAGAGTTTGCAATAAGAGCCAGTGTGAAGAGACAGTCTTTGCTTTGTTGCACACTGCAGTGGTCAAAATGTCCTTCCTGTCCATCCTCCTTTATCGCAGTTGAATGCGTTGAATGATTGAATGATCAGGTCAAATGTCATCCATTTGCAAACATCACATGCACACACTCCCTCTCGATTCCTCTTTGAGTCCCTCCTGTATCTGAATCACTCTTCCCTTCTACTGGTTAGGTCTTATTCATTTGAGGTCATGTACCTAGTCTGTTTTGCTGGAAGCAGTAGAAATATACATTATCTAATAGAAGATGCTGCACTAGATGCTCAAATCTGGCTTATGAACCCCTACACAGCGGTTTTACTATGATGAACTTATTTTTATAAACCACAGATAGAGGTGTTCATGTGTTAAAGTAGCTTATTACAAGACCTTGCGAATCGGCAGAAATATCTAGAACAATGCCTCTCTTGCTGCTTTGATTAGAGTATTACTTCTGGGCTGTCAGTGAAAACCCTCAGGAATAGGGATTGCGTGCACAGTGTGAGGAATATATCTTTACCAGAACTGAGCCCCTCATGAAAAGCCATTTCTTAAAAAGATGGCTGAAGCCACTTAAGCACATTTAGTTGGCTGAAGCCAGTTAAGTACCTTGCCTAACATATGCCATTGCAAGGAAATGGGGTACAGTACTTCCACTTCTTGTGTACTTCACTCTCCCCTTCTCTTCATATACCTCCATGTGATGCAGCTCTGTGAAACAGAAACTGTCTGGAGTGGCAGAGAGAGGGTGGGAGTGGTGCTGCCCCCTCATGCAGAGGAGGTTTGGGTGAGACTCCTCTGGCTGCCAGCGCTCTTGATAGCACCAGTGGCGGGGGTGGAGCTGCTGTAGGTGCTCTTGCGGCTAGGCCCACGTTCACAGCGACAGGGTGGAGCCCGGAGACAGCGGTGCAGCAGGTCGTGGAACAGGTGGCCAGCAAAGAACAGGTAGATCCATGGGTTACAGCAACTATTGAGGCTGGCCAGGAGCATGGCAATAATAAACGGAAGAGCTGCAATGAAATAGATAATAATCTCTTTACATTTTCAAATGATCTCTTAAAGTAACAGTTTAATAAACAGTAGAATAACAGTATAATAAATCAGATTATATTTTCAAATGCACCATACATTCAGCCAAATAAGCCAAACTCTACATCAGTTATGAAGCTTATACTCCATCTGCTTTCAAAGGAATTGAAAATCATTCTCTAATATTTCAGTTCTAACAAGAAATGACATAATTCTTTATGGAACTTTGTTCAGTTAAATGGTTAAGTATATTAGAAAAGTCAGTGAATGAAAATGTCATTTTTTCCAAAGCAAATCCTCTCTCTTGAAATTGGGGAAGCTTTGCATTTTGATTACTCATCTGATTATAGTGGTCTATCAGCTGTCTGTGAAAAAAAAATTACCATTTAAATTGCAATAACACACTGACAGACATATTATATACCCTATCAACGACGAACACAAGATGTAATCTTTGAAATATTTCCACTATTTTTTCATTCTATCACAGTGTAGTAAAACGGTTAGTGGTACATCAAACATTCCTTTTTAACATTCAGCTTTCATGTCTAGATCCTTTACAATTAGTGATGGCTGCGATAATACCATTGGAATGGGTGTTTTTGATGTCAAAAGCAGTCACAAGCAAACACAACTGTAAAAAGATGGTGGACATAATATATTTGTTCAGAAGAAAGAATGCTGTTCTGTTGGCCACGTAAAATATTATGACAGGGGTATACAGCATGATATATCTAAAGCTTTGAGCTTATAGCCTTCCTGTCACTGCCCTTATATTACTTTCATTGTGTTTTATGGCCATGAGAAAAGGGAAAGAGAATCATTCTTCACGAGAGCTACGACACTATAAAGTATGCACACCGTGTCACTGGGCACTGCAACAAGCAAGGAGCATTGTAACTGACTTACTTGGAATTGCTCATTGGGCTGACCTTCCACAGTTGCCATCAAGTTGTCTTTACTACATCCCTGCCCATTAGCAAGGAGAATTAGTGCTTTATGGGTTTAAAGATAGGACTTTTCCAGAGCAGGTTGTTCAGATGGAACACTTAGCAAACCGTTATTATGCACAGCCCATTTGACAGCGCACTTGACTCAGCGATTTTCCGCTGACATCTGGTTTTATAGGACAGAAAAATTGACATTAACATATTTGATTCTTATCCCCTCTGTGACGGAGGAGACTCAGAGAACTCCATTAGCGCATGGTGCCATGTCATGGTCTGTCCGATAAATCAGCGCCAGACATCAGCATAAAAGCATGCAGCCTTTCTGTCAACAGAGTCTGACAGTCAACCAAGTGGCAACCGTGACAGCTCACTGCTTTTTTTGGAAACTGCATTATTAGCTACTTCACACTTTTCTAAGGATACACGGTATAGATATTTCACATTATAATTCTTATTATTTCCCTACATTAAGAAGGATTATCAATTCTAAATTCTGCCCTTCTCTAAATGACTTGTGTAAAAAAAATCAATTAAAAAAAATCTGATTCCCAATTTATCAACAGAATAATGACCGACAAGCCAACAGAGATGCTCTGGAAAGACCTCAACCCAAACCCATTCACACCACACAGAATGTGAACTGTACTGAAGAAGGAATGGGCTTATCCATGATCTCATTATCATTGTGAAAATTACATTCATAGTTAACAGTAGCTCCTGCTTGAGCATATTGCTGCCAAGGGAGGTTCAACAAATAATTGCTGTAATTCCAGGAGTTCACTTATCTTTGCCACCAGCTCTATTAATGTTTTATGGGAGTTTTAATACCAAAATATCATTTTTTGTGCTTTATTAGCTTTTGCTGCACTAATGTCTACACTAATGACACATTTTATGACCAATTCCAAAAGTGATTCGAAAGGGTTCACATTTGTTTTTCTCTCCACAGTACATGGTGTGGCTAATAACTTGGTAAATTACTGTGGCATCAACATTGATAGCGTGCTGAAGGGTTCAAGAGCTCTCCACTTTGTGGAATCCAATAAAAAGAACAACACAGAATACTAGGAAACTTTAGTGACACGGTAGGTCAAAAAGCATCAAACGTCTGACATAAAATAGCCTACAGATGGGCAGGCGTAAAGGAGAACTCACATTTTGACCTATGGTGCTGTTAGAAGATTTTATGCACTTTCAGATTCAGTACAAAAACAACAAAAATCCATTCAGAAACTTTGTCATGGGTGCAGATTCAAACTTTCATTTTAAAGTCAGTTGGTATTTTGTTGTCCTGATTGGCCATAACCCTCTGTGTTTCTTAATGTTTCAGAGAAAGCCTGACATCTCCCAGAGAAGCTTCCATCTTCATAAACTTCGGAGACAATTTACCTCTGCTCTCATTGTCGCTTTGATTTGCTGCATCCATGACACATAGTGGTGAAAAGAATTACTGCCATTGAGTTCCGGCTGCAATCACGTCTCGGCTCCTGTCAGCTCAGACACTGAGCATGCCGCAAACAGACAGGGTGGCACTTATCCAGATAGTGAAGAAATAGAAGTGTGGTACTGAGTAGATGTAATGCCCCACAAAGCAACACACAGTTCAGTTGACAAAATGAGAGACAGATGTTGTGACTATGCAGTTAAAGGCTAGGACTGGTATTGCACTCTCTGTCTGAAGTGAAGTTTTCGGGAGGATCAAGAGGAAGCTTTTCTATGGTAACTGCCTGACCTCTGCTCCAGAGGGGAAATCTCAGTGGTATTTATCTTGCACTTGACATCACAGAAGTGTCAAGAGTCGACACTAATGGAGCTCCCTGCCACAAATAGAGCTCCAGAGTGACTTCTGAGAATCCTTCATGAAAGATCTAAAAGACCAGACTATTTTGACTACAGGATGTGAGGATCATAGGCCAGTTAAGACACTCACAACACTACTGAGTCATTTCCTTGGGCCAGCTTGTCTACTAAAGATACAGAACAGACATGTATACACAGAAAAATAATACACTTTGGGGCCTAAATCTAGACTTCCTCTCATGTCAGGGGACATCTAATCCCATCAATGATCTGATGATCTCTCTAAAAACATCTGGTCTTTGGGTTGCCCACTCATAAACACACACACACTTTTTGTTTAGGATGGCTGAAATGAAATCTCATTGAGAATATGTCTCTATAGAAACAGGTCTTAAATGAATTGAAATAACTGTATAGCAGATTAATTTATGCAATGCCCTTTGGAAGACAGAGTAGTCTGTGGAAGCAAGCATTTATAAAAAGCTTGTTCAGCTGTCATGCCACATACAACATTTTCTTCCACTGCAGCCACTGTTAGAGTAGCCACTTGTTAATTGACAATGCATGTGAAATTTACTCAGAACATTTATTGGGCTACAATTCCAAGGTGTATGTTATTTAATCAGTAAATAAATTAATGTAATGTTTCATCTAAAAGGAAATGATTTTCACACACAACAGGACTGGTAAAGAGTGCTCATAAACTCCTCATGGACACAGACAGTAAATATATAGGCAACAAATATATGGCAAAATATGAACCCAAAATGCCTACAACAGTCTGAATCTGCCTTTGGATAAGCGTGTCAACTAAAAATATATGTGAATGTAAAGGTGCTAAATTAAAAGATCAGTTTACAGTGAGCAACGACTCTGTGTACCCTTTCTAATAGCATACGCTTTTTTGATCATCCCTGCTTCGATCACAAAATGATGACAGGATGGACAGGATTTTGTCTACCCCTGCCGTGAAATACATCATACGTTTTTTTGATTTGTATCGTTTAATTCAATTAACCTGTTAACTAACTCAGTCTACAAAGGAAATTATATTCCAAGCCTTGTCAAATTAAGCGGGACGCAAGATGACTCACAGAACATGCACGTCAGCGTTTGAGGTAAAAGTATGGACTTTTCTGCATTGCGTCAACAACCTGACGAGGACAAGCCCCTTGACTCAAGTAGGTAGACAACGTGCGTTAACAAGACATAAAAAGTCATTATACAGGTGGATTTTTCAGATGGCTGGGAACACACCTTTCAGAATCCATACACTTTAATCAAATTATATGAATGACTAGAAATGTCATATAGGATATCGATATCCACTAGTTTACTTTGGGCAAACAAGTTACAATTGTAGCACGTAATGACCAAAACAGGCCTACCTTCTCTAGGTGCGTCTGGATCCCACGCTGACCACATTTGGACAAAGAAAAAGGGTGTCCAGCAAATAATATAAGCTACAACGATTACAAAAGTCATTTTCACAGTCCGTATTTTGGCCTTAGAGATTAGTTTAACACTGCTGACGCGGGTGAGCGCGCTGCCTTTAGAGGCTCGCGGTGTCAGTGAGATGCACTGTTCGCGCTTTGTCTTAAGTTTGAAGTTCTGCCAGATTTTAAAACTTATCATTCCGTAACAAACACTCAATATTGTCACGGGGAAGATGTAAATGGTAAGACTAATCCACGTAATGTAAGCCTTAGCACCCCATGGCTGCACGAAGTCCCCCCAGCAGTCAAACACCCCACTCCCGACTTCTTTTAAGGAAAAAATGTAGACTTGAGGGATGCTGAAGAGGAGGCTTAGCACCCATGATGTGATCACGTAGAAGCGGTCTTTCCTCCGATGCAGAGAGCGGAGTGGTTGACAGATCGCCAGGCATCTGTCAATCGACATTAGAACAAGCATATAGGTCGATGCGAACATGCCAACTACCTGCAGATATTTCACCAGCCGGCAGAGAATGTCCGGTCCATAGAAGCGAAAGGTGATATCCCAGATCAGCTGAGGGAGTACCTGGAAGACAGCGACCACCAGGTCAGCTATACTTAGGTGCTTCATGAAGTAGTACATCCTTGACTGGCTGTGTTTACTGGTGTGGATAGCTAAGAGTACGCACAAATTCCCGGCCAAAGCCAACACCAAGACGAGAACAAGCACTGTCACCTCCACTTTAGCAACCTCCTCATTCCGTTTTAGTGGATTCACGCTTGAATTTACATTTCCCGTTTCGTTTCCAGAAGTTGAATTGGCCCATGTGCTGTTCACCGTCCATATGCTGACATCTTTTAAGAAGTTCTCCATCATGCTTAAAAGTGACTCCTGCGCAATCGGCGCACTGGTGTGACTGTCGATATTCATCTGTCCATGAATACCCGCGACAACGCAAAGCCGAGTAATTGGTTGTAAAACTGATAGATGTTAGATGATGACACTTTGCTCCCACTTTTACTTAAATACATAGTGTTAAAGGCAAATGGCAGATTGATTATAGCGTTCCAATCCAATGGTGCATTTGTCACGACATGAAAAAAAAAATGTTTACATTTCACGGCAAGGTAATGTCCTCTCCCTTTGCACCCCAAATATCAGGCACTACAAATAAAGGAAAAGTCATTATATTAGTGAAGTAGCAGAGGTATTCTATTTTTAGGAAAACTGTTCAGGATTACAAAGAAAGAACACATTTTACAATACCAAATACCAATACCATACTAGAAGTTACATAAAGCAGGCAACAGACCATTAAAATCAAATAAGAGAATCAAACAACAGCTTACCAGATGTAATGTGAAAATTTCATAATGTTTACATTATTGATTTATCTATGTGCAAAAAAAAACAATGCTGTTTTTTGCCTATACCCTGTCTCTCTGCCTCAACAAGTCGCAGTGCTCCCGTGTTGTGTGAGCGCATGGATAGTCCCGCAATATATGTGGGCAGGAGGCACTTACAGATGAAATTCGCCTCTCCGGGATTTTTGCATTTCTACCACTAGATGACATTATTCAGTCAGTTGAGACACCTTGAATTGGTGTTTGAACTGGTCTCCCTTGCCTGGAAAAGATAGCATAAGGATCATGATGAAAACAAATCACAATACAATAAACTTCTGCTCGACTTCATTTTCTCAAGTAATCCAAATGTTATCCTTTAGATAACCTTGTGAAAAACAGCGGCCAGGCAGTGTTGCCTTACAAATTAATTTTTTACTAAAAGTGGCAAAGGGTGAGTCAGTGCCTTGTGCACACCGCTGTGTTTTTCAGAGGACTGTCCATTATGATTATCTTAGCAATCATCTTTCCTCGATACCAATGTATTGAAAAGCAGAAAATAAGTTAAAGGGCATAAATGAAACATCAAATTGTAGCAATGGCGGCAATAAATAAATAATAACCTTTTTGTACCTTTACATCTTCTTCTTCTTCTTCTTCTTCTTCTTCTTCTTCTTCTACTTCTTCTTTTCTCCACATCTGTTCCACTCACAATGACTTCCATGTGCACTCACTCTTGTAAGATTCACCTATGCTTTGTTTCCTGCTCTCTTTTACTTCTGTCTTCTTTGCTTTCATCTTTGCTTTCAACTCCCCCTCTCCATTACACCTCCTTCCCCTTTGTTTCCTTATTCATATCTTTGTGTTCTTAGTGCTCCATCATTAAATTGCCCCATCATCTCTCACGTTCATGAAAATGTGAAGTACACTCTCTAGATTTTCAGTGTATCATGTTTTGGGGCTGCATATTAAAATAATTTGTTGGAGCATTGTCAGTATATCAGAAACCCCTTATTTTTAAAACAAAAATCCTTTCATAACCTTGAAACAGCTTGGCTGCCTCTTCTCTAATGTGGGGAGCTAATTGACCCTTATCATATTACACTGATCATACTTTACCAAATCATTTGTTAAACTCCACCCCACCTGCCAAGGTTGGGCTCCATGCCTTGCTATGTAACAGCAATGTTTCTGATCCGTCATTCTGAAGCATCAGCTGATGCAAAGCCGACACTGTGAAAGCAGACACTCAGCTATGGCATATACAGTTTATTTCACTTGTGATGTAACTAGTAAAAGGTTGAAAAGGTTACATAGTTGATTTTTTTGCCAGAGTGAGTCTGCATTGCTGTTTTTGTTGGAACAGCATCGGTCTTGATTGGAAACCTTTTCAGAAATTCTAAGGGTTTAGTCTCTTTATCTCCCTTACTGCATGTCTTACCCTGAGAATTAGGGATTCAGGATCACTTTCCTACAGGAAAATGGCTAAGACTTGGAGTTAAAAACTGGGGCGCAGCCCAGACACGTTCCTTCCTGGCAACTGTAGAATGTGTGTTTCCATGAAACCTTCTTCTGTTTCCATGTGTCATCCATGTTCATAGCCTGACCTGTTTCAAAGGGTCATGATCTTAGAGCAAACTATGGGGAAACACACGTGTGTGTGTGTGTGTGTGTGTTAGGGGGGAAGGGGTTAATGAAGTAATGGTTTCCTTTTATTCTAGAGCAAAAACATTTTCAGTGGTCAGTGTTTAGTGTGGTTAGTGTTCTATGATAGTCTTTAAAGCAAGTGGTGGCCGGAAGCATGCATATTCAATTAAGAGAGACCTGTGTGGAGTAAATTGTGCCTGATAGCAGAGATGACCCCAGAATCAGATAGGTCCTCTAAGAAAAAGTGAAAGGTCCAGGCACTCAGTTACAGAAAATCTAATTAACCCTGCATTATCACAGGAAACTGCCTCTCAGGAGTTCAGCAGAAGCAGTTAAGACAATAGTTTTGACACACCATTAATGAGCTACAATTATCCGAAAACACACACATGTGCACAAACACTGAAATATCACATATAACATGAATATTATAATATGAGTATTAAAATAAAACAAAGACAATTGTGAATTTCCCACTTCAGAAAACGAAATGAAAATAATGTAAAAAAACAGCCTGTTAGATAGATAGTCTATCCCGAGGGGTATTTTGAAATGGAGACTCTGTTGCAAAAGTGTTATCGCTGCAATGAGTTAAGATGTGATGTGTTTATGTTCTGGGGCCCATGCAGAAACAGAGGGGTCTGGGGAAGAGAAACCCACAGCATCTGGGTCTGGCTGATGACGAGCAGATGGGAAGAGGGTACATTTAAAGTGCATGGCATCCGATGGGTAGGTTGCTGTTTGCACAGGCCAGAGCCACCCATCTCTTTTTACACGCGGAGCAAAGAGCAGAGAAGCAGGAAAGACCAAGGCCCTAAGCATAGTCTTTTAGTGCTCTCTCTCTCTCTCTCTATCTCTCTCTCTCTATCTATCTCTTTTAGACACACACACACAAACACATACACACACTGCATATGTGTGTGAGTGTGCTTTTGTTCTTAGAGATGGTTAAGTTGCTGCTTTGCAACCCGCAGAGATGAGCACGAGTGCTGCTGTTGCCAGACAGCTAATGTATGAAGAGGCAGGTCAGATGCACGAGCGCTCTCAGGCTCTGAGTGTAGCCACCTACCAAATGGCACCATTTGACAAAGAAGTACTTCCATCCAGTAATGGGGGAGAGAGCATCAGAATCTGTGCTATTAAAATCCTCAGGGGCGACTCATAATGGATTGTGGTATCAACACAGGTACCGGTGCTGATTTGTGCCTCTATGACTTCTGTGGCCTTCTAAGCAAACTATTGTTGTACTATCTAGCAAACTTGCCTGTTTTATTTCACAGTAAACAACTGCAATTCACACTTTCTCCAAAGTCTACTATTATCATGGTCAAGATCAAGGGAGGAAATTGAGAATCGGGAATCAAGTAGAATCGAGAAATTAATCATGTGTCAAACATTATCCATTCCTTTTTTCAATGGCAGCATGTTTTTCACCATGATCAGTTGGAACGATAAGCAGAATCAACAATGTCGCCGATATTTATAAAATCTTATTGGTTCCCACCCGTTGTCAAGGTGAGAGGACAGGTGAGGTGACAGTTTGTGTTGGAATCAGAATGCATTCATTCATGTCTCCACAGGCCTGGTTATTCTTGCTCTCACACCAGTGTAATTTAATTTCATCTGGATGAGTCTGGCTGAACACTAAGTACTTCTGGGTTAGAGGCTGAGGTCAAATTAGTGGAGGGTTGCAGGTTGCAGTGCTCTTTTATAAGGTTTTTTTGGGGGGGGCGGGGGGTGGTGATCCAAGGGTTCCTTTATACATTCTAAAGTGTCTTGTGGTTTTATTCAATCTAAGTGAATGCATCATGTTCTGATCCGTTTTGTTTATTTTTTTGTTTTACTTTTTTAAAATCTTGTTTACTTTATGCTTCTGTGCTTCTCCCTTGAATTACACCGGTGACAACTGCATTATGAAGAGGCAGTGAGAGCTGGCTGCCTGTGAGATTCTCTTCCCCTCGGCGAGGACGGGCTGACGACTCACAGAAGCGCGGATGAAAAGTGAGCAGGAGTACGTAGTTCACTGCTCTCTTTCTCTCATTAGCTTCCCTGTCCCTGTGCACTGTCTAGAACCCCCCCCCCCAGACACACACACATACACACCCTGCACACACATACTTATTCCCTCTCATCCATCTTTTTTTCTTTTCCAATCTCTCTTTTTACTCACTCTCTCTGTGTCTCTCTCTTGCTACAACTTCTTTCTCATGCACTCTCTCTTTCTCAATCTCTTTCTCTCTCAAGCACGCTATCCTACACCCCCCCCCAACCCAACCCACCCCCAGCCCCCGCCTTGGGACAGAAAAAGTCCCTGTCCTGTTGTATAACACAGAAACAGCCCTGCTTCCTCTCTCCCTCTTCCTCTCTCTCTCTCTACCCCTGTGTCCCATCAGATGTGCTCTCATTATCCAATTCTCTTTCATCCTCTGGCACAGGCCACAGAGAATTATGGGGCTTGATGAGTCAAGCACACCTGTTCTTCTTCTGGATGGTTTAACAGCCTCAGAGGATGGGCGAGTTTGAGTGAATAAACATTATTATAGCTTCAGTGTGAGAGTATGGTCACCAGGGGGTATAACAGTGTTTGAAGATTAACCTTGAAATCGAAAAAAAAAAAAAAAAAAAATCCTGGAACATCATGCCAGGTATCTTTACAACCCTGTTCAGCAAGGCATTATCACAATCAATAACATTAATCAATATTTTAGATAGGACCGGTGTTGTAACTTAGACTTGAGTAAAAGTACAGATACACTATCAAACATTTACTCTGGTAAAAGTTCAAGTCACCCATTAGCATGTTACTCAAGACAAAGTCTAAAAGTATCTTATTTTTACTGATGTATGAGATGTAATCTATAATGAAATGTATTTAAGTAATGAAAGTAAAAGTACAAGTAAGCTTAAAATAGTCTGTTTAAAACACGTAGCTTACAACAAACTTCAGCAAATGTCAAAAAGCCTGAAAAATTAATCACTCAAACACACACAGTCAGAATGAAAACTGGTGCCTACATCACATCGAATGGTGTGATGGAGAATTTGTTGTCTGCACTTGTCCAATGACAAGTCGGCTTCCCCAAACCTTTGCTGCAGTCACTCAGTCCACAAACAAATGTAATTTTGTGTAACTATGCTGCCAATTGAAAATGTAGTGGAGTAAAAGTATGCAATTAACTCAGGAAATGTGGTGAAGAAAAAGTAAAAGTGGGCAGATTTTTAACAACTCAAGTAAAGTGTAGATACTCCCAAAACATACTTAAGTACAGTAGTGAAGTATTTACTATACATCTCTGGTGAGAAGTCTGTGTGAAGTTTTGGAAGCACCTAGGAGAAGCCAGACATGCAGTTGGGCCAAGCCCCTGCAGAGAGATAGGATGAGAACTATTCTAGTTCTTATTCAAACGTGGGTGAGGGGATGAGAACTACTTTAGTCCTTGTTCAAAGGTGGGTGCCTCTTCTCATGCGTAATTATCCTGTTGCTCTCTTTCTTTCTCTCTCTCTAACAGAGACTACCTCTGCCAGGGCACAGACTTTAAGTGGATCTCTCTGTCTGTACAGGTTCAGTCTGAAGGATCGTTAAAAACGCACACATGCACACACATACACACACACACACACACACACACACACACACACACACACACACACACACACAGTTTTTTTTGTAGACTTTGACGTGAGCCATCACTAAGAGCTAAGCACACACTCTTTTGGCAAGAAATGTAAAATTATATGAAATCAAAGCACACAAATAAAAAGCCTCCTGTGACGTCAAGTCTTGACTCACCACTAGATGAGTGTCTTCAAAGTGATCATTCCTCCAAGGTACGGTTATGTAAGAAAATAAGTTTATCTTTGAACAGCGGCATCAACAATTATTTACGTAGCACTTGCCGCAAGAGTTATTGTTCGCCATTTGTCAACATCAGTACAAACACAAGTCTGGTCAAAAAGGTGGCTTCTCACCAGAATCATTAAATACAAAAATGTAATTATGTTTGTCTCTGTCAGAGACCTGGTGCAAAATAAATCAATCCCACAAGTAGTAGTGATGCTTTGACAACACAAGTTAGGGCAATATGTAGCTTCCCTCTCTCTCTTTTCTCTCTCTCTCTCTCACACACACACACACACAGACACACATACTGCGGCTGAGCATCTTCTAACAAGAGCCTTCTTTACAGCGCTCTTCTTTGTTCAGACAAGAGGATACTACTGTAAAATGGCAAATGATTGGTGTCAAGGGGGCTGTGCCATCGGCCATCACGATGTCATAAAAGTAAGATGGCAGAGGAGAGCTGAATTTTAGAATGATGATGAGGAGGATGATGAGGAGGATGATGAAGAGGATGATGATGCACATCCATGGTACACTCTTTCTATTACAGTAGTGGGAAGGGATCTGTTCCTAAAGGAAAACTGTCATTACCAAAAACACCTGCAAAAGTGTGGCCCCTCTCTCTTTGGGAGACCACACAGTGCACCATGTTTCAGTTGAACATCACACAGTTTCTTGGCAGTTGCCAAAATAAGGATGGAATTGGTGTCCTAACAGCATCAAGAGCTGTATCAGTAATTGTCAGTGATTGCTGGCCACTGTGAAGTTCTTCCTCTGCCATGTCTGTTGGTATTATGCTTTAGTTTTACTTATTACAGCTCTTCAGACTGTCCCAGAAGCTGTACATTTTTTTTCAAGGACCATAGAGATGTCATATTGAAGAAGCAATTCTGAGAAATGGGTTTGTTGTATTTTTGCAGAAACTTCTACTGCTGTCTGATCATCAGGCAGCTAATGTGATATAAAAATGTGGGTTTCTCCATACTTCTCATGCATTGATATTGTAACATATGTTTTAGTGTATGCAGATGCAGATATGCACTTCTCATTCAGTGGAGATTGATATGTAACATATTTCTGTGTATCCAATTGTCTCTCTGGTCTAATAAAGTTCATGCGACATCGTTGTGATAATGAGGGGTTTCTAAAAGACAGACAAGTGACTATGCATTGGCTATACTGCTGGAGCGATAAGATGCTGACATGTAATTGATAGCATGTGAGGTAGAGAGACTGAAAGATACATATGTGTATTGTGCTGTGTTTGCCTATTGTCACTCAATTGGAAAGCTACAACGAGGTGGTCATGTGTTTTTATCCACAAGATGTCTATGTATTGTTCAGATCATATGTATGGAATGTTTCTGCCTAGAAGCAAGGTTATAAGAAGGGGCCTCGTCCCTGAAAGCTTTGGATTTTGATGCTGAAACTTTGCGTTGCTGGTGACATATGCCCGGTTGTGAATCCATCTCCGACCATGATTAAAGATGGTGCCTTTTTACTCCTGTCTTTGTTGCCTGGTTTCTGGTCATTTTTACGACTCTAAGCCCTGTGAAGTCAAACATATTAAAAAAACAAAGGGAAAGTCTACTGTTGCTCAGTACCTTCCATCTGTGAACAATAAAACCTTAATAAACTGAACTCGAACTCTCACTCACTGCCCTCACCACAGAAGTGATGCAAGGAAAGTGAAATCTTTAAACCAGCCATGTGTCAAATGTAAATGAACCTTTAATCTCATTGGGAAGGGATTCTGGTCTCCAACGCCTGGCAGAATATTTTGGGACCAAAACAGCCCAGCAAGCAATTATCGGCCTAAAGAAGAATCAGAGCATATAAGGCTTGTGTAAGCCCTAGCTGATGTAGTCTGTTGTTTATCCCGTTACAGACATGCAGCCCATTAAGATGATATTCTATGTTTAGGAAAACCATGACTAGATTGGGCAAAAAAAAGATCAAGATATAATAAAAACAGGCCACAAGCCATTTAATTTGGTGATGCAATTCTCATCATGTGTTTGCATGTCTTATTAAATGCCAGATGTGTTTAGTGCCTGTCTCCCTGTAAGACTGTGAGTGTCTGCTGTGGTGATGTCTCTGGGCTGTGATGTGTCACTGGAAATCTCACACCCTGTCAGTAGCTCCTCTCCTCATAACACACTCCCAGCTTTGGGTTCTGTGTTACTGGAGAAGAGAGGAGTTCTTCCTTCATTGTTCAGGTAATTGGAACTAATATGTTCACTCAATGGCTTGCTTACCCACTTTGAACAAGTTTCAAAAGTTCACAGCAGGATCATTTCAGGCCAATTTATAAGGCTGAGAGGAGTGATGTCTATCAGAATGAATGCCATTGATCCAGAAAACGCTGGTGCTTTGACATGGTCTTGAATGTGCATTTCCTTTGAAGTTTAAAGCAGCTTACGGGATATACCCATTTGAAGTAGCAGTGAAAAAAAGCATGCATGTTTATTCTCAGAAATCACATTAATTTTCAAACTTTTATTTATCAGCATTCCAGACCCTGTTCTGCTATTTCATGAAGTACAATGCTTCTTACATCTTTAGCAACTTAACAAAGTTATTTGTGGATGAAGCATGTGAACTATATCTTGCATAAATGTTTGTTCAGACTGACTTGGCCACTACTACTCTCTATGGGGCCTTCATGTGGTGTATATCACATATCCCAAATACAATTTCTGAGCACATGAATGCTCTAACAAACTGATCCCCAGCATGGAAGTGCTTTTTCTCCTGTGACACCCAAGCTGATGAGGTGTGACTTCACAAAGGGTTTGGTTTTATCCAACATGGCAGAAAGCAGGGTATTAGGAGATTATTATTTTAATAGATGAAATCGTTCTTATATGTGACATGGAAGTGCTCAGTGAAGTTGGTTTTATAAACAACAGAAAGTAAGGTAGAAGTCTGCATGCTTATTGAATATTATGCCATTGTTATTTTGCATATCCATTGACAGTGAGCAACCGAACAAAATTGGTCACATACCATTTGAATGCAGAACAAGTCTCCTGACAATTTCCTAACTCAGAAGCAGGAGTTTATGACAAGCTTTCAGTCGACAAGGATGAGGTCATGGCAAGCAGCAATGTAACTTTTTCCTAAATATGCATGATGGCAAATCAGAGCATCACAGTAACAGAGGCATGAGCTTTTCTTCTTTGATACTCTATTCCTGCGCTTCATAAAGGTTAGACATCACCAATGGGCCTTACTCACCAACCTCTTTCAAAGGATTTTCTTGAATTTGTTTTTACAATATTTAATAACCTTGTAATATTTCACAATACTCACCTGTTGCAGATATGGCAGAGATGTACTAACATTATTATTATTTAATATTATTATTACTAGTTTATATAACATTATTATATTAGTTCTTTGAGTAAGGAAAAATACTGTGTGACACATATAAGTAATGTATGAGTCCTTTCGATTTTTACTTGTTAGTTAATTCAACTGTCATGCTCTCCTCTGCTTTTCTCTCTCTACCTCTGTCCTATGTCTGCACACTTGTGCCTGATCACATGCTACAAAGGCAAAAATAGCATCCTGTAAATGTTTTAAGTGATGGGTGTACTGTAGTCGTCAGTAGACATAGATGATGCAAATGAGTTTGTTCCACTGCGCAGATGTGGTTCAACCCAGCCATTACAATGTGCTTAGCATCTGCTGTCTGCACTAGTTTGTCCTAGTGTTGTGTCATTTAGCAAATGACGTCTCCCTTAGACGACTGATGGCGTGCTCTTTGAGTGGATTATGTGGTTCATCTCACGCAATTGACAATTTGACAAGTGAACAGCTTTCCCCTGGAGCTTTGGTTCTGAGCCCTATTGAAGAATGTTTGCGCCAATTTAGTTGATGCTCTCAGGGAGTTCTAGAAGTGGGGGGTTTGGTAAGGTTCTAACTGCAACACTGTAACACCTAGAGAAGCCTTTTATCATGAAGATGTAGAGGATAAATCAGCTCAAAAAGCATAAAGTTGGATCTCCAGTACCAAATATAAGAGGAAGCTCCATGACAACATTCCTCGCCCTTGGCCTTCTGCAGACTATCTGAAATAACATAAGGAAAACAGCAATTGTAGTTGCTCTTAAGGCATGTGTATTGTGTTCTTATTGAGGAAATTAATGGATTGAAATAATATGCCGACCAGTAAAGTGGGTAGATGTTGCTGTTAGCAAATGGCACAAGACAAGAACATGCTTGTGAGGTCAAGAAAGCTACCATTCAAATGTCAATGAGTTTACAGACGAGCAGAAAAATATGCATTTTTTTCAGCCCTGAAAAGAGGTCAGAGAATACAAGCAGTGTTTACCACAAAAAGTCTTAAAGCAGGCCTAATTTCCCAGACACATGTTTCAATATCCATCTAAATCTACTTTAGCAATAATTAATGCAGATCCATTTTCTTCAGTACATTACAATTTGGGAAAAGCATTTTGGATACCTGTCAAACCTCTTACCAGGTGGCAACAAATTCATTACAGTTCTCTAGGATACATAACAATCCTAATTGGCAGTGGGCCAAATGATTGTCAAGCCACTGGCAATGATCCCTTTGCTGAGAAAGCATCATAACAACACCCTTGTTACAGAGTAGCAAACTGTGTACCAAATGTATTTTTATTGGTTTGCTGCCGCAACAGTAGGCCGCCCACTGCGCCAGATTAGTGTGTGCTTTACCTTTTACTGTGTGTTCACTGTGTGCTGTGTGTGTTTCACTAACTCATGATTGGGATAAATGCAGAGACCAGATTTCCCAAACAGAATCAAAAGAGTATATATATATATATATATGTATATATGCTACTAATCACACATCAACATTCTGTTGTACACAACTGTCCATTGTGAACACGATATTTATTTCATTTGTTACACCGTAAACCCATGTCTTAGGTAGACTGTAATAGCTCTTGTAGTTCTTGAAAACGTAAAGTAAAAAAGCATACAAAATATAAAATTAATTGAGGCTCAGGTCTACACATCTGCTGGTCGTATTTGCTGGTCTGTTTGAGCTTGTTTTGATCATTGTTGATAGTTGGCACAGGGATAACATTCTGTGAGGAGATCATTATTGTGAAATAACTCCCGACAGAGTGATGCAGACCGCTCACAGAACATTATCCTCCTTATTACATGGTTACCTATTAAATATATAAATAACATGACAATGAAGCATTGTTTATCATTGTTTTCATAGTAATTGTAATGATTAAAATAGACAATAGCTTCCATGAAAAAAATTGTCAGATCAGCTGATTTGTTATGGCAACGGTCTGTTTCACTTTCCTTGACAGTGGTCTGTTATGTAAGGTCCGTCATGTAAGGGATAATGAATGCATATGCAACATGCACATATCGGTGAATATTGCACGTCCTAGGTGGTAATAAAGCCTTTAGCCCTCGATAAGAACGTAGAACATTGGGAAGTCCCACTGAGGTGAATGGAGCATTCTACAGCCTCTACACCTCTACCATCAGATAGGATATAAGCCTAAATAACTATAATCAATACACTTTTGATCCCCTGAGGGATCTGCATGTAACTTAATCGTAAATTAGTGAAACACATACAGCACACAGTGAAGTGAAGTACACACTAACCCAGAGCAGTAGTCTGCTACAGCAGCGCCTAGGGAGCAGTGGGGGGTTAGATACCTCACTCAAGAGCACTTCAGCCAACTGCTTCACTTCAGCCAACTGGTCTGCCAACTCTTCGGTTACAATCCCAAAACCCTAACCAGTAGGCCATGGTTGCCCCAAGCCTACTGTGTGTCATGGATGTGCATAATAGAAAACAGTTTGTTTTGAATGAGCACAATTCTCCTGCCATTATCTCATACCGTTAAAAGTAAAACAGTGACTCATCAGTATGCTGACCAATGGCTAATGTTATTTCCAGTCATGAAAATGAGTTGGCTCGTTTGCTTACAAGTCTGAGAACATGTATCAGATGATCTGCACTTGCTCTCTGATCTCATTCCAGTCAGCAGACCACAGCCTAATCTAGCAGTGGATCAGTCCAGCCCCACGGATCAATTCATCTCATTTCATTGCTTTCCTGAGCTGTCTGGAATCCGTCCCCATTCTGAACATATTTAGTACTGCTTTAATGCAGTCCACATCTAGCCTGAGCTGATTGCCACTTCTGTACACGGGAGCCAGTCTCATGCATCTCATGCATTCCTGTGGAAGACAAAATACTTGTACCAGTTTACACCTTTTGTGCTAGCTGTTTGTTTTGTACTTTGCCAGGTGTTTGTTGTGTATTGTGATGGGTGTTCCCCCTGTGGTTTTGAAATACTGATGTAAAATTACCTCCTGACATTCAATAGTGAGCTAAGTTTATACCATATACAGTGTGTATAGAGATAGACAGAGAGAGAGACAGACAGAGAGAGAGAGAGAGAGAGAGAGAGAGAGAGAGAGAGAGAGAGAGAGAGCAGAGGATGTAGTATTCTGGCACTCAACAGCCTCTGTTGTTACCACCCATCTCAGGTAAATGCCTTGGGGGCTTGTGACCAATGATGCTATTTGTTACCCAGGCAACCGCTTGGCAAGTGCATGGTAAGAGGTGGCACACTGTGCAATATGCCTCACGCCCGCCAAGGTTTAATGAGGACATAAAGGCATTTGCCTGTCTGGCCCAACAGCCCCTCATCAGGGTACTTCATCTCAATGGGCTTGCAGCCTGAGGCGCTGGGTGGACTCAGTGAAAGTGGGTATTGAGAAGGCATTAACGGATGGAGGGGCTTCGTAGGCAGGGCTCCTTGTAATCCACAGCCACAGTCATAATTTATTGTTTGATGATATCCACCAGAGACGCCTTTGTGCTTTGCACATGGGTTGATAGCCGTGTGTAAATCACAGAGGAACCTCTTTATTTAATCCCTCTGCTCTCGACGAAACATTCCCCTTGTCTCCTCCAACTTTACATGGACATAGGGAAATCATAATGACAAATGATCAGTGCAAGAAGATCATGAATCATAGACTCGAGTGCAGTGCTGATTTATAAGAACACTGGAGAACATCATATGCAGTCAAGGGACCTACTATAGGGGCCTAAGCCATTTCAGGCTTTTAAAAACATTTGAATAAAGTCTGTAGAGCACACTTGTCATGTAAATGCTTGCATGAAAAATCTATGGCAAAGAGCTTGCACACAGGTGACCGTATATATAGACAAATAAGAACAATTATTATCATTAATAATAACACAAAAGGGATAATGAACGACACGGCAGATATTAATGCACGGCAAAAGTGACATAATTATTTATGTGCTTTTCTATATACTGTACCACATACAAACTAACATACATATCAGACCATGTGAGTGAACGTTAAAATTATTTTTAATGTTTATTTTATGGGAGTTTATGGGAAAGTACTTCTCCAGTGGCATACACTGAAAAGAGTTTGATGTCTCCTAGCATAAGTATTGCTTATAGAAAAGACTAGAAGGCATTTCAAATACCATTCCTGTGCTACCGTGGCCAAGACAGAATCAGTGGTGGTACAACACTCTTAAGGACAGCCTGGGTTAGACGAGGTTGTCAGGGTTTAGGGCTTTGCGAGTGATCACATGGTGCATATCCCCCGAGGTGGTCGCCACTGCTCCCAACTCACCAGGACAACTGGCCATGAGAAAGTATGAAACTGGCAGTGGACAGCCTTTCAACCTGTGCCAATTTCCTTCTGAATCTCCCCCGAACACGGATTCCGCCTGGCCATGTTTTGTAAATGTATAAAATGTAAACATCCAAGGGGAAGAGGACAACACAGGAATAACAGACTCTGTTGTGTGTGCAAATAGCATGTCAGTGATAAATTAGGATTTAAAAAGAGAATGTAGGAAATTTCTTCAGAGTAAAAGGAGTTTTGCTTTGACAGGGAAAAGATTAAACTAATCTTCAGATGGCTGCAAAGTCTGTGAAAACGTTACATAATTATGTGGAGGTTGAAAATTAAATGGTCAAATCTCCATGAGAAATAATTTCTGTAGTGCAGCTTTAGATTAATTGATTTTGAATAGAATAGTGATGGAGGGGTTGCATTGAGAGACTTGGCTTGAGGAACAAGCTGAGGCTATAGAGATGTTAGCAGTGTCACTGTGCTGCGAATGAGGAGCAATTTCACCAACAAATCAGCAAAAAACCAAATCACCAATCAAAACCCAACTAAATCTTATTCTGGTAGGACAAATGCGTTGATAGCAATTCATGAATCAGTCAGCCATTACACCAACCAAATGCTCAAATAACTACAGTGAGCCATTATACTGTATCTGTGACCATAATTGTGTCTTGTTTTGTCTGCTGTGTTTGCCCTCATCTTTGTTTTGTCTGTATAAGTCAGACAAACTTTAAAAACACTGTACATGATAGATTTGTTGCATGTGTCCTCTAATTGTTGTCTAAGGGAGCAGTGGCTTTCTCCGAAAACACTCCTGCTTCATCTCCTGCTGTGAAAGCACTCAAAATAGCCTCTGGAATAGGCTTATGGGTCCACTGGTCATCTGAATTGTGTGATGGTCTGAACCCTGACCCCTCAGCCAAATGTGGTGACAGGTTTAACTGTCGTCCGTTGTGGTCCCAGGGTGAGTCCTCCGGACTCCCAAGAGGATGTTTACTGCCAGTGTAATGTTGGGAACTTGTTGATAAACCATGGGAACAAAAGTTGCTAAAACAACGGGAGACAGCTGCCAGAAATGTCTCAGTGTTGAACTTCACATTATGGTTCTGTTTTTCTCTTTTCTCTTGTCTTATCAGGAATGTTGATTGAGACCTTTTTTTGGGGGGGGGGTATAGTAATCATACACATTTTACAGAAAGTTCTTACTGCTGGTATAGATCTAGAGTCTGA
Source organism: Tenualosa ilisha (assembly GCA_015244755.2). Classification (NCBI taxonomy): domain Eukaryota; kingdom Metazoa; phylum Chordata; class Actinopteri; order Clupeiformes; family Clupeidae; genus Tenualosa; species Tenualosa ilisha. Next base: position 1,101,654 of record PYXC01000364.1, read on the forward strand.
ATAAAGTTTTTACATGATATGAAACTAAAGAGAATGTTTGTTAGAACAACAACAGCAACAGAAAGAAGTTCAGAAGACTATAAGGTATACAGTCATTTAAAGAGACTTGATTCAGTTCAGCAGGCATCTGTAAGGTAGCATGCTCCAGCATAAAGACATTTTTTCAACCCACGAAATCAGCTCAATGAACACCTTTCATGGAATTAAACTAAACAGCAATTATCGCTCCTTTACCTCAATGATTGTATATGAACTCTATGTGTAGTTTGGCGGAATCAAATCAGAGACGCACACTGCAGCATGAAATATATTTGCTTCGTTTTAACTCACTGATCAATTTTCTCACAGTGAGTGAGCCCCATTTCAATGGGCCTTCCTCTTTCTCCCCCTCGCTCCCTTACTGCATGGGGAGGGCACTGGATCACACAATCGCATGGCCCCTTCATTTCCCTAAGCCTTATCTCCTAATAAGTCGTCCTTGCTCTAATGGTTGGCATTTGACATGGGGATTACTTTCAGTCACTTTTTTTCTCATAGTGCCCCTGACTACAGCCTCCACCACACAATCCATATCATTTGCATTAACGGCGAAGGTGCATTTCTGGGGTAAACAGCCCTCTTCCATCTCCTGCCTCAGCTGAGCGCACACACCTGCCTCTTTGCTTTGCTAATGCCAATTGGTTTCTGCCCTTTAATTTGATGGGCTCAGATTCAAGCTTGCGAAAGGATCTCAAAGGCACATGCATATGCAAAGAGCCTATTCCATATAGCTAGTGTGCTGATGGAGTTCAAGCCTATTCCGTATAACTAGTGTGCTGATGGTGTTCAAGCAGCTGTAAACTGACTTGAAAGTCGCCGAAAAAAATCACAAGGGTGCGTAAGTGAGATTAGTTTGGGTTAGAAAGACGGTACTGATTCACAGGATCTTGGTGAATGCAACATTCCTTTATGAGTTCTTCACTTCATTCCCGTGAGGCTGATTCACAGCTCAGACTGTGAGCATAAAAGATACGCTAATTTATTTACTCAATCATTGCAGTTTTTAATTTTGGCCTGTGTTATTTTCATCTTATAAAAGTCATAAATGTCATTATAGTTTTCATATTCACTGATCTTCTTTCCCCTCCCCTCTCTCTCTCTCTCTCTCTGTCTCTGATGCAGTGGATGTGACAGGCACTGGAGAAGGAGAACAGGCCATTCTCAATTGAGACTACATTGATCACGGTGCAACAAGGTTACAACTCTGCCTGGATCCAGAGAGAAAGTGATGTAAGAATGGATGAGGATGTCCTGACTCACCTGGTTGATGTTTTGTGAGACATGCCCATTTTAAAATCCCCCCTTTGCTTTTCATATACATTTGGTATACATTTGAAATAATTATTCAATGTAGAGACATGTACAGTGTACATTTAGTACTAAATAAATAAACGTATGTCTACTTATGTGTACTTAGTGTACTTATATAAATGTATATTATTATTTTTCCTCTTAACACAATAAAGGATAGCTTTCAGCAAGGCTGAAACATCTGCCAACATCTGTCCTAAACACTTCACAGAACACAGAAAACAACCCAAGCTGGAGTAATAATGACACACAGTGGTTACCGCTTTTGTTAAAATATCTGCACATTATAGTTGGCTCTCTGACTCTTCATTTCACCCTGATAAAAGCTGTTTATGTGTTTATGCACCCCTTATTCATAAGCTCCTCTAGCTACACATGCGCTTCATTTGGTTCAGACACTTTGGTTCAGAAGTGAGCCATTGAGCCATTCAGACCTCACAAAATTCTGTCATGCCCTGAAATACACTACCAAACAAAACAGAAAACCTCAACTATCCACAAACACAGTTTGCACAAAGGAATAATGGAGGATATTATCTTTATGATCTATTTTGAGAACTTAAGTAGAAAATTGCACCTTCAAGATTGGATGTGATTTTATTCCCTGCCTTTTTGGGAAACAGTTTCATTCAACAATTAATATAGCTTTGTTTTGAACATGCAAGTTTAGTGAATTTCCCAGCTGCCTTAACAACAGTATTTAATTCAGCAAATCACATTATCTGACGATTCAGTTTGGGGTCATAGCCACACACGGAATGGTTATTCAAAGTTTTCCCAGACTAGAGCCTGGGGAAACACATCTTAAAAACATTTGGAAATGTGGGAATAGAATGTATTCCAAATCGTGAGACTGCCTTGAGTTGGGGTGCTTCAGAACAGATCCAGAACAATATCATTTGACTTTCCTGACACAAAGGTTTTTGAGGAGGACAGTTTGAAGTTCTTGTGTCTTCTCATACAATGCTCATAGGTCATCTTTTATCATTTATTTTCCATTTATTACATCCAGGCAGATGTGCATATTGATCAGCCATGTGAAGGGAGCATTATGTTCTTGCTCCTCAATGGCGTAGCCTCATACAGAATAGGCACATGCAAAATCTATAGGAAGTGACCCCAGCTGTAGCTGAGGTATGTATCAGATTAAAGCCTTTGTAGTCCTGGTAATTGCATGCACATTTAAAGGGCCAAGGTCCTTGAGGGCAAAGTACCTTTGAATGCAACCCTCAGGCGTTCCACATGCATTGTGTTTGCCTATGCCTCCTTGCCTCATTAATTGGTCTCAGGTGCCGATGCTATCCCGCTGGATCCCTGATAAACATGGACACGGGACATGCATGCAGATGAAGCAGTGCTCACTGGTGTTCATTGTCATGCAGAAGGACTGGGGCGGTTGAAGTGTGATTGCTCAGGCAGCATAGCAGAGTGAGCTGTGGAGTAGGCTTATAGAGTAAGTTGTGAAAAGGGTCTTTCTCTCTCTCTCTTTTTCTGTCTTTTTTTCATATCTACATCTCTCTCTCCCTTCCTCCCTCCCTCTGAGCCTAATGTGGTTGAAGTCAGTTATCCACACCAAATTACCCGGACAACATGAAGATTTTTATTATTTTTAATCCTGTGATGTCATTTGTAAGCCCTGCATGTTGGACAATATTGGTAAATGGGTGAGTGAGGGTAACATCAAAATGAGTTTGTAGCCAGTATTTTCTCAGGACACAAATTAACCAATCATCTGCTAATAAACAGACTGCTACGGAGCCTTTTAGATTTTGTGGTGAATTTTACTGTCATTTTATAGCAAAACACCAGCATATGAAGTTCCTTCCTCCATCCGCTCATGGTGGACTCCCTTGCTGATCTCAACAAAGGAGACTGTGGAAGGATGAGGCTTGCCTCTCTGCACGCATCCTTTTGACACGGGTCCCACTGGCCGTGTACAGGGCAATTGCTTCTCGGGCTTCTGACCACAACACCTGGTTTCAATTGGAGGAGTTGTAATAAAGTCCAGCTGCTCAGTAATGCTGGTTAGTCTCAGCAACAACTTTTGCCTGTGCAGTGCAGCTTTTTAACAGAATCATTTGCCATTTGATCCTTTTATTATAAAAACATTGTTATCTTTTGACAATTAATAACGCTAACAAGAGCAATCTAAGTTTATTGCTGGTCTATGTACACTGTCACTAGATTAAATGTAAAAGAATTAATACCGGTATGTAAAAATCCAATTTGGCTAATTCTGATTAAAGACATTGTTGGAGTACCATTGCAAACGACATTTACTGGAACAGTTATTCTACTCTGACATCTTGTCCAGCTCTGCTCTCTATAAGGGGTCATTTATTTGATCACAATCAGACTCTCTGACCAATTACATCAAGGCAGAAAAAAGTGATCCTGCCATTGCTGGCAGCACTCACATGTATTGGATTCCACAGGTAAATACATATGTGGGGTTGCTTGTCCACTTAATCCAAAACATGTGATGGCAGCTTTTAGCTACCAGCTCAGGGACTAAAATAGTCTGGTAATAAAACCATACCCTCATTCTACACTTTCGTTTCGTACAGAGGGTCTGAGCATTCGGTAGTGAGATTCGATTGCTTGCTTGAGGTGTTTAAGTTTAAAAAGACTGGACCAGCCCCTGACTGATAGCTTGCCTTGACTGATAGCATTTTAGCTCGGCATTCACAACACCTCCCCCGTTCACTGACTGGACAGGTCAAAATGCCTCCTGAGAGAACAAGCTCAGTGGGATCAAATCCAGACTTGCACTGTAAGAAGATGATAATCAAGCGGAAGTGCTGGGAAGGCCCTGCCAGTCAATGATTAAAACAACCAGACAGAAGTTTTAACTGTGTTAGATACAATATATATATATATATATATATATATATATATATATATATATATATATATATATTTTATATTATATATGGGCAAATATGGGCACTGGACTGTTGTAGAGACAAACATATTGTCTTCATTGGGAATGACGTAAGTGCTTCTAGTGTGTGCACTTACACTGATGTCCAGTTCAGGGACCACACATAAACATAGCCCAGAGATCAACACAAGAGCCATCGCAAGGTCTGGTAGATCACAGTTTACTTTTGTCATCGACTAATTTTACACTGTAATATGCATAGCAATTGATATAAGGACAGTCTATAAACATCTAATAAGCTGTTTATATAAGTTGTTTACTTATCTAGCCTTCAAGGCTCTGGCTAACTGGGTCATATTAGTCCATAGGAAGACAATGATAGTTGAAGGATTCCAGCCCAGTCAGACAGAATGCAAGAGGTATTTAACATGTGTGTAATACATTCAAGGTATGTCTTAAGCTGTACAAGTGATTACACATGCATACTTACAGTGGAAAATCCAATAAAAAAAACACTTAGAAAATTAAATAACCCACACCATCAAACCTACAAAATGAACCCATCTGTGAATGATAAATTGCAATTTCTCTGTGGGTTATGCTGTGAGTAATCTGGTTTGTTATTGCTGTGACTGCAAATGAGAAGCAGAAGTATAAGAGAATAAGAAACTTGACACTAGAGGTCACACAGATGCCCAATGATAAATGATGCAGTCTGATACAATGGAGTATCTGGACTGTTTAGTTGTGCAATGACCACACTGTATGTTTGCAAATGCTGTGTCTGTGGATTTCAAAGGTATAATCAGTGAACAATAAACATCTTCTCATTATTAGAACATACATAATGCCTAATACCCAACTGTTGTTAATTCTTAATAACCAACTGTTCATTCTAACAAATCTCTTGTATAATTTATACATATTCTCACCAATAGGTGCTAATTCTTCTGAAGTGAAGACTGTATAACACTTCTTTTTTTCAGAACTTTTCCAGTAATTGTTGTTTCACCAAACAGGCCTGGACTATTTCTCACACAGGACTAACAAAAAAACATTAGATCCACACAGATTTTCTCATTTTTATTCCTAAAGCACTCGGCAACATCGAACAACAGAGCTCTGGGTGGATTGACTCCAGACTATTGCTTTAATGACAGATTCTAAACAAAGTTCAGTAAGAGCCAGTAGTTGATTGACAGTCATTACTCAGCCCACTCCCACTCCCACATCCCCTCTTTCCTTGTTCCTCCCATGTCATCAGTATCTTTAATTTTACATCACCCGTCATCACTTACATCCCATAGCCAGCAAAAATAACCTTTTTACGTTATTATCATGTTGCTGTAGTGATTGGCTATATGGTGAGGCTTAACTTCCCTACCATCTAAAGTGAAGAATGAGTTTGAGAACCACTGGGCTTTCTACAGTACTGAAATGACAGATGGCTTCAGTGGACCGACAGCTTGTGGAAGACAAAATGCCAAAGGACCAAAACAATATTGTGTGTAGGACTGGTTCAGATGTTGTACCAACATAACAAAAGTTACAGAAGAACAAAGTATTACATTATTCATCAGAGAAAGGAAAGAGTTTACGCATGGGAGTAAGGAGGGGAGTAGATGCCATGACTTTGATTCAAGTTCAACCACCAACGGGGGAACATAAACAATCTCTGATTGTAAACAGGATGTTCAGTCAGTGGGGTGAAGCAAGAACCTGAGGGAGATGTCATGCACATGGTTCATAATTTTAATTTCAGTATGATGAAGTCTGGCAGATACTTACAGATGCAAAGCAACTGACTGGAGCCCCAGAAGTGAGTTTTAAATTTAATTAAAGTATTTTTTTCTGCACCAGGGCTCTTGATGTATATTTGTTCTCCCAGAGGTCTTGGAGTTAAATACAACACATATGTGTCCTGAAAATGATATGACTTGACTATGACTTTTTTGTTGAAACAATTGTAAAGACTTCCCTACATGGAAATATGACCTTTTTCAGGCGATAGGCCGTATATGGCTTAAATATATAACTTCCCCAAATATTTGTGAATCATGTTTATGGCTAAATGTATGACTACTATTTACATTACAGAGTGACCCTGTCAGGATTTGAAATTTGAACTGAATAGATTATAGTCTAACTTTAAATAGTATTGTACTTTCCTGGAAGTGGACCTAAAAGGGTGAAATGGACTTGAAGGGCCTAATGACGAAATAGTTATTTGGGAGGCTAATGGGCTCCCGTAAATTTCAGTAAGACAATCTCGTATCCGTTCCCTTCCTTTATCGTAAATGACAAAAATATGCATTTGGTGTGTGTGTGTGTGTGTGTGAGAGAGAGAGAGAAAGAGAGAGAGAATTATGGGTGCTACCATAAGATATATTTGTTTGTAGCTATGTTGCAGTGTGTTTGAAGACATTACTGTCTGTGTTTATAGGCCCACCCATGGACGAGATGAAATAATATCTCTGAATTAGATAGTATAATCAACAATGACAGGCAACATAACTCAGTGAAGTCACTGTTGCTTTGATGGAGTTATTATGACAATGTATGTCAAGTCTTTTACACATAAATTACACAAGATTATGAAAATTATGTGAAATTATCTCATGTTTGCGTAGTTCAACCAAAGATTCTAGAGCAGAGTGTAGCACGTAAGTCAAAACAGCAAGACGATGAGCGAATGTGAAATGACAAGAGACACATAATTGAGATCTGGTTCTGCATAATTACTGCCTCTCCTAACTCTGCCTGTGCTCCACAAACTTCAACCAGTATATCAAGTCTCTCAATCCCTGTATGTGGCAGGTGAAACAGCAATCAACAATGTGTCACAGTCCCCCGTGTTCCTGATCACACACAATTAATCTAGTGTCCTTGACCTAGAAAAAAAATCCCCCTCCCATCTAATGGTCAACTCTGGGGAATGATCCATCATGTTTGAAAGCCTTTTGGTATTGAATCATTTCGTCCATCCTGTACTTGACTCTGACTATTTTCTTTTACAAGCCAAGCAATACCACAGGCGACTCAAAAGGTCAAACCCCATCAGCAGACAGGCCTTTCTCTTCAATGCCTCTTGATACTGAGGGTTTGGGGCCAGGCAATGTGAAATGAAATGGGAATCCGCTGTATCGGAGCGATGAGCCCAGGTTAGGAGAATTCACCCTGTTTAAGGGCTCGTTCAGTGGAAAGGCTCTAGTTTCTCCTAGAGGGGATGGGAGCAGCATTGCTCCCCTGACAAAAAGCCCTTTGGGGTAAGGGTCTCATGATACGGCAGTCATAGGTCATGACCTCAACGCATTTGATGATATTTGTGTGGTCTGGTATAACCAGACCCAAATTCACTTCTAGGCTTACATTATATTGTGGACATTGAACTGGATCACTACAAATGGGGTACTGCAAATAATATTGTAGCTCAATATTGTGCTACTCTAGTAATATTGTAGTCTTTATTGTAGTCTACTGTTCCCCTGCTGTTCTTCTACTACTATATTGTTAAATTGGATTCACCCACTATATTAAAAAATATACAATCCAATAAGGATGGTAGAGTTTGCACAGAAGGAGCCAAAGAACCTCACTTTAAAAAACAGCTGTCCCAAAATCTCTCACTTAATTCATTTTCAACCAGTTGTCCAAACTAAGGCTAAAGCTGAGGAGGAGTTCGGTTCTTCATTTTCTCTACAGACCATTTCAAGAGAGCAAAGCATGTGGAGCCCTTTAATAACAGAACTTTTGCTTAAATGTGCTTGAGTTCTCCTTTAAGCAAATCTGATGTTGTTACACCTAAAGCTTGGCACCTCACAGTTGCATGACTTAAAGCAAAAGGGCAACTTAAATGGGTTAAAGAGATACAATGCAACTATTTAACCTTAATTTAGCAGGATTAAGAATCATTGTGGTGGTTTCTATAATACTTTATGAGTCGATTGGTGGCTGTTTTGACTCCCACTAGTGCATCTGGGTGGAGATATGGAAAATGCAATGTTTGGCCGGTGGGCCGCGGCCAAGTCTCTGTGGAGTCTCATGAAGTTGTTGTACGGCACTACACACAAACACACACCCGCTAGCTATAAACACAATGTAGCAACATGGGAGCTCAGGACAAAACAGCGCAGGAATGGACGATCCTGCATAGGGAGGCTATAAAGCAAAAGCATAATTTGAATGGGTTAACTACTCAACTTACTCATGTGCTCCAGGTCTACCGTTGGGCTCAGTCATCAGAAGCGGTCAGTTGTTCTGATGATTCTATCATCCTTTTCTATGAACTCAAACCATGTTTCATTATTGTATTTTTTCAGAATGCATATTCTGAATATTTGAACACAGTCTACCTGCAGGTAAAATAACAGCACAGAGAGACCACACTCTTTGTGAAACCACATGCACGCTCTGGGCATAATGGCAGTGTTAAGCTTCGGAAAATTCTCTGTAGTCCTCAAACACACCTTTGCTCATATAAGGTATCATGTGGCACATTTAACTCGTTAAAAGTCTTGTGGGGAATAGGTAACAGTAAATTGCTGAGACTAAATGGACATAATTATTTTCCATGTTGAGGTGGTTTGGTTTGAGGAAAGAAATCAATGACCGACTTTCTAAGTTAACATGAAATGCTGATTTGTCCTTTTTTGGGATAATTCAGCCATTCTCTTCTTGCAACAGAGTTCCCCCGGAGGAGCCGAACCCCATCATAATCATGGGCCCTGACCACAAGGATGAAATCCTGATTACATGGGTGTAATTGAAACCAGCTCTGCGGAGAGGCATGAAAGAAAATCTCCCAAGTTTGCATTTTGTCCAGTCATGTTTCATACCAACAAGTTAAGGTACATTAAAGGTCTCCAACAGCATTACGGTATAAATTGTGCTTTAAAAACCAGCCTGAACAAGGTAAGGTAAAGAAAGTACCATAGGCATGACATCACATATTATGATATATAGTTCTGAGTTTGTTGCTCTCTGAACCATATGGGTTGATGAACTCTTTACATCAAAAGGCTCTTTTATATAAAATTAACAAAATTTAAAAAACACTTGTTGATCATTGATGCTGATTTGTACAACATGCACAATTTTGCAAAGCACTCTAGTGTTAAAAAGTGGTTTCTTTTCATATCACATCAGTCATCGTACAGTATTAGAATTAACATACATCATAATTAACATCAATCATTAGAATTAACATACATCATAATTAACATCAATGCAAATCAAATCAGGACCTGCAAGACTGCTACTCTGGATGTCCTTTTAGAAGTTCATATTGTATAGTTTTTGGCATTATCTCTTTGTCTTACACATTCACTGTTTCTGCTAGATGATGTTGAAAAAATCACCTATTGAGGTTTGTTAGTTATTGCCTCCCTGCCTTTAATGTGATGTAAAGTCAAGAGTCTATTCACCCTGCCAGTGGTGAATATGATTTAATGTGAACCAAAATTAATCTGATTTTCACACATACTGATCTGCTCTGAAGCTCAGTCTGGCTACTTTCCTCTCATCTCCAACTTCCCTGAGGCAGAATCAACAGACATACATGTAGATCAAAGTGCCTCTGCAGGCATTGGACAGAGCTACAACCTATTCCCCCAAAGTTTCATAACCCGGTATTTCAGTGTCCCAGGAATTGTTATCAGAAATTCAGCTCATTTTTGGTCTCTCAGTAGGTGGCATTGCACCACACAGGTTGGTTGATGCAGGTCATTTCATGAGCTCAGGTGTTGCGGTTCCTGAGTTACTCTGCAAGAACTGTCTCTGAGCGTGTACCACTCCATGGGCGAAGCCTTTACTACATGTTAAAACTCAAGTGGATCTACTTGCCCAGCAAGTTTCACATGGCCCGGTGTTTCAGTGTCCCGGGGACCGATGACCAAAAATGTCAAGCAACACCTATATTACCACTTTGTTAGCTTCACTAGAGGCGGTCATAATGATTAGCAAGGCTACTGTTTGAATGGAGACCCTGGAGTATACATAGTTACAGGACATGCAAGATGTTTTCATAGTCCTCTGGATTCTATACATTTAGCAGACACTTTTATCCAAAGTGACTTACATTTTTGTCAACTATCAATGAATCAGGTCCTGTCTCCCTTAGGGCAACTTAGGGCTAAGTGCCTTGCTCAAATGCACAACGGTGGCAGGCAGGATTCTAACCCACAATTTTCCAGACTACTTGCATGCTAACCAGGTTCCTTAACCACTATGCCACCACCGCCCTGAACACTGAACACTGCTGGCATTGATGTAACATTGATGTAACACTGATGCTCTGTCAGATGAGGCAATGTCGCTATGAGTAGAGGGCCTAAAAAAAGACCAGGTCCTGACCCCACTTTAGAGAAGGCCTACTGGGGTCAATGTATTCCCATCCACTATCTGTCACTATACTGGCTGCCACTGCTGAGCATGGGAATGGCTTTTAATGTTGGCATGGAGGTGACCAGTGCCATAATAAAATCTAGTGATGCATGTTAGAAGAGACTCATTATAAATTGAGAGTTTGAGGTTCATGAGGAAGAATGAATTAACATGGACTTAAAAATATATGTTGGATTAAAGCAAGGCATTGCGTCATGTGACTTTGAAAGCAGTTGCTACATAAATGAAAGTTTATTGAGTTCTTGAAGCTGATAGGTGCAATAACTATGAAGAAAAGCTCTTCTGTCTTCATTCAGCATCAGCAGATGGTGGTTTTTGGTGCTTTATCTATCATGTAATGTTCTCCTCAAAATCCACCACAAATCCAGCCCAAGAATTGACTATGTTTCAAGCAAACATTTTTGAGAACATTTAATGAACTGTGTCTGTGAAGAATTCATCTTTGGTGTTTCATGAGTTCTAAAAATGCTGCAAATCCACAGGTGTTTGTCCAAGCTCTTCTTATGCCCATATGCTGGGCCATGGTTGTCTCTGTGTTAATGAAACACAGGTGAAACTGATGGGCTTAAGGGCCCTCCCACTCCCATACTGTACGTAATCTACTGATGAAGGGACTAGAGCTGAGTACTATATTGGAGTAATCAAACATTCAGCTCTGTCCCAAAAATAACAATAGTTTTTTTTCTCATTGGGACGACCAACATTTTATGGACAACCGGTATTTTAAAAAGATGGTTGTTTGACTGTGTATCACGTAATTGGAAAAGGCCTCCAGTTTTCCAGAACACGTGAAGCTCTGCTAGGATCACTTAGGATCACTTGAAAATGATTTGAGTCTGCATAGAAGGCGAGGCCTCTAGCTCCAGCCTCCACTGAGCATAAGGCAGGAGCACATGTGGGAAACCTTCGACACAGGGAACAGCAGGATCAGTTCATTCTCTCAAAAATAATACAAGGAGCCACTGGTTCTTCTCTGTATCTCCCAACAGGTCCCTCCCAAAGCATTTTGGGAAGCAAGAAATATTTTGATTGGAAAATTGAATTTGCAGCATGGCTTGTAGGAGAAGGAGAGGAGTATACAGGAGGTTTGGGTTGGCAGTGCTGAGCTTTGCTTTCATATGGTTTGAATTTGGCCTTGCATTTTTTTTGGTCCCTTCTCTTTTGCTTATCTGCTTATTTTTTCATATTCTCTGAGTTCACATGATTTTTAATATATTTTTGATAGTTGTATTGCCCACTGATATATTGAATTGTGCTGGATTACTATTGGAATGAGATGATACAGGGATTGTAATCAGATGGGGGGCAACTTAGATAAAGCAGATGAATGGATCGTGGCAGCTTTTAGGTTTTGATATTGTGCTTCCAACTTGTGCACAATATTGTTTTTGTGTGTGTGTGTGTCTGTCTTTGTGATTTTTTCTTTGATCTTTGTGGTTACACATAGTTAAATTCTCCAAAACAGGAGTTTGTGAGATCTGAGTTTTGATTGATTGGTTTTGTGGATTTTTTTTTATCCAGAAATTGTTTTATAATAACCAAAGTAACAAATTGCATGACACATAAATAACGTATGAAATAAAGTAAAGAACCTATAAAGTAGTAATAAAATACCTATGATAATTCTTCTTATTTGGTGGTTGAAGAAGTCTGTCCCTGAAGGACCTGCCCTTCATACGGGTGGGTGAAGAAGTCTGTCCCTGAAGAAACTGTCTTGTACTGTCAGAGTATAATATGTGGGGCTGGCCATGTTAACCATGAAAGATGATGAGCTTAAGCCCCATCACTGTCCTTCCTCCCTGGACAGAGCAGCCTTTCTTAATCTGCTAAAACAAGCTTCATATGTGCAAATGAGTTGGATGGAAAGTTATTCTTTGTCTTTTGCTTGCTGCTTGCTTGAATGAATTTGTCAGACTTGGCATTCTGAGTCATCAGTCTAACCACTTCATTATGCAACTTTGTTTAATTGGACTCATCAATTAACTTATAGTGGCAGCTTCCTTATATTAACAATTTAAAACTATCGTTCATCCCAGCGGTTTTAGACTCACTGCATTAGTGCAGATTTAATTTGCTCCTTTTTATTGTGTCTTGAATGATAGTTATGTGCTCCATAATACGTATTGTTATTTACATTAAGATCATAATGCCATATAATGTCTGAATTATGGCTTTCTGTGTGCTGTGAATTTACAGGCTTTTAAAATAGTCCCAATGAAAACGTCTGCGTAAGACTTCAGAGCAGTTTTCAGTGGTTTTAATGTTCTGCTATATATAGAATTCATCTTTGGTGTTTCAAGAGTTCTAAAAATGCTGCAAATCCACAGGTGTTTGTCCAAGCTCTTCTTATGCCCATATGCTGGGCCATGGTAGTCTCTGTGTTAATGGAACACAGGTGAAACTGATGGGCTTAAGGGCCCTGCCACTCCCATACTGTACGTAATCTACTGATGAAGGGACTAGAGCTGAGTACTATATTGGAGTTATGAAACATTCAGCTCTGTCCCAAAAATAACAATCGATTTTTTTCTCATTGGAACAACCAACATTAATAGACATGAATAGATTTATTCTGTAGCTACATCAGAATAATAATCCAGTCTGTCCACTACACAAAACAGTGTGACACTAGCTCTCTACATTTCTTATTAGATTTGCTGTTGAAAGGAAGTGTGGATTTATACTGTAAAATATTTCTCAAACTTTTGTCAGTTTTTGAAGATATATCTACAAATGCTTTTAGAGATTTTAAACGCTAATCCACAGTAAGAGCCATTTCCCCTTTTGTCTGCAAAATGTCTCCAGTGTTAGCAAACAAAATTGAAATGTATTCACCCAGTGGAAAATGCAGGAAGTAGAAGGTTCTTTGCCCACTGGGTAAACTATTTTGTTCTCCCTCAATCAACTCACAGAAATGCTGGAATCAATCAAATGAAATATTTTAAGAGGAAACAAGGTCTTGGAAGTTACTGAAACCAATCAGGCTTTATTCTCTCTTTCTTTCTCTTTCTCTCTGTCCCTCTCTCCTTTCTGTCTTTTCCATTCTTCTCTATCTTTATTCATGTCTTGTTTTCACTTTCTTCCCATCTTTCTTTCACCCTTTCTTTCCCTCTCATTCCCCTTCTGTGGCTTGACTATTTTCCCCTCACATGACGAACCTGCTTTTCATACCTCCTCACACTCTCCTCCCTTTTTCTGTCTCTTTAACATGTCAGTCAGGCTATCGGTGTGACACACATCGCTCCTGAAAACCCACCTCTCCTTTGTCATGCTGTCAGTCTCAATGCTCGACCTTGCTGAGATTCTGACAGCCCATTCCTCTGTCTGAGAGACTATGTGGAGGCTGAAGGATCTGGAGTTGTCATGTCATCTTAAACACAGCACTTGGCAACCATGCTCAATTTATAACCCATTTAGCTGAAAATTAAATAGAGTGATGGCATGAAAGCATATTAATGTTATCAACTAGCATAGGAGCAACCAATCATGCTTGGTACGACTCCACTTGCAAACGTGCATTTGTGTGCAGAGTGTGTGGGGTTTGGGGTGGTGGGGGTTTATATATATATATATATATATATATATATATATATATATATATATATATAAAACAAAACAATTGTTTTGTTTTGTTTTTTTATTAAAATATATCGTTATTGTGAAATTCGACTCCCCAGCAAACTTCAGTCAAGTTTTTGACAGCATAAATAATGCACTGGCTTAATTTGAAAATAAATAAACTGGAGTAATGGATAATTAAGTAGGGTAGGTTTGCATTCAATTAACCAGCATTCTTTGCCCAATGTTTTATTCAGAAAACAAACAATCTGAAAATAAACAGGGACAGCACTGCTGATTAGTTCTCATGGCAAGACATCAAAGCCTGATCCTGAATTGTACACGCAACTCTCTGTACAGTACTTCTGGCCTCCAACCAGCGGTTTGGTCCATGTACTTTTTCACCCATTCACTATTCGATATTTGGATCAAATTTCAGAAAAGGTACCAGTTTGATTATTCCTATTCCTATTTTCTATTTTTATTTGCTATATTTATCTGCTGTTTTTTTTTTGTCATCCTGATTCGACCTTACAAACCTCCACAGGCAGCTGAGCCAAAAGATGACAGGCAAGCTGAGCTGTCTGTCCAGCTAGACCAGGTGACGAAGCAAATGTAACTAGGTATATGATAACACCTGTACCAGCTCATCCCATTAATGGCACAGTTGATAGTACTACTGTCACTATGCACTGTAAATTTGGTTAGACAAGTCTGTGTCCTAAGATGGATGATGTTCACAGGACATGTAAACTATGTCTAATGAGCTGTTTAAATGTCTGCGTGTGTGTGACCGGCCATGCTGTGTTCAAGCAACGGTGCAGTAAACAGGTCAAAGGACACAGTTTTCTAAGGGTCCCTACTCACAAGCTACCGGTCGACCCACATGGGCAGAATTTGTGCTTTAGTTATTTGTGCTCTTGTGCAGTGTTCACTGAGCAGAAACTGTTGCTTGATTGGTTCAATGTTTCATTTTTGAGGGTGAGGGCAAAAATGATCTGGCCTGGGCCAAAAAAGACAAGTGCCAACCCTGTTTTAGTGCAGAACGCTGCTGTCAGGTTACAGGCACATGTTGCAGTCCTTGGTTCTTGGGCAGTGATGCGCCTACCCTGCTGTTCATCTCAGAGTACAACTTCTTTTATGATTCTAAAGAGCAAGGTAAGCATCTTACTGTGTATAGCCATATGGTCTAAGTGATGCACAGGGGTTTGCCCCAGTTGGGCTCCTCAAAGCCCCTGATGTCTCAACATCCCAACGTCTCTGCTTAGGTCCAAAAAGCAGGAAATTGCATGTTTTTTATTCAGTTGTTTTTACTACTTGTGTTAATATTTTCCATTTCATCCATTACATAGGTGAAATACAAGGTCATTTTCAAGTGGCAACCGAATATTGTAAAAGCTGCAAACCACTTTTCCCTTTCCCATTCCTATTCCCATTTCCCATTTCACTTCCGAAATGGAATAATGAATGAACAAAAATGTACACAGCCTCAGTGTAGGTGTTGAAACTAAAATTTTAATTTAAATGTTAATAAACAGTCTGTTTTTCAATCTGTCTTTTTACAAGGTAAAGACAAAACATCTTCAATATATCCACGTCAAAAGTTTACAGACAGCACTGGCCTACATTTGATATGTTATTGTCATTTAACCAAATGATACCAAGGCAGTGTCTCCAAACATTACACAAAAATACTGGCAAACTTGACATTCACTTTTGAATCACAGCATCATGCCAATAAATCCAAGCATTCATCTTCAACATCATATTTCTCTATCAGTACCGCTGAAGAGAATGAGAAACTGTAATGTGAAAATCAATAAATACCTCTATGTCATCAAGTGTGATATAGTGAGAGCTGATTTATATTGTAGATGAGATGCATCAATGCAACTCCACAGCACATCTCGTTGGTCTCATCGGTAGTGTTGGATGTCATCTGGTGTTGTAGGAGGACCACCTAAGCCTTTACATGGGTACTGTGTGGTTGACACCTACCAACTGGTGGTGTGTTGTATACACAAGGCTCTAAACAAAATTTAATGATTCACTTCAGATGGGACACCACTGGCAGCAGACAGCAGGGGTGCAAGACAATTGAAAGGGATGTGTGGAGAAATCGATGGAAACTTCCAGATGAACATCGATTGTGACGCAGTCAGAAGAGTGATTTGTCACACCACCCGGACTCGGAGGATTCTCCCTCTCCCCTCTGTTCAGTTTCAAACAGCTGATCTCTAGATCAAATGAGAACAGACGTGAAACAGCGTCTCAGTCCATACATTCTGAAAATGAGAACGGTCGTGAAACAGCGTCTCAGTCCATACATTCTGAAAATGAGAACGGTCGTGAAACAGCGTCTCAGTCCATACATTCTGATCATAACGCACCAAATTACTGAGGAATAGATAAAAGTCTCAAATTACTGTACTTTCAGTGATTCTGTCCAAAGCTACTGCTCATCCAGCTTGACAGAAAAAGCCTGTCTTTGTACATACAGAATTCCCTGCAACTCTAATCATTTAAGACAAAGTATTTTTGTCGCAGTTATTCTTTCCCTTTGAGCAGACGAATGATGTTTTTATATGTGCTTTTCATGTAGCAGACATGGGAGACTGTCTGCATTCCGTTCAAGTATTTTTTTGTTTATTTGCTGCTGACAGAAATAAAAAAAAAAAAAAAAAACAGACTTTGTAGATGCTGTATTCTCCAATGCCCATGCCCAAGTTTCGATTAGGCCTCATTCACACAGCAATCAGTGCGTGATCAATGCGTAACAGTTACTGTGTGTTTGCAGTGAGTGCCAGAAATGGTCTCTTGTGCGAAGCAGCTGCCACAAGCTCTGGTATATGGAGTATATGAAAATATGCATCCAAGCGCACGTGGCGCATATAAATTAGAGCTCTCTTCTATTTGCTATCAGGCCTTGAGGGCAAGGCGGTGTGCTACCCAGTGCAAGCAGCCTGGTTGCAGTCTTAGCCTCAGTGAGCGGCAGGGCTCAACATTCAGCACAGCCCTTGTGCTTTTTCAGGATGTTGCAGTGGATAGGCTACTCATTGCATCCCCTAAAGTTAATTATTAGTGTGAGAATCAGTCTATCGATTGGGAGTTATGCTTCTCACTTTACAATGTGTTTTACCAGAACTGATTCTGATCAACTTGGCGCTGGGGCCTGTCGGTGGTGCAATTTACAAGTAATTCCTGGCGGAACAAGTAACGTGAAAATGTACAAAAATAGTAGGCCATAGATAAAACTTAAGTGCACATCTGCGGCAGAGTTGTCTCACTGCATTAAAGTTTAGGGTATTCACATAACTTGTCCTATGTGTTACCAGTCTACAACAACATTTCCAATTAAGGCTGTGTTCAACGCTAAGCCCCACCCCACATTAAGGTTGTAGCCGGGGGCTTCTTACACAGTCAATATGTTTACATACACTAAGAGAAAATCTAATTATTGCCTTAGTCCAGCTAAAATCAAACTTTTCAAATGCATGTGTAAACCTTAGTCCAGCTGAAATCGAACTGAACCTCACAACTCTGATAATTTCACACCCAAATAATTTGTTTGAAAGTTGAATTTCTCTTTCATGTATACCGCACAGGGCAGGAATCGAGATAAGGTCGGGCCGTCACTCCCCCTTCGGAAGTGGCAGAGACATGGAGGTTAAGAAGGTAACAACAACACTGCTGGCTTTGTGCAGCATGTACAGAAATGTACCTACGGTGCTGCAGCACTGGCCATCCCTTCCCTCATATTTCTATGTTGTGTACCTTGCTATTTAACTGACTTACTGCAGTAGCTAGGCTAACCTGTGCCAATATACTGATTGTGTTATATATGCCTAAGTTACAGAAGTTTATCATTTTTAACATTGAGATATCTATCTGATGGGGTTGACTAAACAAATATTAGTTAGCCACAACCTAAAGCCATAGCATATGCATGCAAATACAGTCTGGGAAAGCATAAGGAGGTGGGTGTTTAGATTGTTGTTGTTTTTTTTATCAATCTGCTTTCATTAACTGCAACAATTTGGAAAATCCGCAGTGTCCAGGTCCACCGCATTTTGACCTTGGTTGGAAAAGTAAAACTGTGTAGGTCTTTCTAAGGAACTCTATACGAGGCCAACTGAATATATCACCCCTTGTTGAATGAATGGAATCAAAGGCTGAGGGCTTCTCCCACACAGTGACATACATAGAGATGATGAAGACAAGCCTCTCAGTAATTGGAGGAGCTGCATATATGCGCCTCAGGATACTGTATCAAGTAGCCATGTTAATTGTGTACAATTCAAGAGTCGGTGTACAACAGTGTACAACTGAAGAGCCAGTACCCTACGGTGGCAAATGTCAAGCAGTTTGTTCTGTCTTGGTAGACAGTTCTGTTCTGACAGTAGCACAGCTGTACTGCGTGATGATAAAATGGCTTGAAGATTGAATACATACAAATACTACAGAAGAGTCAAATAAGGGGATGTATATATATTTTATGTAGTTAGGAGTTTATATTGGAGGAAGAGTAGTTAATGGCTAGAATAAGATCATGCAGAGAGAGGTATTAGTAAGAAACTTGTAAAGACTAACAAATAGCTAGTATGTTAAAAATTTGCATGGTAATGAGCTGCTAATTAATGGTGATTATATATATGGCAACACTTTAGATTAGGATAGATAGATAGATAGATAGATAGATAGATAGATAGATAGATAGATAGATAGATAGATAGATAGATAGATAGAAAGTTAGATTGATAGACAGCTAAAGTGTTTTAATCAGTGATTGTTGCTCATAACCACACTTATAGTTGTTCTTATGCTGCCACATGTAGCAAGATACTTAAAACACCTATAGCCTCATTTAAAATACTCATAGCCTAGTTTAAAATACTATAGCCTCATTTAAAATACATATAGCCTTGTTTAAAATACATATAGCCTCGTTTAAAAGGCAGTGGAAAGTTGCTTTGCGAAGTTTCCAGCATAATGAGCATTGATTGAGAGCATGAATGTGTTTCATTAGACTCTAGCTCTACACAGCAATGAACAACAGCTCCAGGAGCCCAAACGAGCCTCCAGCACTGGAATGCTAAAGAGCACCAGGAATGTTGCTCTGACAGCTTCAACTCTGACTCAGGATGCAGCAGCACACAGACACAACAGGGAAAAAATGGAAAAACAGCATCTGGCGTGAGCTCCAGCTGTAAACTAATCTGCTGGCAGTAAGCGAATTACATAGTCCTGGGACTAGACCTGCCATTTCATTGTGTACTCAAATCGAAATTAGACCGAATGACGCACACAAACAGAAACAAATAATCTCTAGTGCAAATGAATGCAATACTTGTAAACAATTCAAGGTTGTTAATATCTACCATCTGTGCTATGCAGTGAGTATATTGTCCAGTAGGCCTGCGTGATATAATATTACCATTAAAACATGCCTGCTGTCACGATAAAACATGCTGCACTTTCTCACAGCATCTTTGCTTTCTTAGCCTAGCCTTTCTTATGGCTATCTACCCTAATCTCCGTAGTTACGTTGGGGGTTAAAACGTGCTGGGCAGAATAAGATGGATAGTGCCTAGTTTATTGCACCCAGAGGGGATGATAATGCCAGCAACTTGCAGCGCTGGAGGCAGTTTCCGAAACAGTATATTTGAAAATAGTCACTCATAATCAAAATCCATCTATTCGTCTGTTCTGGTAAGGATCAGCCACCTATACATTATTTATTAAGGTTGATTAGCTCCTAGAGTTCAGAGTCCAACATGAAATGTGATTCAGGTCTCTGTTAGTCTCTCCACTCTTCCTGCTCCCAGGAAGAGCCCTGCCATAGCAGCTATGAGTTGAAAAATGAGTGTTTGAATATTTTGTTTATGTATTTTCTTGCATCTCTTTATTTCTCTCACCTTTCTCTCTGTCACTCTCTTACCCTCCCTCCCTCTTCCTCTTTCTATCCATCCTGTCCTTGCACATCAAGTGATGAGCACAGCCAGCTATCTCAGTTGAAAACGCGCAGACAAACCAAGAAGCTGTGTCAGGCTGCTACTGTCAGCTCCACAGCGTGCTGTCAGCGTGCCCTCAGAAAACCCGATGGAAGCAGCAGTATGGAAATGGATGTCAAGAGCCTCAGTTCTGAATGTCTCACTGTTTGTATGAGGACTGTTTTAAAGAGATGTTAATATTCTCTCTCTCTCTCTCTCTCTCTCTCCTCTCTCTCTCTCTCTCTCTCTCTCTGGTGCTATTCAACTGAACTGAAATACATTCAGGTTTAGCAGTTACTTATCATGTCTCAAGAGCAACATGATATTTGTGGCTGATTTTTTGCATGACAATTAATAAGGCATTTTGCAAAAAACACTGTGGTGTCAAGTTTCACTGAACTGTTATGGAATGACCTATATAAACAGTATGCTTGTATCATTATTGTTCTGTGTGCTGTTGAATAACCTGTTTTCTGTTTGCGATGTAATTCTATGATGAGGCGGTAGGTCAAACACCCTCAGATGCCGAATTAAGTGTAACGCGTTGGAGGCCAGGGAACTCACTGTGTGTTGCAACCAGACAGAAGCTTTGAGTTTCTCCCCACACAGTCACACTAATGGGGATTTCACGGTATGTGTGAGGTTCCTGGCTCAGTTTACATCTCCGACTGAGCTGTTATTTACACTTGGATCACACACCTACCGGAGATCTCCAGTGATTTGTCTTGGTCACCGTGGCATTTTGCACCCTGAAGCTAAGTGGGTGAGTAAGCCGTACACATTCAAGGTTTTAATAACTTTACTATCTATTAAATTTCTAAATAATCCTTCCAAAGTTTCTGAATTTGCCCAATGTTCTGGATATGCCCAGTGCAAGATAATGATTCCCAACAAATAGAAACGCTCTTGCCAAATGCCTATAGCAACAACGAACCAATGTGCAAAGATAACAGCTGAACCAGGAACATGAAATGTGGACTGGAGTATTTTGTATATCGGCCATCAACACACTTTCCAGATTATTTTCAAAGGCTGACATACACTCTTGGTTACACTCTTGATAAAAATAGATGTAAGTACTAGACATATTGTCTGCTGGTCAAAATCAGACCAACAGGGTGGCCAGCACCCCCAAGTGAGGTCACAAGCACCCCAAAGAGAGCAGTCTGACATATGCACGCACTCCACCACATGACAGTGCTCGGTGGATCTGCACAGGGACAAAGACAAAGTAAATATATGATGAAGGTGATGTAAGAAAAATGTTGAGCACCACTCCGCTGTGCTGTGACTGTGCAGGGCACTGCGGAGTAGGTTACATCAGCTCTTCCCTGTGGAGGGAAGCAAGCAGAGGACTGGCAAGGTCCCGTCTGTGGGTCAAAGCTGTCAGTGCATGAGACCGCTGCTTTATTTGCTCAGACAAAGCCCACATATTGCATATTCAGTGCAGCTGCTGCTGTTCTGCAAACTGTAAACAAAGTTTGAATCTGAGAACACACATTTGAAATTATTTATGCTCAGTGCCATTAACTTCAATACTGATCTGAAACAACCCTAAAAAAATGCTCCTGAATAGTATGGCAAATAGAGATTTATTCATTCATAACAAGGAATTCTTTTGTGTTTTTTCATAGGCTTTATAAATAGTTTTTTTTATAATCATTTAAAATTCAAATCCATAAAACCACCATAATCAGTAATCATAGATTGAATTACACTGCTTCCGTAGGTAACTAGATGAAGGCAATTTGCAGATGGACTCAAGAGCATTATAAATAACCCATTTGCAGGCAGTGGGCTAATTATTATTGCAAAATGAAGCTTGGATCCCACCCTACAGAGTGACTGGGACATGAAAAGAGGTTGAGAGGGTTTTAACCTCATATTAATAATGAATTATTTTGGGTGTCACTCATAAATGTCTCAGAGATTCTGAGCTAAAAAGGTTTAGTTACTGCGTATGGATACGTGAGTAATGGAGGAACATTATCTGCCTGAAAACATGCATGTATGAATAGCAGACCTGAAATGAGTTCATGAGTCATAACTGTATAATCTGTGACTTTTATCAGTTCCCCCATAGCATTATCAGGTTCAAATTCTGGATAAACCACAGACGTCCACGGACTGACTGGTAGGCTATATTAATAGTGATTGTGGTAGATCATTTGTTGCACAAAGGGGTGACAATGTATCTTTGGATGCAGAAAACCTGGATTCAAAACTCCATGACATGCACACTGCTCTGAGTTAATGTATGGATGTACCCTTACATTTGCATTTAAATTTATGCATTTAGCAGACGCTTTTATCCAAGGCGACTTACAAAAGAGGATAACATTCAAGCTACAACACAATGAAAAAACTAACAAAGAGTGCATATTGCTAACATGAAATTTGCAGTATTTTAAGTTGAAAGTGCAATAGTGTAATTAGAGTGCAGTAATCTGTGCAGTAACCACCATGTACCTGAAACTGTGAGCGTGAAATATTTTGATCAGTTTGTCAGTGGAAAACCTCACTTTGTTGTGTTGAATATGTTTGTATTGTGATGTATTTTTAGTCTGTGTGTGTTCCTTCATTTTGACCCTGAGTCTGGCAATAAAGCTGATGAATAGCTATAAAAGTTGTTTATATAATAAAATAAAAATAAAAGTTGTTTACAGGTCAGGCTGCAGAAATGTATTTAAATGTCCATCTTGTAAAGTTGGATTAATTCTGATTTATGCTTTTGCCAGGACCACAGATGTCATTTTCATTCCAAGGCACCTTGATCACTTCATCAGCAATAACAGCCATCCTACAGATATAGATACAGCTCACATCTGTGACACAACTTTAACCAAATTCAAACAAAACTCAAAATCAAGTCAAACTAGAACTTCAGGAAAAGCAGGATCCCAATTATCATATTGGAGGTTGGAAATGTGGTGAGCCTCTGCCTTCTATAAAAATTTGAAGTGCATAGACCCAGCACTTCTGAAGTTATGAAAGAGGACACACACACACACACACACACACACACACACACACACACACAGATGCATGAACCCAATTCCCCCCTCAGCAAAATTAAGCCATCACCCTCCCGTTCCCTGTCGTCATGTAAGGATTTCTGATTTATTACTCTGCATTACTTAACAGCCCTTCAGCGGCGTTAAATTGAATATGACAGGTGTTCCTACCCACGCATCCATGCCATAATTGATTAACTCATCTTTTTTATTTACCTGCCATGCAACATGGGCCAGGTTAATTCTAGTCTCACATATATCACAGCACTAAGCACATTACACTGTCCCACAGGAAGTGGTAGGACAAGAAAATGCCAAAGCTACTTAACATGGTGAGCATCTGAGAGAGTGAACCATGTTAGTGGGCTGTTGGTGACACAAAGTGGAGATGAGCGACAGTGTAATAACAGCTAATATGACTGATCTTATAATACAGTGGGTGCACATAACCACATGACATGTATTAGCACTTTCTAGAACTTTCTTTGTTTAAACTATAGACTGACTGCATGCATCTTTACAGACTTCTCTGTGGACTGACTACAAAGCAGTTGGGAAGGCTCTCGACCAGAACATCCAACACTTCAATCTGTAAAAAGGAACTATTCAATATAGCAATGTGGGTGTGAACAAGCAGAGTGATGTTAAGCTTCATTTTCAATTCAATGCAATTCCATCTCTATTGCAAACTCACAGCAGGGTCCATAGCACAGAAATAAATAGGCCTAAAACAAAGCCTTGACATTAAAGTAAGGCCATCCATCCAACAGTCAGTGAAACGTTCATGCAAATGTAGATTGATTTTTTCACCAGTGTTTCCTAAGCCTGGATGAGTATCTTACACACTCCTACTTGATTAACACCTCCATGATAAAATGTACCTGCTCATCCAGGCAGTATACATGAATGTATGTGTCAGGTTACTGAGGAGTAACTCACATATTGTCACACTAGCTAGCACAAATAAATGTGTGCCGCTATACACCATCAGGGTTCCTGAAGGAGCAGTACTTTCCTGGAACTACTCCAGTTCATTTTTCTGTAACTCCTCCAAAGATGGGCTGTATACAGGGGTGTGGAAAAAACTCTGAATAAAGAATATTTTACTACTCTGCCATTCTTAACATTTCAAAAACTCATTTTGATGAAAAAAGTACTGTTTTATGCAATGTTTTGGACATAAGGCAGCAGGAACCTGTGGAGGAAAGAAACGAGGTCACTGCAGAACTGAGGGAATTTAGGGAGAGGGATTGGAGGGAGGGGCAGAGAAGGGCTCCACTTAATCTTCTTACTGTGTCTCTTTGCCATTTGGGAAACGCAACAGAGACGTGAATTACAATGTGCAATTAGACTTTTCTCCTGGGGAGCTGCACCCATCTCTCAAAGCTGTTTCTAAACTTCTGGAACATCCCCAGAATACTGTTTAATTCTATGCATCCCTTTGACGTCGTCCCTTGAGCTCAAACTGTTAAGTCAGGTTTCTCCTTCGGAGACATTACACAGCCACATTCTCTTAGATCCCTTCCTGGCAAAGAATATTCTTTTTGTTTAAACAAACTTAAAACAAGTTAAAAAAATAAACAAACAACTCATTTTAACACTTAATTTTTCATATTAAGTGTTTAGTTTAGACTCACAAAACCAGTGAAGTCTTACATACCATATAAGGAGGAAAAGAAGAGGAAACTGAGATGATGCATGGAAACTTCATGTAATCTTGACTGCATTGATTTTTTTGTCCCATTTCAAATCTTGGCTGACAGCCAAATGGCTTTCTTATACTTCAAATCATTGCAGTGGAAACACATCGCAATAATCGGAAGGAACTGTCTCAGTTGGTGTATGACTTCAAACTGTTCCTTCGCAGTTTTCGCATGTTATGTCCAGAACCAAACAGAGTTTCAGGCTGACTGACAGATTCTGATTTCAAACCTGATAACCAGTTTAAACCTGATAAACTGAGAGCTTTTGGGGGGGTGAGGACAAGTTAGCCTAAGGCAAGGCAGGGCAAAGATTATTTATATAGCACATTTCATACTTAAAAGCAGTTCAAGGTGTTTTACAGAAAAAATAACAAAAACAGGAGACCAAGTGGCAAAAGAGGGTAAAAAAACTAAAATTAATAGATTTAAAATCACATTTAAAACAGGAAGAAATAAATATATATTTATAAATCAGACACAGTAATATAAAGTAATAAAAGGCAAGTGCATAGAAACAAATTAGCTAAACACATCTGAGAACAGTTTTGTCTTTAGCTTAGACTTAAAACAAGTAACAGTTGGGGCTGTTTTAATGTTTTCTGGGAGCTGGTTCCAGAGTTTAGCTGCATACTCTTGCTCTTACAGAGGATGAGAAAGAACATGAAATTTGCTTGAGATCTAAAGGTGTGATGAAACATATCAGATAGTTTGGTTGGTCCTTACCCATTTAATGATTTAAAAGCCTGCAGCAGAGCCTTAAAGTCAGGACGTCAGGATGGGAGTAATATGTTCACTTCTATTTGGCACTAGTTTTTTGGGAAGGCCTGTAAAGAGGCTGTTGCAGTCGTCCACTCTGCTGGACATAAAGGCATGAATACGTTTCTGAAGTTCATTTGCTGACATAAAATCTCTGAATTTAGAAATGTTTTTTTAGGTGGTAAAATGCTGATTTTGTTACCACTTTAATGTGATTGCAGAAACACACTCATCAAGATCATTGTCCATAATGACTCCAAGTATTTTGACAGAGTCTTTTTCTTGAAGCCCCTTTGAGGCAAGTAGAGCGGATAATCTCATTCTCTGATCTTTTTTCCAGTTCAGTAATGTGAATATCCATGTGCTTTCTGTCAATCTGTGACTTTTTTTAATTTTAGGGGAGCAATACTGTCCATGATGTGACACATTTTGGTATTCAAGTTGTTCAACAAATCATCAACAAATCAAAAGAGTCTGATGTCTGACTTGAGGTTTGCGACAATGTTTGCTCAAAGAGCACAGCAGTGTTGTCGTTTATGGCTCAGTTTTTCACAGTTTTAGACCTATTCTGGACATGCAAACACTGAAAAACACACAAAAACGATAATATCCATGATCCAGATAATGTCCATGTCCATAACATTTACAGAGACACTGAGACCTTTCGTGATTTACAAGGTCAAGGGTATGGCAGAGTATGTTAGTGAAAGAAATTCTCTGGCAGTGGTATTGTCTGGGTTATCAACATATAAATTAAAATCCCCTGATATAATGATGCAGTCAAACTCTAAACAGATAGCTGACAGTAATTCCCCAAAGCAGTTCCTCAAGGGCTCTTTGCTAATCATTTCCAAAGTGTTTTCAATTTTCCAATTTTTATTTTACAATTATTCATGTTTTATTAACAATTATAATTTTGTTGCCTGGAAACCTGACTCATATCTAAGATGACTAGGATCTGGTAATGAGAGATAGGTCTCCTATTTCCAAGGGGTGGCACCAATGCCTCTGTATGTTATTGGATCGCACAACAACCAACCACAGCATTTCAGTTGCTTATCAATACAGCTTCAACATTGCTGTGCTGAAGTGAGTTAAACCTGCCTAGAGGTCGAAGTGAGTTAAGCCTGCCTAGAGACTGTCTACAGGCCTCTGACCTGATTGGTGTCTAGGATTTAGGGACATAGCTATGAGATCCAATGACACGTGGGCAGATGGATCTGCAGAGCAAATTCAAAGGAGCTAGCAGTGCATCTGGATTTCAATGGCTGACACAAAACAAGGATACAAGGAAATTTTTATTGTCACGTGCATACAGTAAACGGACTGCTTTATATAGCACTTTTCTACTCCTACGCGCTTTACAGTATATGCTTCACATTAACCCATTCACACACAGTTGGCAGAGGCTGCCATGCAAGGTGCCAACCCGCCACCGGGAGCAAGAGCTATGTGGCTTGCTTGGAGGGGGGGGGGGATTACAATTTGCACCAAAGAGAAACAGGGGCAAGGAAAAGATTTTTGAGAACATTTTGTAACCTTCTGTCTTCAAGCATCTGTAGCTGTCAACAACCCTGTGTTGAGACGGGTTGTGTCCTGACGGATAACGACAGTGACAGAAATAGTCACAAAAAGACGGTTTTGGAGGGTACCAGTTGTTAGCCTAATTTTTCTTAAAAAAATGTAATATTTTCCAAATATAATTCAGATTTCAGTAGAGACGGGCTTGACATTTTTTGCATTATGTTTTGGTATCATCTACATCTGTCAGGGCTTAAGCTGACTATACTACATGTGACAGCCTGAAATTGCACACTAAACTGTGAATCTCATGACAAAACCATGGCCTATACTTGTTGGCAATTGCAGCAGAACCTAATCAGAAGTGGGATATAGAAAATTGGATATCTCCATTTTCACTTTAACAAGCCCAGAGTGAACATGGACATGCCATGTGGACATGAACATGCCCATGATGTATAACTCATGTAAGTGGGGTCTCATAAGAAAGTGGTGAAAAAATGATATATGTTCCCAAATGTATAATAATCAATCACTTGTGACAGCCATATATGATAGAGAATTGTACTGAAATGATGGCTGAAATGGCCGTATGAGGAGAAGGGCAAGGGAGTATGTGAGAAAATATCTCAGCAATCCTGTCTGGTTGAGGGGGTGGGACTGGCATTGGTTGGTGTTGTGCTAGAGCTGGTATTTGTGGTTTCAAGGTCCCCTTAACACCCCCCCCCCACAGACACACACACACCTTTTTAACACACACACACACACTCACGCATACACACACACACACACACACACACACCTGGTATTACACAACACCTTACTTTCTTTTAAATGCACTACACATTAGGAGGCACACATCATACATTACATCCACCATTACCAAGAACAACATGATAGACTAGGGTAAGCGAGGCGTGTATGTGGATGCCTGTGCAGGTGTATCACTGCACTCCTCACTCCTTTTGATGCAAATACATTTCAGAGGAGTCATGCATCTGTGATTATGTAGGGTGAATGCAGCATGCAGGTGGAAATCTGGGCAGGTGTTCACCCTGCACACCCACTTCTTTTAATGCAATACACATTAGAGAAGGCACATAATCTTGTCATATCCATTCAAACATAGGACAAGTTTGGCATGTGGTGTGAAGGGTGTGAAGGGATAGTATCAGAATGTGCAAGCTGGGGGCTGGGGGCCCTGGAACACACAGTACCTCCTCACTGTCGTCTCATAATGGCATACCTTGAATGAATGGGTGCTCAGGTAGTCATTTCAGTCAACCAAATTATTATTATTATCAGTAGTAGTAGTATTAGTAGTAGTAGTAGTAGCAGTAGTAGTAGTAGTATTAGTATTATTATTAAATAAAAAAATAATGAAATACATAAATAAAATAATACACTTCTAATAACACCCTCTTCCATGCAATCCATCTTCCATCTCCCTGGCCCAACGTTTATTTAGCATTACTCACACACACACATTTGGACATTCCCACAAACAAACTGAATTCCCCGCATACCCCGTCCCACCACTCCTAATTCAACTCCTAAACTCCCTCCAATCCCTGGACCACCACCCCCCTCCCCACACACACACACATATGCCTCCCCAGCCCGCCCACCCTCCCCACACACACTCATATGGCCCTCCTGTTTATTTCTGTCAAATATGTCTGTCTATTACATCATTCTGTTAACATGTATGCAGTACTGTTCAGCCTCTGTAACTGTTGTTATTGTTCTGTTAGTGTCTCTGTTCTGTGTCATTACATGTGCTTGTGATGTTTTGTTTTCATTTTGTCCCTGTTACTTTCTACTTGTTTGCAAAAGAAGATATCTCCGCATAATTCCAGCTTTTAACCAGCAAAAGGCCAACTGTCTGAAGTAGATGAAACATACAATGGAATATGTTGTGGCCTGTATGAGTGCTATGTTGAAATGGCAAGTTTACAACTTTGTATTGCTTACTGTTTCTGTGTTTCTGAATTGATACTGCTATTTCTAGAATGCCTCAAGTTGAGTTGCCTGTACAGCATTTTACATCAGCAGTGGCAAGCCATCTAATTACTCTTACAGAGAGAAACACCCTGTACAGCAGCTCTTGTTGCTTGCTGAGTGTATTTTCCCTATAGGGCCAAGTCTTATTGTCAGTGTAGATCCCAATGTGCACTAAGAAGACAGCTGCAGATGCCCAGGAAGTCTGTTCGGTTGACAGGAAATGTTCCTAGAGGAGAAGGTTTCCTCAAACTTGTGTCAAGTCTGAGTTTGTTTTCACCGCATTGCTAGAGACTTAGGAGATTAAAATAAGATTCCGGAAAAATAAATCCACCCAGACATTTACACACACTCAGGCAGACAGACACAAACTTAAAGGGGGACAAGAAAAGGGACTTTTCAGTTTACTTTCCAACTGCTATGAACACAGGTTTTACCTTAATGATGGATGGTTTCAATGGAAACAACTTTCTCAGTCACAAAGATGTCTAAAGATGAAAATGAATATCACATTGCAATCTCAAAGGCTTTTCTGAGCTGACCCTGTCTGCACTGCATGGGTGCAGACCCTGGAAAAACATGGATTCTGCTTTGTATTGCTTTGCCATACTTTTGTGATTGTGAGTGATTTTGCAGTTATGTTTTTGATGTGCAACTCTTTCTCTTTTATTTTTGTACATCAAAAATTGTGTGCCCTGCTCATCACAAGAAATTGTACCCAGTGTAACTCAAACCTTACGATTATACACAGATTCATACAAAACAAAAACAGTTTATTGGAACCAAAGCTATTTGCTGAAAATTAGCATCATGATATTTTTTTAGGCCACACAAATATGCCTCGATTTATATATTTCAATAGATGTGTTCCAAAAACGACCATTGTTTTTATATTAAGTTATGGAATAAACCAAGTTACTATTATACAGATATCTGAATTATGTATACATGCAGTCTTTGCAATTGTAGTTTGTGCGTACACACTATTGCAATGACTGAAATATGTATGTATAGTTATTTCACTACATTTGCTTTTTTACATTTACCAAGATGCGTTTCCATCAGAAGGCTTGCTGAAACGTTCTCGACAATCTCATATGGAGCTCTCTTTTTTGGGAAACCGTGGAGTGAGGGAGGCAGGTACGTCAGGTACGAGATTTAACTGTCACCTTACAGAGACTTCTAGCACTGTGGGCTCATTACAGGGGAGGCACCAGGGGAGAGATGCTGAGGGAGATTCCCTTTTGCATCATTAGATTTTGCAGGCAGAGAGACAGGGTTGAACAGAGAGCACCAGCGATGGAAGTCATTTACATTTCTTTGTGTGCGACAGTCAGAATATCAAGAAAATGGGGTCAACAACAACCTTTGTGCTTCAAAAACAGAATACCCAGGAAACATCTTTTTTGCGCAATCTATTTACTTTGGCGTTATCGTATCTCATTATTATGTTATGGTATCACACAGTGTTAACATGGCTGATAAAAAGTTAGATTTAGACCCAGTTAACAGGTGGTAATATTACATTTATGAATAATTAAATTTTTATTTTATTTCCTTAAAACAGCAGAAAATGTGATTAACTCATTTAGAATGGTGGTTTCTCTGAAAGTCACCTTGAGACACTGTGTCCAGTGACAATCGGGTCCAGTAACCACTTGAGGCCTTGAAACCATTATTCATTACAATAACACAGTGTCACGTACCTAACTGTAACACTACATGGGGCATAAATCATACAATCCAATACTAACTCAGATTAATGACGTATGTGTATATTCTATTCTATATGATGTATTGGCAGCAATGTTCCAGAGGCATTGTCATTTGATCATGTGAGCAACGACCATAATACTAAATACCGGTTCTCTTTTTGAGAAAGAACAGTGGTGGTGAAGACTAACATAAGAGGGTCAATGGTGTTTTGAGCGTTTAGTCATTCCTAAGGGCTTATAATACGTTCTTATAAGCTCTTATAAAGTTTCATATTAGTGAGTTATTGCATTATTATTTGTTTTATATGCAATACAAGGGAAATTCATATATGTATAGTTTCTTTTTATTATATTTTATGTTACTATTATTTATAACAATTGATGACGTTCACTATAAGGACTACTGAGCCACTTGAGAAGATAATGTTAGAAAGAGAAAAACAATCGTGTTCACATGGAATGGTTGAGGGAGTTTCTGGAAGTCAGTGGAGGGCATGATAAAATGTTATAACATTCCTCTGAAACTACATAGCAGTATTCTCAGTCAGACAAAAATTCCTTGTGGCTGATACAAAGGATTGTTTACTCTGCAATAACTAACTCTTGTCAAAACAAAACAGCAGCTTCGTGTTTATTGTTGTGGGGACCTTAGACTTCCCTGGAAAGCCATCAGCCAGTCTTACGATCAGAGCCATGACTGTAATGAGTTTGCACATGCATAAACAGGCCCCGGACCTCCACACTAAAGAGCGCCCAGGCGTAAACATTCCAGCCGGGCTTTCTCCGCTCGAGCCGTGGGACTAGTGCTCGTGCTGTCCTCTCCTTGCCTGGTTAAAAAAAAATAACTCACGACACAGGAAGAGAAATCAGTGCGTAATGCCCAGTAAACAAACAAGCTGCGGTTCCATCCGCACGCCTCTGAATATCACGACACAATGTGGGAAAGGGCTCTCCCATCATCTGCATTTGATAGCAAAGGGCAAAGATAGACGATACCCGTGAAATCAATGATCCAAGCAGGCTCTCATCACCCGAAGCAGAAAAGCGCCAGGGACCCCAGGACCCTTGCATGCACAGGGCTACCCAGAGGACACTTCAAGAGGCTGTGTCCACTGGACCGCGTAGGCGTACATCCCTGCAGTGCATTTCACACAGTGCATGCCAATATGCTAGATGTTTGGGATTGCGTGTGTGGAAGTCATTGAAGAGTTTGCGCAACTGTCAAATCAAAATTGGCCAAAGGCATTACAATGAAAGTCAGCTACAGCAGGAACAGGGACATTTTGAAGACTGCAGACTGTTGAAGATGGCAGAAAAGCTGAATTCAAAATAGCCGAACGGAACACACAAATATCTTTCTGTGACTTTACAGATGAATGTAGATTGTGTGTTTCATTTAGTTTAGTTTAGTTTAGTTTAGTAGCTAATTAGTAGCTAATTTAACATGGGCCATGTATGGAACAAATCCTGAGTTAGATATAAGTACTGGTTGGAAAATATGGTGTAGACTAAAATCAGTTTAAAAGAATATTTATCTGGATCTAAAGGGCTCGTGTCTTTGAGAACAGCATCCTCCTGCGTCATGGAACACAGCAATGCTCGTTTACACCAAAGAGACTCAATAACAAGAGTCAGTCTCATAAGAACAAGTTTGGCAGCCCTACAATTACATTGTAATGTCATTTTTTATCAGCTCTGGCCTGTAGAGACATGCTGACATTGTAGAGGGAGGTGGGGAGTGGGGTTCGGGAGTGGACGTGTCATTCATCTGTGCAAGACAGAACTGAAAGGAAAATAAAACGGAAGAGCTATGTAAGCTTTCATAGTTTGGATCTTTGGGGGTTTTAAACAATGATTTCTTTTGGTTGAAAAAATTTTGGTTGAATGAGTGAAAGTGCAGAGTTGAAATCCCCTCACTCTCAATCCCAGAACAAAATCGCAGTAAGTAAGTGAGTGAGTTGCACTAAGTATTCATTTAAAACGATGATGAGCTTCAAAGCTCAGATTTCAGGACTGCCTAAAGACTATCCATCTACCCTTATCAGATTCATATGTGTGACTGGGACCACTATTTTCCAAGTCTATAATATAGTACAAATACGATAAATACAATCACAAGAAGTGTTTCTGAATATGTAGGAGGACAAGCAGAGCTCTGTACAAGCAGAGTCCCAGGAACTTGCTTTCCATTGTGTGTGAGATTCATCTCACGTTGAATCACACCTCAGAGCAAAGCTGTCAGCCAAGCACACAGACATTTATTCAGAACTCACACGTGCACACACACACACACACACACACACACACACACACACACACACACACTGCCTTGTCATCTGAGATTTATGGGCAGCAGACAACAGAGAAGTTTGCTAGAGCTCGTCCCACCGGTGGAGCAAAACATGGCAGATGCTGTCAAGATTGTTTCCTGCATCCTGGCCTGAGCGTGGAGT